>CAWUFW010015591.1:0-354079 GCA_963921515.1 Calotriton arnoldi | reverse complement strand
ACCAATCATGGATAGCCAATCACAATAACCAGGGAGCACTTGCACTTTGGCACTGATCAGCAGTGGCAAAGTGCCCAAAGCATCTAAACCAGCAAAAACGAATTCCAGCACAGTGTCAAAAATACAGGAGGTAGAGGCAAAAGTCAGGGGAAACCACGCCAAGTATGCCAGGTCTAACAATTGTCAATTGTTAATTACACATACACTCGCCCACCTCAGTTTGTGGAAGTAAAGGGAATCTTTGGATTTAGTTTTCCTGGACCATGTCTGTATCATATGAAACCACAGGGTTTGGGTTATCTGGGTTGCGATAACAATACATATTGTGATAATTTCTATATGGAAGAGCAGAATATAATGCTGGTGGGTTGGCATTACAAGGAGTTGACAGTACCTCGAGAGGCTGGTTATTATCCTGCTTGTTGCCCCTTAGTGAACAGTACAGATACTTCTTTGTACATTAATTGTTCAGGGATAATATTGTTTACAAATACAGTCCCTTTGGTGAATAAAAAAAATTTGAGCACTTTTGGAATGAACTCCAGATACACTGCGGTTAACTATCAGGGGCCGATATATGCACACCCAGTGTTTTTCTTTCTGTCTAATGGGACTTTCTCCAATGTCTATAATGGTACTGATGATGTGGCTCTTGGGATGGTACTGCCTTGGGTGTTCCATGTAAATATGCTCGACCCAAAACAAGATGGGTAAAAAAGGACATTAACTAAAGAATTCTGTGAAGGGGTAACTGATTTGGAAGTAAATAGCTATAGTAATAGTATTACATTTGGATATATCCTCTCTTCCATCTTTACACTGGGTGGTACTGCCATGGCCAGTGGTAAGAAAGCTAGAGAATATTTTGGTTGTAAGTTGCAAATCCTGTCCAATACTACGGTGGATGCCTTGATCTACATCACTACTCAGTTGGAAAGCATGCAGGTGTAATCGAAACAGACTAGATATGCAGTGGATTTTATCTTGGCTAAGAGTGGTGGTGTATGCGCCGTAGTTGGCTACCAGTGTGTGGTTGGTATTGAATATATGGAAAAGAATATAGCACAACACATTATGGACATCATTGATAACGTCAAGGGGATGGAAAGTGGGAACTGGAGTTGTTTTTTTGGGGGTAATTGGGGTTGGATCCTCAAGGAAATGATTTATCTTATAGTAGTGTTAGTGCTCTGTTGCATCCTCGTTCAATGCCTTCCCCTCTGTTGTTAATATAGTGCCACTGGTTTCACGCCTAAACAGAAAATATCAGCCCATGTTACTAATGCCGCTATGATGCTCCAAGCTGATATCAATGATCTTATGAATATAGATGAGGGAATATTTGAGGATTCATCCCTCCATGCTGTCCCAATTTCTGATGTTGATTGCAAAGTGTGCCCATAGCTTCACCTCGATTGCCTTTCTGATTTTGATGCTCTATCAGCTTCTGATGCTGTTACAGTAGCCCTATCTATGTACCTGTCTTCTCTGTTTTTTTTGCATATTAGAAAATGTCTTTAGCTCATGCTAAAAGAAGGGTTTGTTAGATTAGGCGCGTTGATGCTCACGTAATGCCATGTATAGGTTAGCATTCGCTGCACCATTTTCTGTTTTAGACTCCATTATTTGTGATGTTTGAAACAAATCTTTTCCAGCTCCGACAAATACCCTTTGCTAAGTTTTGTTTCTGCAATAAAGAACTGTTAGTGCCAGTGCATAGCTTTCCCACTAGATAAAGGCCCTCTCCCACCTGTCTGGCAGTTGCATTGCAGCCCAGGGTGAAACGGCCTTGAACTGTACTGAGATGTGGAAGATACGAGAGCAGAAACCTTTTTTTTTGTCTTTCCCTGTCCAGCTACATCTGCTTGGAAAATTCCACTGTGGGCGTCTTCTTAACTAACCATGTAATGTACATAATGTATCTTTATGCTGACTTTCTTTCAGTTTCCTCTGTAGCACTCTCTTGAGACTGTGCAGACGGGGTCCCGCACTGAGCGTATACAAAAAAATAGTTTTTGGTGTATATTCTCCACTGTCTCTCAGACTCTTCATTTGGTATAGAAGGCTGAGAGGTGGTCAGTTCCTTCAAGACCAGCATCTTTTGTCTGTTGACCATTGTCTCTATGGCAGTCTCTCATCTGTCTTGGATTGCACAGCAGGCAGCATAGTGTCCCACTGTGCAATTCCAGCCACTGTAATTTCTGCATGTATCCACCTCTGAACATCTGCTACTAGTTCTTTACTTCTGGAGCTAGTCTGACCGGCGCTAGTCCCAAATCTATAAGGGGTGCCATTTGTTTGGCTGAATTTAGCCTATGAAATGTTGACAGTATGCAGGTTGTCATGTCCTGATCAACTGTTATCCCTGTAACTTCTGCCAGTGCTGCAACCACCTAAAACCAGAACTGGGTGATGATTGAGCAGGCCCACACCATCTGGATAAAATCTGCCACTGCAGTTCCGCATCTGGGGCATGTGTCTGCGGCCCCTCGGAATAAGCGAGCCTATCGCCTAGGGGTTAAATAAGTCATATGCAGGTAATTTAATTGGGTATGCTTAAATATGGTACTGCTGGTTACTGTTTTAGTGTATTGCAGTACCCTCTCCTATTCCCTGTCACTTAATTCTTTCCCAAGCACCCCTCCCCATTGTTTTTTTATTAACCTAGTATGTCCATACACAAAGCAGCGAATATAACATTATACAATTGGGTGATTGCGTGTTTGTTCCCACCATGGGAGAGTATCATCTACAGAGTGTCATTGACAGGTGGTTTTGTCCGTGTCACTGGACCCCTGTGTTGTTTTGGGCTGCCATCATCGAAGAATTTTGTGTGAGAAACAATCTGGGCCTATCCATTCGCAACTCTGAGCAACCATGCCATAATAGGAGCTGCCAAAGTTTCTTGAGGGAACCCGCCACCATTTAATGTGACCTATCCATTGTGCAGTCTGGAACCATGTTGAAGTCACCACCCCACAATCAGGGCGACGTCGAACCACGTCTTCATTGAGCACATATGGGAGCATAGATAAAAGTCAGCACCATGACCTGCCATCTAGGGTTCCATCTACTATTGTGTATCGAATCAATATAAGCGTCTTGCTCAGTGTATGGAACTCCGGGCACTATCCATATAAGTGTGCCTCTCGAATAGGCCTTACACCTGGCTGTGCACTTTCTCCCTATCTCCTGCAATTCCTTCTCTGTGATATGTGTTTCCTATAAGCAAGCAGCATGTTCAGTTTGTCTCTTTTAACAAATGAGAAATCCTGTCCCACTTATCTGATGATCTCAGCCCAATACATTTCAGATGATACAATTAAAATGATTTCTGGCATCCCAATTAATGTGTCTCCACCTCCCACTTCTCTCGTTACCCAGCCACTTCTCCATCAGCACCACCACGTTAGACACAACCCACCCATCAAGCTGTATGCAAATTCTGCCTGCACATGTTTTTGCCATCTCACATAACGATGTCTCCTATATTACTAGTGTCGAACATCAATCACAGGTCTTATTGAACTCCTGTCACCCTCCAAGGTTTCAAAACTACCAGTGCCACCCTGTAAGAATGCATACACATGGAAACTTAACCAGTCCATCTGGATCATATGAGCACTTCATGCCATGGTTGGGGCTTAATACCATTTTGCGCCCTGGCACGGGACAGCTTAGAAAAGAACAGTGCTCTTGAAGAGCTTCCTGTAGTGGTGGGGACACAAACTACATGTAGTAGGAGTTCATCTAGCCTGGAAATCACATAATATGGGTCAGGCCCATAGGGAGAGAAAGAATTTACATGACATTCCCAGTTCTAGTCGTAGCAATCAGATACTCAGTGTAATAACATAAACCGCACTGATGAAAAGGCTTAAACATGTGAGTCTCAAAAGATATCATGAGAGCTGAACCTCGGCCCATATCTATGTCATCTACACATGCTCTCCCTTCTCACTAGCCAGTACAGAATCATTGCTGTCAATCAGAACTCTGCAAGATCTGTGGGCGATTAGATGTGCTTGCACGTCAGAGCCTTTGTTCCTTTGCAGGTTTAATCATAAAATGCTGCTGTCTAGAACCCCCATCTCCCCTGTGTTCTTTTGAGCCATTTGTTGCGGGTGTCTGTCCTCCTTGCTTACCCCCTTGAGTTTAAGCCAGTGCCATATCTCCTCTAGGGATGTGAAGAAATGGTTCTTATTTTCATGTATAATCCGTAGGCAAGCCAGGGACAAAAGTGCATAGGAAATTTGAGTTGATGCAACTTTCTCTTGACAGAAAGGAAGGAGCTACGCTGCTTCTGGACGGAGCCCGTTTTGGTGTGCAAGGAGGAGGGGGCAGCTGGACCACAAGCCCCACGAGTCTCTGCTTTCACCGCTGTTGTGTCATGGGTACAGGTGGGGGCACTTGCTTGGTGACCCTCAGGACCTGGAGGTAAGGCCGGCAACAATGAATACACGGAGCCAAGTACTTTGTTAGTGAAGGCTACCGCGTACAGGCGTCCACTGACGTCACGTCCGCGGTGGCCGTATTTATTGCTGAAATACCACGTGACCGGGACCAAACCACACGGCCCGGTCACAACAGGGGAACATCACTAATATCCCTGTCGGGATAGGCACTTGGGTACGCCCTCACTGTTGCGGCTGTTGCGTCACAGCTGCGACATAACATTCCTCCCAAAAACAGAAAATTATTTCAAACATAGTCCATGCAACATTTTCAACAACACCCCCCCCTCCGATGCTAACTCTGAGGAAGTACCCAAAAAGAACAGTCTTACATGAAATAGTCTCTCAGCCTCTTGTTTGGCTCAGGATTGCGTCGGAGCTGGTACTGGGAGCTTCCCCGTCCACTGGACTCAACTGGCTCTCCAGGAGTTACCGGCATTTCCTCATGCTCAGCCAGTCCAGCGTCAGTGTCCAGGTGCAGGCTAGGATCTGCCCCTGGGGACAGTGATGGGTCACTGACTACTTCATCATCCGTCACAGGGACCCCCTGAGGGTCGACAGTGTGTAAACTCTGACTCCCCACCCCGGAGTTCTCCGTGAAATGGCACCTCTTAAAATGGGAACTGTTCCGTGTTACAACTTCTCCGCCTCTCCGGGCCATCACCCTACTGCCTCTTACTCTGATGACAATCCAGGGTCGCTTTTCATACGGGAGATGGAACTTGCCTTTTG
The DNA here is from genome assembly GCA_963921515.1 of Calotriton arnoldi. Lineage (NCBI taxonomy): Eukaryota > Metazoa > Chordata > Amphibia > Caudata > Salamandridae > Calotriton > Calotriton arnoldi. The sequence goes on along the minus strand of CAWUFW010015591.1, from coordinate 348,893 downwards.
TTAAGCGGTTCTTTAGTAGCACCTTATCTCCACGTTGCAGATTCACCTGTCGAGCTCCTCGGCGCTGACTGACTCGCTCATGCACTCTGCGCCTCTGCTCATCTATTTTGCAATTGTCAAGGTCTTCAGGGCACCATTGGGGATGATGGGGATTGAATCCGTGACCACTCGACCCATTGACAGGTGTCCTGGAGCCAGGCCCGTAGTGGTGTGGGGAGTTTGTCGATAGTTCCTCAGGAATGTGAACAGAGCTAATTCCATGGGCTGGCGGCGTTCATGGGCTATGCGGATGACCTTGTTTAAGGTCCACATGAAACGTTCCACCTCCCCATTTGCTTGCGGCCAGCGGGGAGGGATTCGCCGGTGTTTGACGCCCAATGAGGTTAGATATGTGGCTAACTCTTGACTTTGAAAAGGCGGCCCATTATCCGTTTTGAGTTCTTGGAAAATGCCATGCGTCGCCATCACCTTTTCTAACTTCGGGATTATTTCAGCGGCACTGAGGGTGTTCACGATTTCAATCTCGGGATATTTGGAGTAGTCGTCGATGGCCACAAAGGTGTGACTCCCATCCGGCAAGCTTCCAAAATCAAGGCTGACACTCATCCATGGGCGAGGGGGTCTTGGCTCTGTGATCACGGGTGCCGGCCGGGGGTTTCCTCCGGTCACCTGGCACCATTGGCATTCACGAACGGCAGCTTCTACTAGCTCGTCCATCAAGGGAAACCATACTTTGGTGCGCAGCCGCGACTTCGTTTTAACCATCCCTTGATGTCCACTATGGGCCAGTTGAATGACCCTGGCAGTCAGCGAGGAGGGAACTACCAGTCGATGCCCTCTCATGAGACATCCCGTGGTGTCTTCCGTCAACTCGTCACGGACATGATACAGACTTTCCAGTACTCTTCGAGCCTCCTCCGTGAGTATTTTCCACTCTTCTCGAGCTTTGTGCCAGTTGCCATGTTTCACCACCTTTTTGATCCTTTGGAGACACTCATCTCTGTCAGTTTCACTCTTTAGATCATCCATGGAGAGGGGCAAAGGGCAGGATCGTTCGGTAATGCACCGTACATACTCTTCTGTGTCTGCAGCATCTTCTTCTTCCTGGGCAGTGGCGTTCCGGGGATGTCTTGAGAGATAATCCGCCGGATTGCGGCTCCCTGGCTGGTATTCGATTCGACAATTGTAATTCTGCAGTTGCAGCATCCATTTCTCTATCCTCGGCGGAGGCTTCGATGAGGTGCCAGAGAATAGAGGCAGAAGGGGCTTGTGGTCGGTGGTGACTACGAACGGCTTTCCGAAGATATACAGATGGAAATGGCGACACCCCCAGTGGATCGCAATGGCTTCTTTCTCAATCTGCGAGTACCGCTGCTCGGTGTCGGTGAGCGAGCGGCTTGCGAAGGCCACCGGGGCCCAGTCTTCTTCAGCCGTGCGGCATGCATAAGTACAGCGCCTAGTCCCTTTGGCCCTGCGTCAACGGCGACCAGCGTGACCTTCTGTGGGTCAAAGAATGCCAGCGTGGTAGCAGTGGACAAGGCATCCTTGATGTCCTGAAATGCCTTAGCCTGTAGTTCTCCCCACACCAATGGAACTGAGTCTTTAGTGAGATCCCTCAGGGGTTGAGTGAGGGTTGTGAGATCTTTGATGAAACGCCCGCAATAATTCACCATGCCAAGGAAGCTGCGGACTTCGGTGATATTGATCGGGGCTGGCGCATTTTTGATATCCTTGACTTTGTCGGGTCAGGGTTCACCCCCTCAGCCGAGAAAGTCTATCCAAAAAACTGTAATTTGGTTCTGAGAAATTTGCATTTTTCTCGGGTGGAGGGTCAATCCGGCATCTTTGATTCGCTGGAGCACTTGCACCAGGCGGGAATGGTGTTCTGGGATGGACTTAGCGTGTATCATGATGTCATCACTCACGTTGATGACTCCAGGAATGCCCATGATCAATTCGTGGATCACGTTTTGGAACACTTCTGCGGCACTGGATATCCCAAAACTCAAACGGGTGTACCGGCGAAGTCCAACATGCGTGGAGAATGTTGTAATATTTCTGGACTCTTGATCGAGGACCAGTTGGTGGTATCCTGACCGCAGGTCGAGTTTAGAGAACCAGCATGCTCCTGCCATCTCTCCGATTAAATCGTCAATAGTCGGGGTGATGTGTCTCTCCCTTTTGATGGCTGCATTCGGTAGTCGCATGTCGACGCATATCCTGACAGCTCCCGGTTGCTTCGGTTTCTGGGCGACAACGATCGGGGATACCCATGGCGTGGGACCAGATACCTTCTCTATTATGCCCGCTTGCTCCAGCTTGAGCAACTCCTGCTCCACCAATGGGCGTAGATGAAAAGCCACTCGTCGGTGCCGTAGGGCTACAGGCTGCACGGTGTGGTCAATGTGAAGGTGTATCTCCTTTCCTCGATACTTTCCGATGCCCTCGAAGACCGGTGCAAATTCCTGGAGTATGTGTTGAACTGATTCTTGGTGGATTCCGAATGCAAAGGATACAATCCCTAAGTCCTCCGCCGCACGACATCCCAGAAGCATGCCTTGTCCCTCTTTAGTGACGTACACCACAGTGGTGATCGACTTGTTTTCGTGCGTTACCGTGGTCTTGAACCTTCCTTTCATTTCGAGCGGCTTGTCCTGTCCATAGGCGAAGACCGTGATTTTGGTGGGCTGTAACATGGGTGCCGGTTGCATGGAGCTGTACAGAGCGGCGGCCATTAAATTTATGGTGGCTCCAGTATCTACGACAGCCGTGATGTCTTGTGTTCCTACTTGGATACGGCACTGTGGCAGGCGCCTGCTTCTGCTGGATGTGGCTCCGATCATGTGCACCTTGTGCACAGCCCTTTCGTCTTCTTCGTCGTCATCCATATCACTTGATTCACCGCCTCCCTCGGGTACCGTATTGACCACTTGCTTAGGTTTTCGTATTGCTTGGAGCGGCACACTTTTTCAAAGTGATTGAATCGTCCGCAGCCACTGCATTTCTTGCCTTTCGCTGGACAGTCAACTGCTTTGTGAGGCGGGCCACCGCACAATCCACAGTACCGTTGAGTCCCTTGCGGGCCACTGGCGGATGGTCTCTTGTTGCGACGGTCTGTTCACTTCGTTGTGACTGCATTTACCGGTTCCACTTTGACGGGTGACTGCAGCGCTGCTTCCATATGAGCCGCTCTAGCCTTGGACAGCTCTTTCGTCCGCCCCAGCGTTAGAATATCCGGTAATGGCTTGCCTGATTCTTCCAGAATCCGCTCGCGAAGCTTCGCCGAAGCACACCCTTGGATGATTTGCCCTCGGATTTCTTCCGTCTCATCTCAAAACCCACATGTGGATGCCAAGAGTTTCAGTCTGGCATGGAATGTGTCTAGCGATTTGTCGGGTAGTTGACGGGCTTGACGAAATATGAAGCGCTCGTAATCCTGATTGGCCATGGGCTCAAAATGGCCAGTTAGCGCATTGATGAGGGTATTGTGAGTTTTGGGCGTCGCTTCCACAAGAGTCTTTGTAATGCGGTGGATGTTCTTCCCCCCTAAGTGAAGCAGCATCGCTCTTTTCTGATCTTTATGGACCTTCGTGGCCTCAAAGAATATAATTAGCCGTTCCACCCACTCCTTCCATCTTGAAGCCTGGGCAGATGGAGAGCCCTCCACCACAAACGGTTCAATCAGGGGAATCGTGGACATAATGAAGTTCCCCAAGGTATTACGCTGCCAATGCGCTGTGCGGACTGCTGAACCCTGCTTCCCAACGTAGCTGAAAGCACCCCAGTGCTGTTGCTGTTAGTGTCAGTTCCTCCTCTGTGAGCAGAAGGAATGTCCCAAAACCTTTTCTTGCTGTGGGTGTGCGTTCAGTAACCCCTACGGACTCCCAGGACGTTTGGCAGCGCTGGGGGTATCAATGCTTGCACCACCAGGGCAGGAGAGACCTGTCTCTTGACTTGCCGTACTCCTGGGCGCAGCGGGATTTCCTGGGCAGCACCGGGTGTAGCGCGACGTCCCACGCCGCTGCAGACCTCACACGCCTAGTGCGCATGCGCACGACCTGCCGAGGAGTGCGGGCGCGGAGCGCGGCATCAGCGTAAGCGTTGTTGGGGAGAAACGGGCACCGCTCAGCCCGAGGTCAGCGCATGGGAATGAGCCCACGCCGATGCGGGAGGGCCGCTCCTGACCTGACCTTCAGAGTCCGGCGGCGTCAGGCGTCAGCAGTGAGCTTCAGGGCACGAGCACCGCGGGGCCTTCCTCAACCTCATGCGGCCGCCCCAGCACAGAAACACGGCGGGAGCACGCCCGCCCTCGTCGCCAGTGTTGTGTCGTGGGTACAGGTGGGGGCACTTGCTTGGTGACCCTCAGGACCTGGAGGTAAGGCCGGCAACAATGAATACACAGAGCCAAGTACTTTGTTAGTGAAGGCTACCGCGTACAGGCGTCCACTGACGTCACGTCCGCGGTGGACTTATTTATTGCTGACATACCACGTGACCGGGACCAAACCACACGGCCCGGTCACAACAGGGGAACATCACTAATATCCCTGTCGGGATAGGCACTTGGGGACGCCCTCACCATTGCGGCTGTTGCGTCACAGCTGCGACATAACAGCGGCCACTGCCACCATCATCTACCTGTGCCCGGAGGCGCATAAAGCTTCTGCTCGGGTCCCGCAGCGCAGGAGCCCGTTTTGGTGTGCAAGGAGGAGGGGGCAGCTAGACCACAAGCCCCAGGAGTCTCTGCTTTTGCGGCAGCTGCCACCATCATCTACCTGCGCCCGGAGGCACATAAAGCTTCTGCTTGGATCCTGCAGCGCGGAAGCCCGTTTTGGTGTGCAAGGAGGAGGGGGCAGCTGGACCACAAGCCCCAGGAGTCTCTGCTTTCGCGGCCGCTGCCGCCATCATCTACCTGCGCCCGGAGGCGCATAAAGCTTCTGCTTGGGTCCCGCAGTGCGGGAGCCCGTTTTGGTGTGCAAGGAGGAGGGGGCAGCTGGACCACAAGCCCCAGAAGTCTCTGCTTTCGCGGCCACTGCCGCCAATATCTACCTGCGCACGGAGGTGTATAAAGCTTCTGCTCGGGTCCTGCAGCGCGGGAGCCCATTTTGGTGTGCAACGAGGAGGGGGCAGCTGGATCACAAGCCCCAGGAGTCTCTGCTTTTGTGGCCGCTGCCGCCATCATCTACCTGCGCACAGAGGCGCATAAAGCTTCTGCTCGGGTCCCACAGCGCGGGCGTGCCAGGGCAAAGCCCGGGCCAACGGTGGGCCCATCAGCACCAGAAATAGGCAGGGCAGGGCCACCCCCCTTGGCTCCATCTTGCTGTGTTGGTTTGCGGGTAAGACTTCTTGAACTAAAAACCCCTTAATGGCACTCTCTCTGGAACTGGCATCTATTTATGTACCTTGTTGAAACCAATCGAGCTACCCGATAATAACTGCTTTTGATTGCACCAGGTAAAAAGGGGAATATTCTTCGTTGGATCACTAGTTTTGTTGGTTTCTTTTCATTTTTCCTTTCCTCTTACCGCAAGAACACCTGTGATTTTTATGCTCATACTCAAAGATATTTGGGGTTTAATTGCGTCATTTATTCCTCATATGATCATTGAAGTTTTAATTACTGAATTGCCCGCTTATAATTGGACTACTATATAAGCCCTATCAAGGTGTTGAGTGCAGTATAGTCATGTGTTCGTTGGCCACTAAAATTTATCTTGTTCTCCTCCTTGTTCTATTTACCATTTGGGCTATTTTTAATTACTTCTATACATTTTTATATCTGATTGTATAGATTACATTTTTAATTGGGCCTGCTCTAGGGTGCTTCTATTGGGGTGGTCCGGGCTTAGGCCTATTCAGGCTGTACAATGGGGAAGCGTACATGCCCGCCAAAGCCCAAAGCTACCGCTTTACCCTCATTGCCACCAACTTCAATTGGCAGGATGTTTCAGAGGGCTATAGGGGAGGTTAACACAGAAATAGAGCTTACGGAGAGGCGTCTGTCACTCACTCCTGATTTATGTATTCCAGTGTCCGACCTATGTACTCCGCAAATTGTCACCCAAGCCCCTTTAGCTGAACCACCCTCATCATTACTCCTAGAAGCTCCACCAAAAAAAGTAGCACGTAGGGGGAGGAATACCACCAGCTTCCCAAAGAATAGGAAGTGAAAACAAGTATCTGGGGCAGGACTCAAAAGAAAGAAAATATGTGAGGACCCATTATTTAGTCCAGAGGTGGGCGAGAAGTCTGACCTAAATACAAGCGGTCCCACGCTCACCAGATTAGACACGGATTATCCTACCTGGGCACTGAACCTGTTGACTGACCTGCAGAACCAACTAAGAGCTATTCTAAGGGAGGAACTGGCCCCCCTACTTAATCACCAAGATAAACTGGTAACAACGGGGGAAAGTAGGCAAGCAAATTCCAATACAAACACCACCCATGTAGCAGCAAGGGGGATTAACTCTGGCTGCCAGGTGGACATTCTAAACCTGATATCTCCGGACGGGTTGGGTGTGCAGATCAATATAGATCCCACCACAACTCAAGAGATAAGGTACCCGAATGTCAATAATCACCAGGCAGGTACGACCCTCAACTGGGAGGCTGGCAGTAAAAACGTAGCACCCCCAAAGAGAGGCATGGATAAAAACAGTCCCCCTATACAGGGACCCATTGAGACTGCAAGTGGGTTGGTGAGGGACGAATGTATCGTTGCTAGGCCTGAAGCAGCAAATTTACCGATCATAAACTTACCCCCTGCCTGTTCCCCCTATGTAGTTATACTGGCAGGAATCCCCGTAATCAAAAATGACCAGAGGGAAACACAACTTGACCTCAGGAATAAATGCTTGTTTTGGCTAGGAAGGCACAGGCAGTTTGATTATGGCAGGGCAGGGGAAATCTTAATGGTCCGTAGAGTAGGCTGGGTGGGAAACCGAAGAAAATCAGTGCAAGGGGATTGTGTAGTTATAAACTTTAAAAATCCCCAAACCGTAAGTAGTCTACTCAATCAGAAAACACGCCATCAGGACCCACTGACAGAAATGAGCCTTTTTCCACTGGATTTTTTTTATATTCAACATCAAATGCCACTTAGGGCCCACACTACCCCAGATATATCGAGACGGCCATTAAGCACCCCAACTGAGGGCAGATGGGTCGCCACCCCCAGACCCTTACTATTTATTATACCAGTAAATAATAGATTTGGGGTTCTGGAGGAAGTAGATTGACAAGTGGTGACTCTGATTCCAGACGGGGAACCTGGAAGGCAGTGGCCGGACATGGAACTAGATGAGCATAGTGGGGATTATCTTACTCAGTCAACATGTCCTGGGCTGGGGGCAATACGCAAGGACCAGCAATTAGACATATCCCAGACCACTGGACTAGTAGGAGTTGTGGTACAATTGAAAGGAGCACCTTTTCCCCACTACCTGCCCCCTTGAGTAAAACTTCTAGAGAAGGTTTGTCTGCAAGGCTATTAGATAATCACTCCACTAATCAAATGAGGGAAACCCAAATTTTCAATCCTAGTACACTTGAGTGTACCGATTGGAAGAGTGTGCAAGGCAACATATTGAAGGTCTTATCCTGGAACCTTGCTGGTCTTAATAGTAAACTGTCCTACCCAGATTGGGGGCTTTTTGTGGACAAATACGATGTATGCATGTTCCAGGAAACCTGGGCTCGGGAAGACCACCAGAGGGTAGGCTTTGCTACATTTAATATTCCAGCTATCTCGGGGGGAGGGGTAGGCCATCAGGGGGTTTAACCATTTGGGTAGGCTCACATTTGGACTGCAGAGCCGAACAGATGACCACCCCTTCAAGTGACATCCAGTGTATTGTACTTACCTTCTCTACAAAGATAAAAATTGCTTTTATTAATGTCTACTCTCGACCTGTTGCCCTTAGCCAGGAATCTGTCACCTTAGACCAACTGAGCCTCTTCATTCCCACTGTTGACCCAACCATATGGTTGATCGTAGGGGGTGACTTTAACTGCCAATTTGAACCCCTCATTGATCTAAGTAATTCCATTCCCAGCTAGGAAGACCTCCAATGGTTAATCCCAGATCCACAAATCCAACCTATCAAAGCTTGGTCCCCGTTGGCCCTCCAGATTAATTCAATTACATTAGCTCACTCCCTAAGAGCGTGTAATGGCCGTACAAAATCAGATACTCCAGAGCAGCTAACATTCAACAGAGTAGGTCAATCATCCCTGTTGGATTACATTTTAGTGGAGACCAGACTATGGCAAAGGGTCTGTGATTTTGCTGTCATAATGCGGCTGGACAGTGATCACAATGCTTTGCTTCTGGATCTGGAGTTGCCGAATCTGGGCTATATTAATTCCAAGCCCACTTCCACACCTCGGAATAGTGGATTAACACTCTCAAATAATAGAAGGAAAATCAGGTGGGGGCAAATCCAACAGTCACCTCATATACTGGCTACAGTTTACCAATCAGTAATCCCAATATTTATAAAAATGTGGGAGGTCACAATTACAGAGGGTACTCCCCAAACTTTTGAGAGGGTTGCAAAACTACATACAGAGCTAACATCTAAATTGGCAGAAATACTTTACCCAGTGGTACCCCATAGGACGTAAAATTGGTCTAAACGTTCCTGGTATAATACCAAATGCAGGAAAGCCAAGCAGGCCCTGCTGGAAGCCATTAAAGCAAAGGACAAGCATCGAACCATACTCAACCGGGTGCTGTATAAAGACAGCATCCAGCAAGCAAAAAAGAACTGGGAATTGGATAGATGGGAGGCCCTTAAATCTGTCTTATCTAATAAAGACTTGAAGGCTTTCTGGACCATAGTTAGCTCAGTAGATACTGAAGGGAAGCCAGCCTTTGAGCCGAACATAGCATCAGAAGCATGGGAGAATCATTTTCAGGCCTTATATACTACTAAGGAAGCTGTGACCATAAACATTGAACCTTTAATAACATTCACTGAGCTTGCCCAGGAGGAGGCCAGAGGGATTACCATGTCAGAAGTGCTAAATGCAATCAACAAGCTCCCTTTTAACAAAGTGCCGGGTCTAGATAAACTACCGGGGGACCTCTTCGGGGGGAACCAAAAATTTGGGGACCGTATCTATGGGCCTTATTCAATGCCATTAAGAATGGCATGGACCCCCCCTGATACCTGGCTTGGGGCAGAAATTGTCCCAGTCCTCAAAAAGGCCTCACCACTTCTACCCACCAATTATAGGCCTATCAGTTTGATCGATGTTACCCAGAAACTCTTTGCACGGGTACTTCTTGATTGCCTTCAGGCATGGATGGGAGAACAAGAGATCCTGAGCCCCTACCAAGCCGGTTTCAGAAAAAACACCTCTACCGTCGACCAGATATTTAGACTCCAACTTCTTTCCTGGGAAACTGTGACAATAGAGGGTGGCAGTCTCTATTTAATATTTGTAGATCTGAAGTCGGCTTTTGATCTCGTACCAAGGGACAAACTATGGGAAGTACTCAGAGATCTGGGGATTCCCCCCTACCTCCTTAGTATTCTGATGAGGCTCCATGTAGGTAATTTTGCCCAAGTAAGGTATGGGAAACACGGTAAATTAACCCCCCACTTTCCGGTCTACAAAGGGGTACGGCAGGGTTGTGTTCTTGCACCTACTTTATTTTTTTTATTTATTAATGCACTCGTTGACCAACTTAGAAAGGTCAAGGACAATGATGTTCCTAGGCTAACGTCTGGCAAGGTTCCAGCAATGATATTTGCTGACAACACCCTTCTACTCTCAAAGTTGCCTATGGGAATCCAGTGGATTCTCGATAGCTTTGTTGCCTTCTGTGAAATCAGGGAGTTGGAAATCAATACATTGAAGACCTATAGTCTTCAATCCTGCCAATAAGTCTCGCTCCAACCCCTCTCTGAATGGCACCAGGCTTGAAAGAGTGTCGGTCTTTGACTATTTAGGTGTCACTTTGACAGAATACCTGGAATGGGAACCGCAAGTGACCAAGCAAGCCTTAAGCTAGCTCAGACAGTGGGAGGACTTGCAAAATTATATAGAACTTCTAAATTCAAACCAGCTGGGCCTATAGTTGAAATTTACAAAGCACAAGCAAGGGGTGCTACATTATATGAGGTAGACCTATGGGGGCATTGCTCCACTACCAGTCTGAACAAGGTAGAGAATAACTTCATGAGGAAGTTACTAGGTCTCCCCCCTAGTACCCCCCTCACCCCCCCTATGCCTGGATTTGGGCATTAGGCCCATTAGCGAAGAGATCGCCCTTAGACCCGAAACTTTCTGGCGGAGGTTGTGGGTGACCCTGGAACTGGCCACCTATCAATCTGAGCTTAAAGAGCTGTTGATTCTCCTGGGCACCAGTAAAATACCTTGCCTTGTATATATAAAGGATGTCTGTAACAAACTGGGTAAAGCAGGTCTATGGAGCACTCCTGAGGAATCGTGCCCTCTAATCTCGCGGTTGGAATTGGTAAAATCCTTTAGGAGGTATAAACTTGCAAACATTCAGGAAAGCTCGTCCTGCGACTGTTTGACAGCCAGATTCTTACAAATCAAAGACGAGTATAGTATGGAATCTTTCCTGGATGAGATGCAAACAAATCTGGCAAGGAAATTGTATGTACAGTTTAGACTTGGGACTCTACCGCTCCATGCCTTTTCAAATAAATGGTCCAAAACTCAATCTGGTTGATGCCCTGCCTGTAATTATAAGGAAGAGACAGAGCTACATGTTTTCTTTTTCTGCCCCAGCTATATACTACCCCGGCAGTGCTGGCTTATTCAACTTTGCAGGAATTTAGGCTTCGTACATTGTGCCGAGGCACTTAGAGTCCTACAGTACGACACCCACACCCCCATCGTCTTCGCTGTATCTCGCTTCTTAACCTCAATGTGGCGTGCACGGTGGACCTTTTTAAATTAGTAACCATTGTCCTAGCAACTTATATTGATTCCATTCTTTTTATCCTTGTATTTATTCCCTCAATTTTAACTGTTTTATTGATAATGCCTTTTGATGAATTACGTTTTTTAAACATGTGATTGTACTGTATTATATCATACGAGCAGGACCATGCCCTGGAAGAATTTAAAATGCACTTTATCATGGCTAAAAGCTTCCAATTGTACAATTCCTCTTATTGGTATATGAATTAACTGTATGGTTATGTACTATTTATGATCCACTTGTGTATATCCCCTCTTAGGAATTTTAATGATTATGTACTTTTATGGTCTATGAGACCGAAATAAAGTTATGGAATGGTAATCTCAGAAAATATGAAGGGCACCACCCTCCACCTTCCAGGAACCATGATACTGGAAACACTCTAATTCACGATTCCTGTCTCAATAGTTCGGGAGACGAGCCACCATGACTTGTGACAGGGCCCCTAGCAGAGGCAATCTCTCCCAGCACCCTGAGTGCACACACCACTGAGAAAAGATGAGTAGGGTGGCCATTATAGATCTCCACAGTCAGATTCTCTTCCAAATACAGTTCTCGGGAAAGGCCTTTCTCCCCTCTTGTAATCCCACCGTGCATATGTTGTTTCATCTCGACCGAATTTCAGCACTCTCAGTCTTGGGCTGCAGTTGAAAGATACTCCATCTCTGTTCCTCCATTCTGCGTTGCAACGCTGCATCTCCCAAATAAGCCTCATGGGTAAGCACTCTTTCTTTTAGTTTCTTATGGTCATTCCTCAGGAGAGTGATATCTATAGCGCAAGCATCTATTTTATGCTCAAGCCCACCTTTGATGTCAAGAATGGCCTGTAGTACTTTAGCAAAATTAGTGGAATCAGTACAGTTTTGCCCTCAATATTTGAAGTTAGAAGACATCTTCGGCTTGTGGTGGGGAGACAACCATGTTGAGGACTTTATCAGACCACACCTGTGGGTATTTAGGTTTCACCATCACTATCGATTTCCCTGTGGCTTCGTGCCTCCAGTCCAGCTACTGGACACTGGGGGCAGCACTGTTATGCCCTTGATATGTCACTATTCCAATTATGTTTTTAATATTGGGGGAGGGAATCCTCTGATACAGTCAGGTCATGTGAGCCTCTCGCCCCATGACTTGGGTGCCCTTCAGTGTACCAGAACTATGGGCTGTGACCTGACCAGTTCTTGAATATTAGCAAACTCACCAGCTTTTGCAGCAGAGGTCATTTGTGCAATACGTCGCAGTCACTGTATGTTTCCTCCATTGTAGGGAGCTTGCACCGAGCAGTAGGGAAGCAGATCGCTTGGTCTAGTGGGGCGTTCCTTCTGCTTCCAGCCTCCTTCAATCAAAGGGAGAGACAACATTCCCGGTTCTAACAGTGGATCGTAGCTGCAAGCAATAACCACGCCCCTTTGGCCTTCGCAGCCGCTCACTGGGCCTAGTCAGTCTCCAAAGGACCCTCCGGGTGGCATCAGAACATACAAGGGTGGGATGCTTCTCACCAGCACACATCCACACTGCCTCTCTCTTGTGGCAGGCTTACAACCTGGAGTCCCGCATTAAGCTTTCTGGCGTTGCCATCTTGGCTGATGCTCACTGAGGCTCCTAGACCAGGACAGGTGGAGTGCACCCTAAATACAGAGTCCACTTCCATCTTGTGGTCCTCAAATATCCCTGTCTGTTTTCTTGGTCCCTTCCGCAAGTCTTTACGTGTCGCGGCCCCAGGATAATAAGCTTTTTAGGTCCCTGGGCTTGGGAGCTGCATAATGCTGCTTCTTACTGCATCAGCATTTTAGCCACGGAGCAGCCTTCAATGGATTTAAAATTGTTTTTTTTTTTTTAAATAAGTGGATTTTATTGTATGCTTTCAAAAACGTATATAGTATGTATATTATAATCATATATTTTGGACAAATATGATGTAATTAACATTACTTTATCAATTGATGATTAATTAATTGAGTGATAGGCTGGCTGATTCGTCAATAGACCCGTTTGTGAAAGGATATTTGTATTGGAATAAGGTTTTTATAGGTTGAAGCTGCCCAATAGATTGAGGCAGTCCATACTTTACTGTTTAATATATATATATGAAGTTAATAAGTAACTAAACTCTTCAGCAAGAGTTGCAGTAAATTGTAATGATATGTTCTTGTCCTTTCTATCTTATTAGTTTGAACAAGACAAGGCCATCATCCTGTTCAAAGGTCATGATGTAACTATGTATGTCCATTTGGTTAAGCCAAATCTTCATGACAAAAAATTCTAATTCAGAACTTTGCATTCCATGCAATTGTTTGTATAGGACAAAAGGACTCATTTCAAATTTGACAGATATGTAACATCTGTCAAAAAGTGGCAGATGATCCATCTTTCCCATTTTGAGTGCATAGGCATCCTCCACATCTTACGTTTCTCTCAGAGTGTCCTGGACTATAACATTTATGCTCTGCTTTATAATGCCTGTTGCCCATCATTCTTGTGAAATCCATGTGCATTTATTTTTGTTTTGATCAACCTTGAGTCCTAGGTATCCTCCAAACACCCAGGAATGAAGGAATGAGTAATAACTGCACAACTGAGCAAGATTTCATTTTGAATTCCCATACAGCTGAGAAAAAAGTATGGACCAGTTTACACTGTGTATTTTGGTCCACGGCCGGTGGTGGTCCTGTGTGGATTTGAGGCTGTGAAAGAAGCTTTGATTGATCAAGGAGAGGACTTTGAGGGACGGGGAGAACTACCAATTGTGGACAACTTCCTCAAGGGCTTTGGTGAGTAATATTCTTCAATGATCTGATATTTAATTTTCTCTGTTGCACATCAATTCAGTGTGAGTGACCAAACTGCTTCTCTATCAGGATCTTCAATACGAATCAATCGCAGTGGTTTTTCTGGAAGGTATCTTCGGCCCGGCCTATTCTGAGCATATAGATGTTTCTCTACCCAAAATAATCAGGTGCAGAGATATTTGTTTTAATAAGTGCAAATGCACACCTGGTAAAGGCACTGGTACACTGGGGCAGACATGTGTAGCCGAGCCCTCAGCCAATCTTCTACTAGAGTATGACAGTGTATAAAATGCCCTCCATGGCAGAGTCTGAGTCTGAAAATGGCCCTGACATCCTCCCAATCCCCAGCATTGCAGATCATTCACTCTTGCCCCTAATTCACATTTAGCAATTGCTCAGAGAACAAAAGTTCACAGACTCAGTAATTCTGGTCAGGCAGGCTGTTTCTGTTCCTAGCGCTCAAATGCATAATAACGGGATTTTGATGGGGTTATTCTGACCAGAATCAGAAAATCTTGCCTCCATGTATACCACCCTATATCTGGCCAACTTGCAGTGAGGGCATGAATGGTAACAAGCATATAGTAGACTTCCAGCTAAAGGGATGGTTCTTAAAAATCTTAGGGGCATATTCTCAAGAACGTGCGATAATCATCACCAAAATAGGTTAACGCAATTTCACATATCGCCGTCTATCGCGGGAAAATAACTCCTTGTCAACGTCATATTCACAACACGGCGGTAACATGCAATAGTTTCCCGATAACGCGACAAATGTCAGCGAAAAAATTACCTGGACGGCGATAAAAATCCAAACCCAAACGTGAAAAAAGTTGCGATGTGCCCAACCGCAATAAAAAAATCAGCGATAAGCTGCACCAGGCCTGCAATTCACACACGTCAGGCGGGAAACATCACCATAAAAGTAGAAAAAAAAAACACAAACAAAATCAAAACAACTGCGAAGCACAATGGAGGCAGCCGGAGCAAGTACAGAGGACAACCCGAACCCCACAACCCCCACGGAGGACCAGCCTGGGACCTCGGGGTCAGGGAAGGGCAAGGAGAAGAAGAAGAGGAAGACGCGGTTCAGTCCGCAGGAAAACAGGATCCTGATAACGGAGGTGGTAGAACACCATTAACAACTGTTCGTCACCTCAACTGTGTCATTGGCAACCAAAAATACAATATGGCAGTCCATCCTGGACAAGGTGAATGCAGTCGGAGTGCTGAGGAGGACAATGGAAGAGCTCAAGAGGCGCTGGAATGATGTGAAGCGCAAAACCAAGCAGAAACTCGGCAACAACCAGAAGGCAGCAATGCAGACTGGAGGTGGGAGTCCAGCGCCACAGGAGGAGCTGGATGAGATGGAGGAAATGGTGTCCACAGTCATCAGTGGGGAGACGGTGGCAGGAGTTGGGGGACCGAACACTGCTCAACATGACCTGACACAACAGCAACAGGGTGAGTAACGACCAGGGACTGGGGGGACGGGGGAGATGGACACAATGGCACACATGCACAATTAAGTATAGCACAATGCACACCCACAATGACTCTGGATCATGTCCCTGATCCCCTTGGCACACTGCAGCAAACCTACAAACAGCAAGTAGGCCCCCGTCGACTATGTGCCCAGAGGGGGCCCTTCCCACACATCACCAATCTCACAACCAACCCATGCACATGTGCCAAACCCAGCAAAGCGGCGTGTCTGTGAGCCACACTGACAATGCAAGTGGCACTGCATGACGAATAGCATGGCTGCAGTCAATATACCATGACATGTTGCACGCCACGACACTGAGGTGGCTGAGTGTGGACCACACCCGTAAAGGAGCAGGTCACCCTCTGACACATCCACATGCACAAACAACCCCTGACGTCAACAACACATCTGCAGACAAACCATGCCCCAGAGTCCCAACTCCCACTAAGAGCCCAATTCATCCAAGTATACAACATCACAGCACTGTATAAGCACAGAAGTGAAAGGCACACCGCCTGAAAGGGATAAGGGCCAGCAAAATCAGAGCTGCAGGGGCGACTCTCCCACAATACAGCACACACACATAAGAATCAGAGCCTATCAACATTGACAACAATGTGGTACAAACTGTAACACGTTCACAACCGAACAGAGGACACAACTGGTGCCGCTTGTGTGTAGAAACTGGCCAATCACATTTGGCATAGCAGGGAAATGTGAGATGATGACGTACAAGTACAAACACACATCCGTGATGTTGTCGAAATGTCCACTGTCCCGCATCAAATAGGCAGCTCCTCCCAAACAGTCACAATGTACATTGTCATGCAGTCTGTATGTAAACTTGTACAATGCGTCAACATACATGTGAACACAATGTGAAACTGCATCTCCCCTTCACATTGCAGAGGGAGAATCAACACCTCCTGCAGAGCAGACCCAACAGCTCTTCACTGATGATGAAGAGGACCTCCACACCTTCGACACCAACGCCCTCCAAGAGCTCATGGACAGCATCGGCAACTCACCTCCAGGAGCAGGGCAGCCCAGCTGCATCGAGGAGACCTCACCCCCTGCACAGACCACACAGCAGGTAGCACCCACCACCACGGCTGACTCCCAGGACCCCCATGAACAACACATGGCCTTCCAACGCCGTGTGTTAGGGTGCCAGGAGAAGATGGCTAATCAGGTGCGGTGGGGTTCGACCTCATGGCAGCCAAACTAGATGCCATACGTGGGTGTCTAAGTCCCATCAGGGGCCACTTACAGTCCCTAACGAACACCCACAGTCCGCTCCATGCTCTCCAACGGCCCATGGCTGACATCACTGGAGTCCTGACTCTGAGACAAGAACAACTGTCTAGTCAGAGTGGCTCCAGCGATGTCAGCCGGGAGTTGGTACAAATGCGGAGGATCATGGAGAACCGGGAGCAGATGCAGGTGGAAAGAATGGCTGCCACGGCTGCACACCAGCGAGATGTAGCTGGGATCTTCCATGCGCTGCAGACCATCATCATGGCATTGCTGCCACAAGGCCTGGTGCCAATGAATGCTGCTGCTGCTGCTGCTTCTACATCCACATCCCCAGCCCCTGATGTGTCGGTGCCACACAGTGCTGCTGACAAAACTCCACCACCCACATGTGAGGCACATGGAATATCAGAGGACAAAGATGCGGATGATTCTGCCTTAGTGGTAAGAAGGAAGCGGTAGCATTCATCTCCGCCATATGGCCTGTTTCTGCTTGGTTCTGCCCTCTGCATCATCACCTTCCACTGTCTCCCGATACACTCTGCGACACTCACCTTGGACCTCAACATGGACTGCCATATTCTGTCTGGTTACCAATGACACAGCAATCAGACTGCGGACTGAACTCCTCCTCTTCCGATGAACTTGTCATTCCCAAAGGACTCTGGTTGGCCCTCCACGGGGCAACAATGTAAGGTGGATTATGCATGGCCCTGTACTGCTCCATCTTCAACACTCCACTGAATGTGAATAAAACATTCAGATTCACACAGATGTGTCATGTCTATGATCATTCAAGTATGAAAGTATGGATGAATGTAGGGTCCGTGATTCCCCCTTACATCCATGTTGCCCATGTAGTGGAACTTGAGTCACAGGGTGCAACATTGCAGATTGCGGTCCGGGTGGCGCCAACACTACAAAAGATACACACACATCAGTTACTGCCTTGTCCAGCCTAGAACTGAACCATGCCCAGAGCCCCCGGCTCATTATTCACACCCCTATGCTGGACTGCCATACGCCAGCCCAGCCCACTCCACTTACGCTTACAGTGGGGTCGTCAAAGCTACATGTCCCAGGTCTTCCCTGTAGTGATTTGCTGATCACTGGTCTAGTTGTCAGCATGCCACAGCCACTCCGTGAGGGCTGGTGTACACCCACACCACACCCATCCAGCACCGGCGTCACAGGACATGTGACCCTGCCAATAAAAGGGGCCTACCACATCACATCACCCACTGCCGGAGGTGACATGATGGCATCCGCACCACGAGACTCAATCATAAAGGGGCCCTGACCT
This sequence comes from Calotriton arnoldi, assembly GCA_963921515.1. Taxonomy (NCBI): domain Eukaryota; kingdom Metazoa; phylum Chordata; class Amphibia; order Caudata; family Salamandridae; genus Calotriton; species Calotriton arnoldi. Next base: position 331,092 of record CAWUFW010015591.1, on the reverse strand, counting down.
GTGGTGCACTGGGTTAGTGGCACCCGTTGCACTGCGGCCGGCACAGGCCTACCACCACGGGACGATGACTTGCCATGCACTGAGTTGGTGGCACCTGTTGCACTGCGGCCGGCACAGGCCTACCGCCACAGGATGATGACTTGCAGTGCACTGAGTTGGTGGCACCTGAGGAGCTGAGCGGGTGTGCAGCCTGCGATGATGCGTAGACATCGATACCCCGTCCTGCCAATCAGGATTCGATGTGATTTGAGGGCCCTGCTGGACCGCAGTATACGCCGAAGGCAGCAGTCAGCACAAACATGACTCCGCGGTGCGGTGCCGCCGGGTGTGCTGGGGGCCTGTGGCGTGGAATACAGCGATCGGCTGAGGAGGTTGCACTAGCACGTGGTGGGCCCTCTTTGAGACATGCCGGTGGCAGCAGGTGAGCATTGAGGCCTGGGTGCGCAGGTGCGGCCAGTCATCGCTGGGCAGCGGACCGGTCTGGGGACCAGGGCTGGGGTGCAGCATGCGCACAGGATCGCGCAGGCACCACTGGTCACGGTGGCGGCCTCGTGGCTGGGTGGGGGTCGCCGCACTGGCAGACACGACCCTGCATGCGATGATGAGATGTGCACGTGTTGGCTTGGGATGTAGCCACCTCGTCTTCAGTGTGAATCTGGCCATTGAATGTGGTCGGCCACGTGTGTAGGCCTGTGGACAGGATATGGCAGACACAGAGACATACGCAGTAGTTACTTTGGTGGCCATCCTGGAACTGAACCACGCCCAGAGCCCCAGGCTATTTATTCACGACTTACGCCGGCCAAGGCCACTCCGCTCACGCTTACAGGGGACGACGACAAAGCTACATGTCCAAGGTCTTCCATGCTGCCTGAGGTAACCTGTTTGCGTCCACTGTCCACAATACTACATACACCAGCAGTATATGTCCACATGGATATGTCTGTGCTCTGCATACTGAAGTCTGTCCAGCACATCACCGCCACACTTGGCATTGTGTACATTCTTATTGATGGGTCACTTGCCTCCTTCGCACATACTTGGTTCCCACCTCTCCCCACATTCTGCAATAGTGTGGCAGAGGTGCCATGCCATGGATGGTTTGTCGACATGGCTGGCCATGGTTACCACAGTTACTTGTGTTGTCATGTCTGGTAGTTGGGCATGTTGCTTGGCATGTTGTATGTGATTTTGTAACATGTGCATTCCCACAGTTGTGAGTTGTGTGATTGGGGAGTTGAGGTGTGTGGTGTGTTCAGTTGGGACTTACCGACGAGCAGTGCATTTCCATAGGTGCCTCAGAGCGCTGGTTGGTGATGGACTTGCGGAAGATGTAGGAATCATGCACACTGCCTGGGAAGTTTGCGACGACATTCGTGAACAGGCCCCGGTGGTCCACTTTTGCCTGCACATTGATGGAGTGCGTGTAGTTTCTTTTGCAGTTATTGTGTGCAGTGTCGGAAGGGGGCACAAGTAGTACATGTGTGCAGTCAATTGACCCAAACACGTGAGCGAAGCCAACTATGGCGTAGTTCCCTTGCTTGGTCTCCAGCTGTTCCTGCGCAGTGTGGGGGAGGTGAAGGTGCAGGGGTATCAGGCTGATACAAACCATGATGCTTACAGGTATGATGAATCCTGCATAATAAGACTGCAACAGAAGTTCGTGTGGTCGTCACCTTCCTTTACTTTCCTACGAAGGTTACGCCCACACGTACTTCTGTTACGGTCTTTTTATGCAGGATTTATCATACCTGTTGGCATTCCGGTTTGTCCAAGTGCAATACACTGTACCAGGTTATGTTTGTGACTATACGGACGCTTGACCATTGTCACCATTTATCCTACAGGTTTCTGAATACTGACTTTCGGAATGTGGAATTGTATTGGGGAGTTCCCGCAGCATATGTAGTTAATTGGATCCACACGTTGCCCTGATGAAGTTCCCCGTTGGGAATGGAACGCGTTGGCTGAGCTTTTCGTATTGTTGATTTATGTTTTTGTAATAAAGAACTGTTTGTAAACTACTGTTGACTACTGGACTTCATGACCTGGCGCACCCCCATTTCGGTAACTACAATCTTGGATCTGGAGCACAGGGGCGTAAAGCAACGGCTGGCGTTGGGGTTGGTTGCGCAGGTCCACTACGAATTGGTACTAGCGTGTGGTGCGGATACAGGGGACCGCCCTTGCTTTTGTGGACTTGCATCCAGGACATGTGTGTGGAAGTTTGATAGGGCTGGCTGTGAGACTCCTCCGACTCTGGCAGTTGTTGGTTGTAAGGTACCAGAGGCCAACAGGTGCAGCACGGCCAGCAGCTTTGTCTGCAGAGGGATGTTGGTTGTCCACTGTGTTGGTACCGTCAGCCTGTGGGCAATGTGGGTCAGGATGCAGAGGATGGTTGTCCTTTTGAGCCTGTAGTGGGCAATGGCATCCTCTGGCATTGACTATCTGAGGCTGGTGCGTTTTAGGAACGTCGACTGTCTTCTTCTGCGCTGCCTAGGTGGTAGTCAGGGGGGTGGGTGGTCAGGGGGGGTTCTGGGGGTGGTGGTGGTGAGTGTTGTGGCCCTCTTGGGTCTCCAAGCTGCATGATCATTGGCTCCATGGCATCTGTTGGTCTTCAGATGTGGCTCTGGGCTGGGCCCCCTTTCTACTGCAGGTTGTCATCCTGCTTTATACCAGTAAAAGGCAGGTGTTAAATCCCTGCTGCTAACGCGCCTTATCGCCTGTTTTGGGTTCGCAACGCAGATCCGGCTGGTCGTTGAGAATATCGCAAAGTCGTGTTTTCGTGTGTTTTTGCACGGGAACGCCTACTCTGCATATCATTAGTGTTAGTTGTCGCTCTCATCCGTGGCAATGTTTTTTGCGGAAGCTATCACTGGTAAACTGGCGATATCGGCAGTTTGCACCAGCTTGTGAATAGGGCGATAAATCTATCGCCACTTTTGCGGCGCTAAAGTGCCGGTAAATCGGCGATGAGTCCTTGAGAATATGCCCCTAAGAGTCTTAAATCAGGAATTTCCATAAAGGAAATTAAAACAAAGAAAGGAGAAATAATTAGGGAAGGTGTCAGCATCCCAGAAGCTTGGTCAAGGGTCTTCTATGGGTCAGAGAGTAAGTGTTAGCCCAAGCGTGAACCTCTCAGAGTCCAAAGGAAAATGCTTTACGCATTCAGGGAAAGTTTCTGAAGGGATGTCAAAAGGGATCTGATCTCCAATGGTGTAAACATGACATTATAACACACAAAGTCCACTCTGTAACACTCCCCTTTGAACGTATCATCAGAGGTTATAGTTCTCATCCATTTCTCATGTTGCAGACTGCAACTTCAGGCAAAAATCTCACACTGGACATGGGAATGGCATCTCCTTCTCATGAGCAGGTTGGTTTTACAATATTTGCTCAGTAGTCCTTTTCTGTTAATGCTCTGGTTCCCCATGTTCCTTCATCAAGGTCTTCTTCTCAGGGTCTTCTTCTATTTCTAGTACAGTAATGTATCTATCTACAGCTAAAACTCATGTGAATACCTGCAAGAAATGTCATATTAGCAGAAAATGGAAAACAGAATGTATGCAGCATGTTGAAATACAAGCCTAAATTGTCAGAACAAGTTATAGCATTAACTCAATGGTGCACATTTAATATGTGTGTGCACATTTAAACAAAAATGGATATACATTTCTAGTGTATTAGATTCACATCACATGGAACATTCAGTAAGTCTCAAAATAATCACGTCAGTATGGCTAGGAACTACATTAAAATCAAAAATATGAAATATTAATGCACACATTTGAAGGAGCCGGGTTCCATGCTCTAGACTTGCTCTGGAACCTCAGGTCGATAGGACATTTTATCAGCATGAAAACATAGGGGGGAGAGAAATCGGTAGCATGTCAATCATTTCAGTTCCAATTTATCATGACTCTTAAGAATCACAGACTCCCAATTAGGTTTAGTTGGTTTATTACAAAGCCAAGGACAACTGAACATACAAGCACCTCAAAGTCAGGGTGTAGAAATACATTGGAACTAATACAAAGCCAAATCTGCGGATGAAGTTAAGGTGGTGCAACATGCACAAGATAATTAGTTCTAGAATCAAGATACAAAAGATTTCCGAGCAGACATCCAGATTCCCCTTCATCGGAAGTTCGTGGGTAAAAAGCATCAGTCTGTCCCTACACTAGCACTAATGTGACATCCCTACATAGCATTTCAAAGGCAAGATCAGTTATGGTGTCAGCCTGTGAAGTCTTCCTAAGAAGTCTCTTCACATCAGTTGGGTCAAGTAGCATTAACTGCAGAGCTCGTTCTAAGATGCTCTCTCTCTCAAGGCAAGGTAGGCATCCCCGGACCCTTTCCCTAGTTACAATACATCAATACCACAGGTAGTATCCCATGGTGCTTTGCAACATCACACCATCCAGAAGGCCACCTCCTCATAGGTAACTTTCCATTAGGCAGCGATGCTCACAAGCTTTGGCTAGGTGACCTTGATTCCCGGGCTTGCTCCGATATGAAAGTACAAAAAGGTCTCCATTATCAGTATCAACGCTTAATGTATTCTCTTCTCCCTAAGCCTAACTCCTAAAACAAATACATTATTCTAACTAACAAGGATGAGTCTTCCACTTGCAACAGAAATGTGAGAAAGAACAAATCCAATATGCACATGAAATTCAATTATTAGATATAATGTGAGAGCTTCCAGGGAAAATGCATTTCAGGACTACAGAAATCGTCCAACATAAGAAATAGCACACAGGCGTTATGGAATTACATATAAAATGAACACATTTACTGAGCACTCCTAAATTAACACATTACGTAAGCACATCAAATATGTGAATAATTGTCAGCTGCATATACAATTTCTGCATGTTAATGTTTTCAGCTAAACACATAGGAATTCAACGTTAATCTTTTCACGTTTACATGAAAATATCCCTAACACACCCCAATTCATGTTATTACAGTTCACGTTCTACTGTCCCAGGTTTGTTATATTTCATATAGATGCCCTAATACAGGCATAATCTTTCACCTACATTAGTTCCCTACACTCCACAATAACGGGCTCTGAGGGCTGAACCTTATCTAGTCTGCGGCTTGGGTGCAGAAGGAGGGTTTTTCCTGAACAATAGGCCTCCTGTAACATCTTCGATGTGCTCATCCAGTATGAATAATTCATTAGGAACCAGGCAAGGGCTATACACCACCTTCCACACCACCTTCCTAATATCTACGTAAACGGTTCATCCCATACGTCATCTTCCTACCCAACAATGGCTAACACAAGACGCAAGGGACAAAGGGACTCTATTCTTTTCCGTATAAATACGGCACCACTTGCTATCAGTAGTTAGAGGGAACCGAGACTTCCAGGCCGACACACTGACCAGAGACGCAGAGGCTCCTGCATGCAGTCACTCCAGCTGACATTGGTCTAATCATCCCTTGCGGGGTGTCCAGCTCTAGACCAGGATGAGGTCCCACACTCTCATCATTCAAGTAATGGGGTTTGACTAAATCCTAGCGGGATTCTTGGCTTCTTTCGCACCTACTCACATGCTAGGTACACTTAGGTACATCTAGACAGGCATTGTAGGAGTATGCGCTTTATTTTATAAATGCATTTTATATTCATGTATATGTTCATGACTATTGCAAAATGGTAGAACTGTACTATCCTTTTATATTCACTGTACTGCTGATCATATATCTCTGCTACTGTTTAACAGTTTTCCCAGCACATATATTTTACACTAGAAGAACAACTGTGCAATAAATTCTTATTGTAAACACGCTCAACTGTTTCTTCTGTGTAACTCTCTGAGACCAAATGAGCAAGCACGAGTGACTGAGCGAAAAGTAGTACATTGTTTCCACGAGTCTGAGGAATCAGGGTTGTCGTGTTCTGAGGTTGCCAAAAACTAATCTCTCTGATAAAAAGGAGATTCTAGTGGCACTGTGAGCTAGCTAATGCAAGCAAGGCTAACATACGCGGTGGGGGTGCTCAGAATCAGTCTGCCACCAGGCCCACAGTGTATGTTATCCAAAAGTGCAGGTCCTGTAGGGGTACTATAGGAACTACACTACATGGCGCCACCAACGTTGGTTTGGTACTTATTTAACAGTAGAATCTGAGTAGTTCATTGTGCTTATTCTCAGAGACCCCTACTCACAAAAAACAGAGACTTCTGGAGTGGGTGGGCACAAACTCCGCCACAGCTGAGTAGGCTGTCTTGTGGATTGTTACCTGCCTTGTTATGTTAGCCTAGGCCTGGCTGCCATGCTGCTTTTCTTTGCGCACGTTACACTGAGCCGGGCCTTCCTCGCCCTTTGCTCGTGCCAAGTTCTTTTGCACTGTCTGCATTTTCTGTTGTTCACCTTTTTGGGCTCAGTCTGCACAAACATGTACAAGGTCACATAACAATGTATTCTGGTTCTTCCTGATATGGCCAGTCACGCGCACCCAGACATAACATTATGTGCAATTGCCATGAAGGATTTGATATGCTTTTAATACTGTGGTTTACTAGCGCTTAACACACTTGGAGAAATCCCTTTCAGTGAGAAGAGCTATGATGTCCTGCTGATGTAATTCTGCATCTAGAGACTGAGGTATGGGGGTTCGTTAGTCAAAGCCCAGAGGTCTTCTATTTTATAATAAACTATCTTACTGCAAGGGGAGGGTGGTAATGTTATTTATACGTTTATCCACTGAGCTCTGAGATGCTTTCCCCGTTTGTATTCTATGGAATTGTAACCATGCTGCTTATATTAGTAATATGCATTATGCTATTAGTACTGACACGTGTACTGTACATTAGAGCACGTAAGTTGGAATAAACATTTTAACCTATCCAGTGTCTCTTCCTACGCACCTTGTGGACAAGTACGAGTGAGTGGCGAAAGAGTGTTCTTGCATCAGTGAGTCCTGAGATAAAGATACCGTGTTCTGGGTTGTCCAAACATTAGTACTTGGGTGCTAATGGGATGCTAAGCTAGTTGGGTTGGGGTTTTTGGGTGCTATGGTATATGGTGGCAAACCACTGTATTCCAGGGTCCCATTTTCCTGTGCATAGCTCTGTGTATGTGCAGAAACCTTATGACATGGCGCGACCACCGTGGGGCAGCTTATCTGCGAGACGCTTGAGTAGTACTTGTGCTTGTCCACAAACCCCTCGCGTACGCTTCCGGAGGCGTGTGTGACGGTGATACCTCCTATATTGAATGTTTTATAGGTTCTTTCAAGCTTGAGATTATTAAAAAAGGTTAGTCAACAGACCCATTTTTGTGCTCCCTGTTAGGTTGTCGAATATAATTGTTTAGTCATGGCTGGTGTGGCGATAGCTGCACATAGTCGAGGAGCACTCCGAGACCACTTAGCTGTGTATGGAGTGCCCGATACAGGGGTCGAGTTGGTCTTTGTGGTTCAAGCCGATGCGGCTTATCACTTTGAAGTGTTTTACACTTGGATCACTTTTGAAGCGGTGGATGCAGGTGATAAGCTGTTTCATGAATATAAGCCCACCGCTATTCCTGCTGCCTATCGACCCTATACCACTCTTGAAGTACCTCTCACGGCTTGGCAGCACCGTGTTTGGTTTAATGGCGCCCTACCACAACCAACTACCGCAGTTCGTTTAGGCCCCTTATCAATTCAGGGGGCCACTTGGCCTGTATTGGCCGGGTATACTCCGCATCCAAATTATCTGGCATTACCGCTAGCGGAATTGCGCACTATGCATACCGAATTGGTGCGAGTGCATCGAGCCTTAGTGACATACGTTACAGGTAGCCTCCATGGAGCTGCTCCTGTAGTCGCAGGCCAACCAGCTATTGCAGCTGGAGTGACTATAAGTCCTGTCATGGTAAATTCTGTGATGGGCAAACGTCCACAAAACAAGGACGACTATCCTTACTGGCTTGCAGAAAAGTTCGATCAGATAGAAGCAGTGTTTCCACATACATCCCCAGTAGATAAACACCGCATCCTCACGATAAGTTTGCCAAAAGACATAATCCCCGATTTGACAGCATGTGAAAACTGGGGTAAGGTATTCGCAGCAGTTTATTCAAAATGTTTTGGAACTCCTTCCATGACGGTTCTACCCTCTGTAATTAAAAAAGTACAGGATGAACATGGCCCTGAAGCGGCTGTGGAATTAGGGATGAGACTAGTGGGAGTGTTTGATGTAGTAGCAGAGCTGATCCTTGGAAATGTCAAGGGCGATGCTATGAACTTTCAAGTAGCGAATGCTTTGGCTTTAGTCCCAGAGTTGGACAGGCCTCGCGAATTACCGAAAATCATTGCCCGGGCTTATAAAACAATTGGAAGAAATAGCCTAGGCAACAAGCCTTTTGTAAAAACGCAAACTCAATCGCAAACACAAGTTATACAAACAAAAAGTGCATCTGAGAAAGATGATAAACCAGTCTTCACTAAAAAAGTTGGAGACAGAAAAAACAGGGTAAGCAACAAAAGAAGCCGGGGTCGAGAGGCGCTTCCCCAGTTTCGGTTTCTTCTGAACGTACTTATGATTTACGTGATAGGTCAAGGATTAAATCACCAGAAAGGTTTCAGAGCTCTGATACGCGTTCTCCTCGTTCTTCACAGGCCCAGACATCGTCACAGGCTGGTGGAGGAGGACGGCAAGATAGAGGAAGGGGCCGAGAGGCTCCCCAGGAGCGAGACCAACCTCGACAACAAGTCAGAGGGAAAGCAGAAGATTTTCATCTTCCTCGACCGCAATTTCAGAAGAAAAAGGTTGCCGCTGTTACAGCGAAATATGCCTCAGACCGTGAGAACGAGACTCCAGAATTGGACGTGGGCAGTGACCCTCCTAGACAGCGCCGCGGAAGTTACCATAGTGCGGGAGGCGCTACGTCCTCATATGGAGGCGACAGCAACTGAAACATTTGTTACTGTAGAGACAGCTGACACGAGAGTGGCACCCCTGACAGACTATATAATATAGTCATACAAATCGAAGGTGACATACCGCGTGAAATAAAAGGGATTTTTTGGGAAAATCTAACCTCTTCATATGACATTTTGTTAGCAGAGGTGGATTGGCCACCCCCATTCGTTTTAGCTGCACATAAAGGAGAGGAGGTAATCCTTCCAAGCTTTTCACGGCATGTCCCAAAAGACAAAGCTGAAGCACTTGCAGCTGAGTGGGCTGTGTACCTGGCACCAGCGTTATACCGCAACCATGTGGGATGGGATGAAGAATCACCTCCTCATGCAATACCTTTGCGGTCACTACCGCAGCCACAACCCCAATATCCCATCAAACGGCAGGCAAAAGGCCCCGTCTCCGAAATTCTGACACAGTTGGAATATCAGGGAGTAATTGAACCATGCGTATCACCTATGAACAATCCCCTTTTCGTGGTTTCTAAACCCGATGGATCGTACCGCTTAGTTTTGGATTACCGGCATTTAAATACTCATTGTCGGAACTTTGCGGTGCAAAATACACACAGTTCTGCGCTTGTAGACAGTCTTGTTCGTAAAAAATACAAAACGACACTTGACCTTTCAAACGGTTTCTACACGCACAACCTAGCCCCGGAGAGTGGTCAATGGACCGCATTCACATCCGGTGGTAAATTATTCCAGTTCCGGCGATTACCCATGGGCTATAAAAATAGTCCGGGTATATTCGCCGCCCGTGTTGTTTCTTTGTTAAATGACATTGATCAAGACGCATGTTCGTACGTAGATGACATCTATCTGACGGACGACGAGTTATTTCAGCATTTGTCCCATGTGGACCGCATTATTCTTGAATTCGCGGAGCAGGGTTACAAATTTAACTTTGCTAAGTCACACATTGCTGAATTTACCGTTCTGTTCTTGGGCTATGAGCTCAATAACGAAGGTAAGGGCTTAGCCCCCATTTCTTGGAAAAATGTGCACATTTGTGCCCCCAAATACTCTGAAGAAACTTCAGTCTTTGCTGGGTTTCTTGAATTTCGGGCGTACTTACATTCCCGAATATGCTCAGCGTATCAAGCCTTTGTATGCTTTGATACAACCTACTTATTCAAGGTCTTGCTGGCTGCCTGAGCACACCTCAATTCTGCAGTCTTTGCAGACAGACCTTTGGAGTCTAAATATCTTTTGACTCGTGATAACCACACAAACCTGGTGATTAGAATAATTCCGGGGGCGGTGGGATTCACCTATTTAACCTTTAATGAAGGTGATACAGTACCCATCGCATACAAGTCACATCTGTACACTTCCGCTGAATTGCGCTTTACATCTGTCGAAAAAGTTCTAACTGCAGTGCAAATGGCGATTCTGAAAGAACGCGCACTGGCACAGGGAAAGCGGATTCTGGTGGTAACACCCTGTCCTGCCCTAGAGGCAGTAACAAAGGCAAGTGTACCGAACTCAAAAGCAATGCATCCCCGTTGGATACAATGGGCTACATCCTTGACGTCTTCGGACGTCACTTTTGTTTTTGATTCTTCTCTGCAGACTCAGGAGTTTTTGCAGTATGAATTCGTTCATCCTCCTCCTTTGTTTTTATTACCGCTTGAGGATTACAAATGTGTGATCTACACCGATGGTTCGGCGCAACCGGCCACTGGGTCCAAGCACGCTTATTCAGCTGCATGTGCTATTGTGGCGGGTTCCTTTGTAAATGGAACGTTCAAATCCTCTGCAGTGCATACTCGCACACTTGGAGATAGTACCGCACAATTGGCCGAGCTGCATGCATTGCTACTTGCACTTGAGTTTGCTTCTCAGGATGAGACAACTCTTATTGTATGTGATTCCTTCTACTGTGTACAATCTTACAATGACAATCTGTTTTTCTGGTCGAAAACGACTACAAGGACGCAAAAGGGAGCACAATTAAGCATAAAATGCTTTGGGTTCGAGTGGCAGAATTGCAACAACGTCTGCCCCTCACACAGGTGGTTCACACCTTAGGCCATCAGCGGGTGGGCGCACACGCTATTGGTAACGATCTGGCAGATGAAGCTGCCCGTTCAGCAGTAGTCACGTGTTCAGTAGCAGCGGTTACCAGGTCCATGTCTAAAATAGACCCTGTTATATTAGCAGCTATTGCTGCAACCAAGGAAGGTGATAATTACCCTACAGGTTTCCCTTCCAAGTATTCTTACACAATAAGTCCCGATCAGGTTCCCTATGTAACTATACCTGACGTTGGAGATCGGCTGATCCCCAACGCGGACCGCAGGAGTGCCTTGATATCAGCTGCACACGAAGGCATGGCTTCGGCTCATGCAGGTGTGTCAGCTACAGTTTCCATCTTGCAGCAGCGTTATTGGTGGCGTGGGTTATATAAAGACACCCGTGCTTTTGTGCTTTCTTGCGACGTTTGTCAACAGATTAAGCCTTCCACGGTAACACGTCCACCACAAACACCGCTCTGCATTGCTAACAGACCCTTTGGGTGTGTTTACTTGGATCACTGCGGTCCATTCTCATCAGACACTGCTTATAAATACATCTTAGTGGCAGTGGACTCGTGCACACGGTTTCTCTGGGTCTGGCCACAACGGAGTGCTGACGCCCGAAATGTAATCAGGGATTTGCGTGTCTTTGTGGGAATTTTCGCATGCGGCACCTTCCATTCGGACCAAGGTCCAGCGTTTGCCTCTAGGGCTTACAAGGATGCAATGGCTTCGCTTGGGGTGCGGGTGAAATTTTCGTCTCCGTATAGGCCTGAGGGCAACTCTATCGTTGAACGAATGAACCGTGACTTAAAGCAATCCTTAACAGCTAGGGTTTTAGGTACTGGCAGGAACTGGCTGGCCCATTTGTATACCGTTCAGCGTGCACTTAATAATCTCCCTAGAAGACCTCTGGGTGGGCGGACCCCATACGAAATGCTCTTTGGCATAAGAATGTTTGTGCCTGACCTTGAGGGTCCAGACATCGCGGCGCAATCCGCCAAGTTTGATGTAGATAACCATTCTGCTATGTTACAGGACTTACAAGAAGCCCGAGACAAACTTGCAACTACACATTTACCTTCAGCCACAGACCCTGCGTTGCAGATTCCGGTAGCCGGCTGGCTTCCAAAGGTTGGAGAACTGGTTCGAGAAAAGGTTGAAAACAAAAAGAATTTGGCCCCTCTTTTCGTGCACCGGTTCCAGTTCTGGGCTTGAAGGGAACACGTACAGTCATTTTACCACCGCTTCCTGGTCGCAAAGAGAACAGATACATCTCAGTTGAAAATGTCAAGCTACAGCGCCTGGCCGATCCTGAATAGTGTCACACCAGCGGTCTCTTGTCCTGCCATTTATCGGACATATGTTCGTGGCCCATCTACACGAACGGTCGCTGATGCTGTAATTGAGATGGTTGATTTGCCTGAAACTACAATTGATCCCCAACTCTCCACTAATATCGACGAGGACGAGTATACTTATCCTGCATCTGAATCGGTGGCGCATCAACCAATAACGCCACTGAGCCCGACTCGTTATTCCTTTGATTCGGATTCCACCTCTTCAAACGTCCCATCCAAGTTCAGTATTTTTGTATCCTGGTTTAGAGACAATTTTTAATTCCACCCTGGACATACCTCTGGTTGGTACTTTTCTTGATATTTTTGTTCATGTCCATTGGCTTTGTCACAGTGTTTTTTCTACTAATCAATGGTCACTATTTACCTGAACGCTCTGCTGTAGACTATGTTTCTGGAACTTTGGCTCCTCATTCCTCGTCTCACATCATGAAGCGTGACCACACATTTGTGAACATTTCAGCTTTCCCAGTTGCTGATGGCATCGTATGGGATGCAGTGAACTATCAAATCCATGGTCCGACGGAAATTATTAATGTACCTAATGTCCTTCGTGTTTCAATGGGTGATGTAGTACAAAATAATATTCATTCTGATGATTGGGATGTGCATGCCGTTGAAGCATTGTTTGCCGATTTAAAATATTATGCATCTTTTAATGCTGAAGATTTATATATGAATTCTGCTAATTACGCCGATTTGTATTGTTACCAACATTGGGGTAATCATTTTCTCCATAAGCCCAGTGCCCTGCGTAGTACTGTTAACTATACCCAATGGGAACATTGTCCAAACCCCTTGCCAGGTAGCTCTCAAACTCTTCGAAATAAGTTTAATTATTTCACTGATTTTAATCGGTCGAACCCTGCATCCTATTATTTTAGACTAAATAACACATCAACTCAGAAAATTATGTTAACACACACCAAATTGCTTTATTCAGGTTCCTTTCTAAGTGCCTTAGCTGTGGGTGGTTATGAGTACTGGGATAATATAGTGGATTTAAAATCTATTTGGGGCTCCAAGCCATGGCAGGTACAGGGAACCGAGGCGTTGCATCGTGCTTGCCTCATCCCTACCCAAATTATGTTCCTAAATGCTTCCATCTATCAGACTACATGTTGGGGCTTAGCAACCATTAAACAATTAAATACGCCATCAATACCATCCCTGTCGAGTTTTCCAAATGAAAGCTCACGATTCAATCTGTCCCTCGTGTCCCTGCAGGCAATGTTACAAAATAATTCGTTTAATGTTTCTGAGCTGGTTCAGTCACCCTGGTTAGTATGGCCTATATCATCTAATGCATGTCAAATGCGTTTTCATGATACTGGTGCTAGCTACACACAGAATAGGCCTGATCCGAGGTTTACTGATGCCCGTACTGTCACTACATACTCTGTTGGTAAATTATGCAAACAATGGCTGCAACATTCGTCCCTTGATTCTGTTAAACAACATTTGTCCCTCCTTACAGGCAATATTGATCTGTCCGACTTTGTTTTGGGACCTCGTGGTCCCCGACCTAAAAGATTCATTTATGAAACATATAATGAACTCTGGAAGCTATCACAAATAGAAGCTGCTTCCCGTCTTCGGGAAATAGATCAAGCAAATATGGAAAAGGTGCTTGCTGTTGTGGACAATAGTATTAATACCCTGTCTTCCCGCATTTACACTTTAGAAAATATTGTGTCCTCTGTTGTTGATATTGTACAAGATGATGTTTCTGTGTTATATCATGGTCAGAATCAATTGCGTTCGGTTATGCAGTTTGCATGGACTTTGCAAACGCTTAAGTTAGGTAAAGTGCCTTGGCATTTCTTGAACACCTCTGCCTTATTTCTACCTTTTAACTTAACTGATAAACAGCAATTTATGTCCATGAAGGATGCAACTTACAATCTGTTACATATCGAAAAGGTGGATCCATTGCCGTTCTCTGTTGCAGAACTCGATTCGGCTGTATGGCTAGTCCATGGGGTTATAGCATTACCATTTTCCTTATTTGAATTTGACTCGTGCATGAAACATTATCCTGTGGGCCGTTACCGGCCCTTGGGCAGTGCTTTCCTGCATGAACTCTGGTCCTTGCCTTTCATGTATAAATGCCTTCGGGACGGCAAGGAAGTCTTTCTCACGGGGGAGTACTGCGACTCGACTATAGGTCATTCGCTTATTTGTAAACACATTAAATTGCATGGCTCATGCAGCGTTTCCTCTCCTAATCTTGCTTGTGTGCTGAAAGGTATTCCTGCTCCTGTTATTTCACCTACTTTCACTCTCCTTTCCAATGGTAGTTATTTACTTTTAAATAACGAAAACTGTTGTGGCCTGCAGGCTGGCATTCCTTACATTGTAACAGTTTCGCACAGGGTTGTCTGCTGCAAAAATGTGCTGTTTCCTCCCCCTCACGGCAAGGTTGATATCTCTATTTGGCCTTCCATCCCTACCCTGGAAGCAGATTTCAATAGACTGAGCAGAATAAAGGCACTATTATTAAACGAGGAAGTTATGCTCACGTCCGCCCGGGAGACATTCATTCTCCAGGTGGCGAGTACCCACAGTGAAATACAGGCCCTTTTAAACACTAATCTCCCCCAACATTTTGGGGAGTTAATACATCGTATTTTTAACGCATCTAACACTGAAGGCCTAGTGCACTTTTTTAAGGTCGTGGGGTCGGGCTTGGTGTCCTCCTTCCAAACTATTTTTGGTGTCATCCCGGCTTTCATACATTCTATTTTTTCCAGTGTCTTTGGCGGTTTCCCATTGATCCTCGCTTTAGCGGCTGGTGTCTTGCTCTTAATTTGCTTTCTGCGCAATGGATGCTCCCCGATGGGACCTGCTCGATCCAGAACGCCTCCAGCTGCTTCGTGAGCGCCTTTTGGCTGGTTTTGGTGTCTTGCCATTGGCGACACTGAGTGTGTCATATACTCTTTCATTTCGCTTTGCGTATTTCACTTGCGTGCAACCTGTGATGACTTGTGTCCGCTGTCCTTTCACCTGGACTCTGGATTATTGCCTCTCCAATTCGTCATTGTCTGTTCCGGATTTTGTTCAGTTGATGGGTCCCTTAGAGGCCCATGAGCAGGACTGTTCCGTTGCTGGCTGTATGGCGCGTGCGGCTGCACTGGGGATTTTGGCGCAATGGGATATCTGGGCGGCTGCCCAGGATCTCCTACAACGAAGCTGTTTCAATTATCACGCAAGCTGTCCCGCATTGCTTCTGGATGCTCCCTTTGCTGAGGAGCATTCCTGCTCTTTGAACTCATGGATTGGATGGCATCTATGTTTTTTGACGATTCCAATGATGAACTCTTGGAGGGTATGGCTTTTTCTGCACTTTCACTTTCATGGATTGACCTGCCCTTCGCCGTTTGGGCGCTCCCTGTGCTCCGACGTCAAATTTCTCCTCTGTCCTGGCCGCCAGACTGTCCAGGGGAGGGTGTCTTGTGGATTGTTACCTGCCTTGTTATGTTAGCCTAGGCCTGGCTGCCATGCTGCTTTTCTTTGCGCACGTTACACTGAGCCGGGCCTTCTCGCCCTTTGCTCGTGCCAAGTTCTTTTGCACTGTCTGCATTTTCTGTTGTTCACCTTTTGGGCTCAGTCTGCACAAACATGTACAAGGTCACATAACAATGTATTCTGGTTCTTCCTGATATGGCCAGTCACGCGCACCCAGACATAACATTATGTGCAATTGCCATGAAGGATTTGATATGCTTTTAATACTGTGGTTTACTAGCGCTTAACACACTTGGAGAAATCCCTTTCAGTGAGAAGAGCTATGATGTCCTGCTGATGTAATTCTGCATCTAGAGACTGAGGTATGGGGTTCGTTAGTCAAAGCCCAGAGGTCTTCTATTTTATAATAAACTATCTTACTGCAAGGGGAGGGTGGTAATGTTATTTATACGTTTATCCACTGAGCTCTGAGATGCTTTCCCCGTTTGTATTCTATGGAATTGTAACCATGCTGCTTATATTAGTAATATGCATTATGCTATTAGTACTGACACGTGTACTGTACATTAGAGCACGTAAGTTGGAATAAACATTTTAACCTATCCAGTGTCTCTTCCTACGCACCTTGTGGACAAGTACGAGTGAGTGGCGAAAGAGTGTTCTTGCATCAGTGAGTCCTGAGATAAAGATACCGTGTTCTGGGTTGTCCAAACATTAGTACTTGGGTGCTAATGGGATGCTAAGCTAGTTGGGTTGGGGTTTTGGGTGCTATGGTATATGGTGGCAAACCACTGTATTCCAGGGTCCCATTTTCCTGTGCATAGCTCTGTGTATGTGCAGAAACCTTATGACAAGGCGAGATATCCTATTTATTGGCTGTTGGTTAATCAAGCTTGAAGGACATTTTTCCCGAAATTGTGCAAAACACCTAATCTTAATTTCCTTGGACAGTTATTTCGCGTTCTCGAACACAATGACTGAAGGAGATTTTGACCCATTAAATATGCCATTGCCTCCTTCGGATGAGGAGGAAGATGCCAATGCAATACAGATTGCAGCTGGTATAAGACACACACTCACAGTTAAACTCCTTAAAAATGGTGTACCAGCTAAAGGAAGTGTAGTAATATTCGTGATAGAGGCACACAAACATTTCCAAACAGAGGTGTTCTATTCATGGGTTACATTCCCAGCAGCAAATGCTATAACAAAAACTTTTCATTATTATATACATGAAGAAGTCCCAGCGGTCTACACTCCGTTTGAGGAGATTGAAATTCCGCTTACCTACCAGGAACATAATTTCTGGTTTAATGGCGCCCTACCCCACTCAAGAAGAAGACCAAGACTCGGTCCATTAGGAAGACCAGGAGCAACATGGCCGATATTAGCGACCTATGCACCACATCCTGACATTGACACAATGCAAAATAATGAATTGCTCGTTCAACACAAAGAGTTGATAAAACTTTACAGAAACATGACACAATTTGTCAAGAGGACACTAGCGGTCCAACCAACAGTAATTACACCAAATGCAGCTCCTACACAGAGCACAGCTACTAAAATTACTCCACAAACATTACACGCGGTAATGGGTAAAATGCCCACAAAACGTGAACAAATTCCTTTCTGGGTAGCTCAGAAAATAACCCAGTTAGAAGCAGTATTCCCAAATACCACACCATTTGAAAAACACAGAATATTAACAATCTGCTTGCCCATGGGGATTACACCACAGTTAGTGGATTGTACCTCTTGGGGTACACTCTTTGCTGCCATATATACCAGAACTCATGGTATTCCTTCATTAGCAGTGATACCAGATGTATTAAGACAAATACAAAACGAGTACAGAGCAGAACCTGCCCTAAACTTAGGGATGAAGTTATTAAATAACTACGACCAGGTATCAGCCATAATACTAGCTAACATTAAAGGGGAAGCAGCATCAGTGGCAATCCGCCAACGCCTATGGGAGTTCTCTCCATTAGAACAGGAGAATGAACTACCCAAAATAATTGAAACTGCGTATGCAGAGTTAGGCAGGGATAGTTTGGGGGGAAAATCTGTAAAACCTCAACTAATGGGCAGTCCCAAAAAGGACACTTCTAAGCAGACACCGACTTCTTCTAAAAAGAAGTGGGATAATAAAAAACAACAAAAGTTTAAAGACAACAGATCTCAGTCTTGAGGTATGTCTCCTCCACAGGAGCCCTCTGAAAAGAGGTACAACCTTAGGAATAGGGATAATATTAGGAAACCTGACCGGTATCAGGATACTGATACACGTTCCTCTCGTTCCTTTCAGGGCTCGAAGAAAAACTCCAAGAGAGAAGGACAGTCAGAACACAGAGAGGAGCGCACACAGTCCAGAGACAAGCAGCGCGCTCAAGACTTTACTTCTAAAAAAGAAGATAAGCCAAAATCAAAACCTCAATTTAAGAAAAAGAAAGTTGCTGGTCTGAAAATCAGACATGCCCAGAATTCTGAGGACACAACTTCTGAACGGGGAATGGGCTCTGACGATGCTAGACAGTGTGGCAGAAGTAACAATAGCTCACCAGAACCTGAAGGAATTTCTGGTGACAGCGGACTTGAATGATTACATCACAGTGGAAACACCAGACAAAAGGGTGAGCGTCCCACATAAGTTATATGAAATAACACTCCGTATAGAGGGGGACAAGCCCAGGAAAGTAAAAGGTCTCTTTTGGAAGAACTTATCATCTGGTTATGACATCCTGTTAGCCGAACAAGATTGGCCGCCAGCATTCATAATGTGGTGCCCCAGGGGAGAAAGTATAATTTTTCCTGCATTTTCCAACCATTTTCCCGTTCACCTTAAACATACATATGCACGGGAGTGGGCAGTAGCCCAAGCTCCAGCATTGTACAAAATTCACGCTGGGTGGGATGAGGACTCAACCTACCACGTGATCCCGTTAAAAGTTTCACCTAATGCTCAGAGGCAATACCCAATAAAGCAAGAAGCTAAAAAAACGGTCAGGGAGATCTTAGATCAACTTGAATACCAGGGGGTCATTGAAAAATGTACCTCTCCAATGAACAATCCTTTGTTTCCCGTCTTAAACCCGACAATACATATCGTCTAGTTTTAGATTACAGACATTTAAACTCATGCACCAAGACATTTGCTGTCCAAAATGCACATAGTGCCAGATTAATGAATAACATTGTGCAGAAAAAATACAAAACAACACTTGATTTCTCAAAAGGATTTTTCTGCCAAAATATAGCGCCTGAAAGCAGGTATCTGACCGGATTCTCAGCGTTAGGGCCCCAGCGACAATTTTGTCGACTCTCCCAAGAGTATAATAATAGCCCCGGGGTATTTTCAGCAAGGGTAACAGAGTTACTTCAAAAATTTGATGAAGAAGCGTTGTCCTATGTGGATGATATTTATCTAACGGACGACAGCTTAGAGAGGCACTTGACCAGGGTAAGCACCATTATTATGGGATTTGCCACTGAGGGCTACAAATTTAACTTTAAAAAATCAAAAATAGCCCACCTCAATGTCCTATTTTTGGGATATGAGCTGTCAAGTGAAGGAAAAATCTAGCAGCAAACTTTTAGAAAAGTGTGCGCTGCTCCAGCCTCCAAAATCATTAAAAATTTACAATCAATACTGGGATTCCTAAATTTCGGCAGAACATACATTTTAGATTACGCACAAAGGCTAAAACCTTTCTACGACTTAATAAAACCTGACTTTTCAGCCAGAAATTGGACACAAGAACATACTAATATTCTTCGTTCACTCCAGGAAGACATGATAGCTTCCAAACACTTGCAAACAAGCGTAAACGTACGCCACTTGGTGATCCGAATAATTGAGGGTCAATGTGGGTACACTTACTTAACCTTCAATGAAGGAGAAACAGTACCAATGGCATACAAATCACACCTGTACACAAATGCAGAAATGCGTTTCACTTCAACAGAAAAAATCCTGACAGCTGTTCAGACTGCTGTAGCAAGAGAAAGAGCACTGGCACAGGGGAAACGCATTATTGTCGTAAGCCCGGTACCGGCTATAGAAGCTGTTACAAAGGCTAGCATTCCAAATGCGAAAGCCTTACATCCTAGATGGATACAATGGGCTAATTCTCTTACTGCAATGGACGTTGAATACAGATTTGATCCAAGTTTAAAAACACAAGCATTCCTGCAATATGAACATGAATATCCTCTACCAAATGAAATCTTGCCTCTCGATCAGTATGAATATATTATTTATACTGACGGATCTGCGCAACCGGCCATAGGAAGTAAGCAGCAATACAGCGCAGCGTGTGCTATCGTTAAAGGTTGCATGCAGGATGGAAAGTTCCATCCAAGTTGCACAAAAACGCAATCTCTAGGTGACTGCATGGCTCAGTTGGCAGAGTTAAAAGCACTGATACTGGCACTTGTAAATACGGATCACAAATTCCCCACACTAATAGTGTGTGATTCGTTTTACTGTGTTCAGTCATATAATGAATACCTATACAATTGGGAGCAAAACGGGTTCAAAGACGCAAAAGGTGGCACAATTAAGCATAAAGTGCTATGGGAACAGGTAGCAGAGTTGAAAAACGAGCTACCAAGGACTCACGTGATCCATACACTGAGTCATCAACGTGATGGCGTTCACGTTGAGGGGAATTCATTGACTGATGAAGCCGCAAAGGGGGCTGTTCGCACGGCTTCTGTAGCTGCACTCACTCATTCCAAAACAAGAATAGACGGTGAGATTATGGTAGCTGTCATTGCTTCACGCAAAGGCAGCACAGCAGTACCTAAAAAATATCCACTCAAATACTCCTACAAGTTAGATGCAAGTCACATTCCATATGCTCAGATTCCTGGAGTGGGGGATATGGTAATACCAAATATGGATCCTAGGCAAGGTTTAATACTAGCAGCACACGAGGGTTTGGGCTCTGCGTACACAGGCATTACAGCGACTATTTCTTTACTGAAACAGCACTATTGGTGGCCAGGGTTAACTAAGCAAACTAAAGACTATGTTTTGAATTGCGACATCTGCCAGCAGATGAAAGGCTCCACGGTAGCAAAACCCGCACAAACGCCATTATTAAAATCAGACAAACCTCTCGCATGTTTGTACTTGGACCACTGCGGCCCCTTACAAACGGACGGGGCATACAAATATATCATGGTTGCAGTGGATTCCTGCTCGAGATTCCTATGGGTATGGCCTCAGCGCTCGGCTGACGCTCGAACTGTTATCAAAGATTTGCGAGTCTTTATCGGCACATACGCAGTTAGCACGTTACATTCTGACTGCGGCCCTGCGTTTAGCTCTCGGGCTTACAAAGTGGCCATGGAAGGAATGGGCGTAGCATTGCGGTACTCCTCTCCATACCATCCCGAGGGAAATTCGGCTGTGGAGAGGAAAAACCGGGACTTAAAGCAATCTTTAACAGCTAGGGTATTAGGCAAGGGCAGTAGTTGGGTCACACACCATTATGGGGTACAGCGGGCGTTAAACAACCAGCCAAGAAACTCACTAGGGGGTGTTACTCCATATGAAGTCCTCTTTGGGACACAAATGTGGGTACCTGATCTTGATTGTGAAGGCGCAGTGGCGAATGAAAAACCATTTGATATCCATGATCGTTTGGCTGTTTTACAGGATCTAAATGAATCCAGGAAAAAACAAAGCAATGTCCGACTAAAGCAGACCGCCACGGGGGAAGTCAAGGCAGACACAGCAAGACCTGTCTGGATCCCAAAAGTCGGGGATCTGGTCAGAGAGAAAATTGTGGACAAAAAGGAATGTGGACCTTCATACAGAACACCTGTACCAGGTCTTGCAGTACAAGGAACAAGAACTGTAGTTTTGCCGCCTCTTGCCGCGAAAAAGGAGAAAAGATTTGTCTCAATCGACTTAATCAAACCACACTATGTGGCCAATAATAAGCAGTAGGCTCGTGGTCTCCACGGTAGCATACGCCCTCCTCTCGCTACAATCCAAGAAGTTCAACCAGAAAGACTCATCACGTTTGAAGAGCCACCTGTAAGGAATGAAGGACTAAGCAACAATGCTAGGGAACTTGTTCCACTTGAGCCAGACATTCAAATTCAAAATGAACATCAGAATAATTCACAAGTTGTAATTAGACCGAATACAGAAGTCTACGTCAACATGCCTTGTCAAGAGCAAAATAACATTTCAACTAATCCCAATGCAATTCCTACAATTGATCGAACTGCTTCTGGCTATTGCATGAACTTTGATACGTTTTCTCTGGATCCAAGCGAGCCGGAAACGACGCCAGCCAAAACACCATTCAAGCAACAAATAAAGAACTTTCTTCTCTTTCCAAAAAAGGCATACCTGGTATCGCCTTGGATTAAACTCTGGGTAATTTCTGGGATATTGTTTTTTCTTTTTTGGCTTGGCTTAGTAATAACTTTTAGTGTGCTTATTAATGGACGCTATCTTCAACAAAGCTCCACAGTCCAAAAGGTCAACATACTACTGAAGCCACATCCATCATCACATCGTCAGCAAAGAGACTTGTCATCAGTGAACATTACAGCAGTTCATATACCGGATGGTATAGTATGGGACAAGGTTGATTTTAACATATTCGGTCCCACCGAGCTTTTAAAAATTAATCATGTATTTAAAATTTCATTAAATGATATCATTACCTCAGGTACATTTTCTGATGATTGGGACTCTGAAACAATTAATAACATGCTGTCTGATTTAGAGAAAACTGCTGCATTTTCTAATAATGAAATGTTAGAGGGTTCTTCAGATTATGACACATTGTACTATTACCAACATTATGGTCATCATTTCCTGCACAAATCCATTTTACCTAGTAATGTTTTTGAGTACCATCAGTGGGAACATTGTCCAACACCACCAAAAAGTAGGTCACAAATGTTTGCACAGAAATTTTCATACTTTTCAGGGTTTAACACCACAGATCCAGCCTCATATTACTATAAGGTTGCACCAACATCAGCACTGAAAATTATGTTGACAAACACTAGAAGCAGATTTACTCTGCTTCCTTTTGGCCCAACTGTCTGAACAGGGTTTCGACCTATGGAAAGACGAAATTGACTTAAAATCAGTTTGGGGTTCAAGGGAGTGGCAAGTCCAGGGTACAGAGGCACTATTTAGAGCATGCCTCATTCCACAGCAGATGATCTTTTTAAATGATACTGTGCAACAGACATCCCGTCTTGGACTAGCCAAGAGCAAGGACCTGAACACCCCTAGGTTCCCAACACCGACATATGGGGGGTGGCAAAATTCAACTACAAACGAAGGGGCAACAGTAGATGACATACTAAAGTACAATAGAACAGACCCAAAATGGAAACAGTGGGTGGTTTGGCCCTTAGACACGAATAGCTGTCATAAGCGGTTCCTGAACATCACCGAGGGACTCAGTATCCATAGGCCAGACCCACGTTATGTACAGAGAGAACATCAAGGGGTAGTGACATCCTATAGTGTTGGGAAGTTGTGCCTTGATTGGCTAGAAACCTCAACACTTACAGAAGTGAAACAACACTTATCTTTACTCTCACATGACATGGATCTTAGGGACTTTTACTAGAACCCAGGAAAACACGTCATAAACATTTCATATATGCAGGCATTTATGCTGTCTATAATGAAAACTGGAAGATTTCCCAACAAGAGGCCGCAGAGAGAATACAGGAAATAGACCGTATAAACTTAGAAAAACTTTAGCTGTGGTAGATAATGGGTTAACAACTTTGACCTCCAGGATATATTCATTGGGCAACATTGTATCTTCTGCTATTGACATACTGGAACAGGATTTAGCCATATTACAACACAGCCAATCTCAGTTACGTTCTATTATGTTATTAAGCTGGACGCTGCAATCTTTGCATGCAGGCTTTGTGCCTTTGGCATTTTATAAACAGTACGTCTCTGTTTTCCGAATACAATCTAACAGATAAACAGATAGAAATGGCACAAAGGGGAGCTAAATATACAATGCTACATATTGAAAAACTGGACAGGCTACCATTCACAGTGGCGGAATCACCATCAACTGAATGGCTAATCCACGGCCATATCACTCTCCCAGTCACGACCTTTCAGTTTCACTATTGCCTTGAGCGTAGGCAGGCAGGCAGATATGAATAATTGGGTAAAGAATACATTAAGGAATCCTGGGATTTACCATATAGATTTCTATGCCGGAGTGGGGATCGAGAAGTATTTCTTAGTTGTACAAACTGAAAGAACGCTTTAAGCGGTTCTCTCATGTGCCAAGATATTGTTTTGCACGGAGCATGTAATGGTTCAATAGCGAATCTGTCTTGCCACATGAAAGGAACTCCAGCTGCCGTGATCACACCAGTTTTTGAGTTACTCTCGAATGGGAGTTACTTGATGCTGAATGATCAAGGTTGCTGTGGCATGCTTCCGGGGATCGCGTATCTGGTCACCGTGAACGCCAGGGTTACTTGCTGTATGCAAGTATTGTTTCCCCCAACAAGTACAGTCAGGGAGGCGCCTTTGTGGCCTTCGTTAGAGATATCTTTTATAAAATGTGACACTTTGAGCAGAATGAAAGCCATGCTTTTACAGCAAACTGTACCCTTAACCTCCGCTCGAGAGACCTTTGATCTTCAAGTTGCAAGGACCTCGACCGAGATACAGGCACTTATTTGTACAAACTGCCCCTTTCATTTCGTAGAAATGGTGGGTCGTATCTTTAACATGTCTGATACGAGTGGTATTGTACACCTATTTAAGACCATAGGGTCAGGTTTTGTAAGCACCTTCCAAACAGTCCTCGGAGTTATCCCAAATTTTATACACTCCGTATTTGGAAGCATCTTTGGAGGTTTACCTCTGATACTGCTTTTAATAGCTGGAATCCTGATCGAAATTTTCCTGATACGCAATGGATGGCCCAATCATGAACGAAATGGCGAAAGCTCTTCTGGAACGTAGATACCATGAGCGCATGGTACAACATCTGGGTGCGCCTCGCCTGCGAGAACTGAGTGCTTCTTGGTTCTTATTGTTTAGACCAGTCTGGATGGACTGCATCTTACCTGTTCTTCAATGCCTGTTTTGCGGTGAAGAATGCGTGTTGGACATTTGTCTGACACTCGAGTCGGAGTCGCCTGCAGACTTGAACACGCGGCTGGAACCGCTGAGGTCCCACGCTCGGCTGTGTCCCCAGAGTATTCCTATCCTGACGAATGCATTCCTTGAAAACCCGCAGGTGCCTTTTGCTACAACTGGGGTGAGGATCAGCTCAGCCACCACTAGCGCTGACACCAGCACAAGCGCTACAACTAGCACTACGGGCACTGAGGTATAGACTACAGCACCGGCTGCCGATATGCCAACTAGGGGCAGTACTGAATATCATCTGTGCTCCATCGACGTACTGTGTGAAATATTACAATTCCCGTCCCCTACAGCAAGTGACTGTGATATTGCGTCTCCCAGCCAGGACACTTAATCTACAATTGACTCATCGTGTGCTGGGAAAGAATTCGGAGTTTCTTTTTTCATTTCGACTCTGATTAAATTTGGAACATTTCCTACTAAATTGACACTATCGCTAGAGAAAGCATGGCCTTCTAAAACGCTTGTAAGAGTTTTAAATTCTATAAATGAACTCAGTTAGACCTGTAGCCTGAGTACAAATTAAAATACTGACTCTACACATTTTTCCCCTCTTAGAAATGTTTTTAATATGCTTTTAAAATTTTAAGAATCTTTTTACGTCGCTCACTGACAATTTTTATGCGCTACTACCTAGCACAAATTAGTAGTTTGCTGTCACTTGTTATTATTGTTGGCTAATAAGAGGAGTGGGTGTTATATTTCATATAGATGCCCTAATATAGGCATAGTTTCATATGCCCTAATACAGGCATAATCTTTCACCTACATTAGTTCCCTATACTCCACAATAATGGGCTCTGAGGGCTGAACCTTATCTAGTCTGTGGCTTGGGTGCAGAGGGAGGGTTTTTCCTGAACAATTGGCCTCCTGTAACAACTTCAATGTGCTCATCCAATATGAATAATTCATTAGGAACCAGGCAAGGGCTACACACCACCTTCCACACCACCTTCCTAATATCTACGTAAATGATTCATCCCATACGTCATCTTCCTACCCAACAATGGCTAAAACTAGACACAAGGGACAAAGGGACTCTATTTTTCTGTATAAATACAGCACCTCTTGCTATCAGTAGTTAGAGGGAACCGAGACTTCCAGGCCGACACACTGACCAGAGACGCTGAGGCTCCTGCATGCAGTCGCTCCAGCTGACAGTGGTCTAATCATCCCTTGCGGGGTGTCCAACTCGAGACCAGGACAAGGTCCCACACTCTCATTATTCAGGTAATGGGGTTTGACTAAATCCTAGCGGGATTCTTGGCCTCTTTTGCACCTGCTCACATGCTAGGTACACTTAGGTACATCTAGACAGGCATCGTAGGAGTATGCTCTTTATTTTATAAATGCATTTTATATTCATGTACATGTTCATGACTATTGCAAAATGGTAGAACTGTACTATCCTTTTATATTCACTGTACTGCTGATCATATATCTCTGCTACTGTTTAACAGTTGTCGCAGCACATATGTTTTACACTAGAAGAACAACTGTGCAATAAATTCTTATTGTAAACACGCTCGACTGTTTCTTCTGTGTAACTCTCTGAGACCAAATGAGCAAGCACGAGTGACTGAGCGAAAAGTAGTACATTGTTTCCACGAGTCTGAGGAATCAGGGTTGTCGTGTTCTGAGGTTGCCAAAAACTAATCTATATGATAAAAAGGAGATTCTAGTGGCACTGTGAGCTAGCTAATGCAAACAAGGCTAACATACGCGGTGGGGGTGCTCAGAATCAGTCTGCCACCAGGCCCACAGTGTATGTTATCCAAAAGCGCAGGTCCTGCAGGGGTACTATAGGAACTACACTACAGGTTAATACGACAAAGGATTATATGCGGATGCATACTACTTCATGATTATAATGCACCCCTACAAATTAAAAGTGAAATTTGCGCTACATCAGTCCCCCCTCTGATGACAAGTGTCATCACACCAAACCCAACTCCCTGTAGTGAGTACCGATCTAAATAGAGGTCATAGCCAGTCTCCCCTGTCAAAACCTTTCTAAGCACTTAAGATTCTCATACTAACTGCCCTGCAGTCATTCCATTCTCCTTTCTCTTCCCCTAAGGGAATTTTCAGCTCGTCTAGACTGATGCCACTTGTAGGCCCTCACTATTCCCAGCAACAAGATGACACAGATCACAACCATCACTATTTGTTTCAAGATATAACCAAGGATTCCTTTTCCAAGGTTTGCAAACAACTTCCAACTTTTCCAAACCCTTTTCCAACTTCATCCCAAATTCCCTCAGTTGTCAAGTCATGTATCTCATGATGTATCTCGGTGATGTTACTTACATATTTCCTCAGATCCTTACTATGGTCTGGGATATAAGTACAGCACTGTTGAACCCTCAACATTATACAGACACCACCCTCTTTTGCTAATAATACGTCTAAAGCAAGACGGTTATGCATCACCATAGCTCTTATTGAAACCATCTCTTCAGCTACAAGTAACAACGACTGAGCCGTATTGATTGACAACTTATCTACTATAGTTGACAACCTTGAAATCTTGACATCATTTAAGACCACTCCCAAACTAGGTATCATTGCTCCAAACACATCTCCTACAATCTCTCCTGCATTGGTACCACGTTTCTCTATATGTGATGACTTCCCTTCCAAGCTCTTCAAATCCTCTATGTGGTATATCTTAGGAAATACAAGAGCCACATAGCAAGTACCATACCAATTGTTCGGCAGTCAGACATATGCATTTCTCTCACACACAAAGTACACATTTGGCACCACTTGTACTGCATCC
Organism: Calotriton arnoldi; assembly: GCA_963921515.1. Taxonomy (NCBI): domain Eukaryota; kingdom Metazoa; phylum Chordata; class Amphibia; order Caudata; family Salamandridae; genus Calotriton; species Calotriton arnoldi. The sequence goes on along the minus strand of CAWUFW010015591.1, from coordinate 303,356 downwards.
TGCAAAAACTTCTTTGAAGGAGCATTAATCAGAAATGTGTGTGCGCATGCACTCTGTCCCACAAAGATGGTGTCATGACGCGTCTGTACTTGTTGAATGCAAAGCTTTTCTCGTTGTTCCCAATCTAGAGTTGTTGGACCATAACTTCTCTTAGCCTAGTGAGCTAAGTCTTCCTTGGTCCATTTGAAAACGTCTTCCCTACTATTGAGTTTAACTGTTAGTCCTCTATGTCTATCTTCTACATGATCTACAAACTTCTTCTCTATCTCGTACAGGTTAAATTGTGTCTATGTGCATAAGCTGTGTCTAATGTAACAGTAGGTACAAAATACTTTCCCATTCTCTCTTCTTGCTTGTAATAATCATATTTGTTCAGATGCTTATAGACTGGAATTTCTGAAAGCACCAAATCATAATTCGAGAAATAGTACTCGTAATGTTCCTTTCCATAAAACATACTAAGAAGCAAACTACAACTAATGTCATGCGTCAAGGGCAGGTAATGGTACTTAAGGCCCTCCTCAACTGAGGCAGGCAATTGCATGCATACATAACAATCTCTCACATCCATGGTATTCACATACTCATACACTAACTTTGCATAGGCATTCAGCGTATAGTCACCCTTGGAAAATCAACATGCAATAAGCTACTAGTTTCTTCTATTAAAGCACTATCAGATCTTAATGTACCCTCTTGCGTGCTAGAAGTGATAGGTGTGGATGTCCTATGTAATCCCACTCCCTTAACCTCAGCTTCATGTGAACTTATAGTGCCCATAATGATGACTACAGCTATTACTATGATTACTCCTACAATAAGTGTACCTATTATACATTTGTGCATACGGTTCGGATATCCAGACTCCATTTTCAACTGTTCGAATTGTACCTGTAAGAGGATTAACGCAGTGTCTCTTTCTCTGCCTCTCACGGTTGCACAATAAAGTTCATAAACAGTTCCTTGAAATCGTGGAAACAGTTATCAGTCTTTGGCACAATATTTACACAGCTTGAAAGACTTTCCTAGCCCTCTTTCAACTTCTAAGGAAAAGTCCCTATTTTTATTCTTCTTTCACTCCAGCCTAAGTTATCTTCTTAAACAAAATGATTTTTATTACAGTTCAAAATTAAATTTACATCCCTTATGAGATCAGGGCCAACTTCATCAATGACACACTGCAAAAGTTCAATTCGAAAAGCTGCAAACTCCTGAGACGATGGTTGATTTCCAAAGGTTGGAAACGTGAGATCTTCCAGAATTAAACTCCGTAAGCCACTCAATCTCTGTGGATATGGTACAGTCAATATCAGAATTCCATTAGCCAAAAACAGCCTTCTCTCATTCACCAGCTTTCACCCACGCCCCTTAAGGGAAAACCTTCCGTACAGTCAATTTCTACGGATTAGGAGAAACTGCAGCAAACTAAAAGACTACAAAACACAAGCCACAGATCTGAGCTTGAAACTCAAAGCGAGGAATTATCCAGAAAGGGTAATATGGAAATGCCAAAAAAAAGCAAGGTTTCAACATAGAGAAAATCTTCTAGAGACTATCCAAAAGGAACAAAATAAAGATATACTCACCTGTGTAACAACATACAACACAGTCTCCAATACAGTAAAAAAGATTGTTAATAAGAACTGGTGTATCCTAACATCAGGAGCCCTCAAATGGCCCAAGCCCAGATTCACCAACAAAAGGACAAGACATTTTCGTGATATACTGATACATACAAGACCACAACCGGTAACAAGCAGAATAGAGTCCATAAGAGAGACCTGGAATATGGCACTCATAACAGGTCACTACCCGTGCGGATCCTGCTCGGTCTGCAAACTAACCAAAATAACAAAGACTCTACAACTCAAACCCGACTTCAAATGGACCTTACGACAACATACAAATTGTAACACCACCCACGTAATCTACATGATTACTTGCCCATGTGACCTTAAATATATAGGCATGACCTGTAGGAAAATCAAATAAAGGATTACTGAACATAAGAGCAACATCAAATGTCACAAATGTGTACCCACTTCATCAATGCCAAACACACAGCTGAATAAATAAATTGGGTCATCCTCGAGACACTAATGACAAAAAACAACAATGCAGAACGGATTCTCTTTGAAAAAGAACAACGGTGGGTGCACCGTCTCAAGACGTACGAAGTTGGGCTGAACGACAGCATACCATGGCACACCTTCGCTCAGTGAATAAGAGGCGCGACGATTGCCACAAATGATATTACAGAAAGCATCCTAAAATAACAGTCACCATGAGACGTCTTCTCCTTCACTTTTTAACGCTACTAGAACTAGACACAAAGCAAAGAATATTAAAAAACACCAGAATATCGAGCAATACAGGAACATTCCTATCTCCAAACCACCATTCCTTTCCAAAAAACAGGCTGAAAACCCAGCCCTTCACCATGGAAAGATAAGAGCTCTTTTTTGCTACTATTACCTAACATCCTCCAAATTGGATATTTGCAAACTAGCCGTGAAACTTCACAATATTAGTAATTTATAATTATTTTTTACCTCCCTATTCAGTTTCAGTATTAATTCTCAGTTGACACGTAGACAACCATTTTGGAAGTCTCTCTACTATGCCCATATGCTAATCATGCTATTTAGAACCTGCACTACCGGCCCGCCTCACCGGAGCACGGCAGATGGAGTAAGCACAAGCAGCAACGTAGACTTCTTAACAGTATGTCTCCAACAATGATTGATACACGCGCGTCTCTGTGCGCCCCAACCCCATTTGTTAATATATACAGTTCTTCTAATTGTCTTTTTCACACATCTAAAATTCACAGTGTAAGTGCGTTCACTCTGCACGTCCTCCGAGGGAGCCCACCACGTCTCCTACCGAGGTAATGTCAGCCATTATGCCACACGCTGAGTATGCCCGACTCGGCTTTTTGAGCTTAAATCGCACCTGCTACAAAAATGTAACTGATTTGTTTTACAAAGCACACCAACGCGTCCTCTTAGCGCGTCTGTTACAAATGTATCTTTTGACAATGCGGAAATGTGAATGTCTACACCTCCTCCCGATATTAGTTTCCAAACGCATCCAATGAAAGAATTTCCCATTTTACGGCACATCGCCGAGCACGCACCAACCCCGCATAGAGGCCTACATCCACGGCCTAATGTCTACACCACCTAATACTCAACTCGAACAACACACTGTTTTTAAAAGCGGCGATAATAAAAACTGCCGCACTTTATCTCGGGTGAAGGTTTCTTAGTCTCATAGCGCACCAATGAAACCTGATTTAAACTACAAATCACATGGTTAAACGTCTTGTCCTAGACCATGATCGAACTAAATGTTTGCCTTGCACATCTATTGATTCAAATTTAATGCCCTATGCCGTCCATCTTTAACTACGGGGAAAAGACCAATACTGGGCAGAGCGCAAGCACTATTTTTCTTACAACACATCCATTCAGAGCTCCGGAAATAATGATTTGTACTTTACTCTCTCAAATCCTGTAAATACAGATCATATACCTGTCTTTCTGCCTCTTTTTTGAAGTTCCAACCACGTATTCGCGTATTCGCAAAGTGTGTACTTCTATCTAAGTTCTTCCTTACGCTCTCTAGGAGCGTAGCTGTGATAATTTTAAGACTAGCATCACCATAAACAGTGTACAGTTACAGTAGACCAACGTATATAATATGTATGTTTATTCTGTTTTTATGGTATTTCCTCTGCTTTTTCAATTATAGGTACAACTGACCCATAACAATCCAGCGTATCAAATTGATGCACTGAGAAGAAGTGTAAGTGCAAACGCTTCCCCCGCATGTCACACAACAGTGACTTGCCACCTTGGTCATGAAGAAAGCCCCCCCGACGCTGCCGGGCACCGAAGGGGCTGAAACATGTCGACCACCCGACCAATCACCTTTTTGATACAGGTGCTGTAGAACAGTAGCCCTTCTATTTGCGCACCACTTTCATTTTTAAGCTTGCCCCATCCCTGACAGAATAAATTCGAAACAGAGGATTGGAGGTAATTTTAGTTCCCATCCCTCTCACCCTCACAATTTCTGATCACTACTGCGAATAACCAGATGGTCTCCCTCCTGTTGGAGGAAAGCACAACTAAAGACCCAATGATGATGCTGTTCACGTATCAGATCGAAGCGGACAACCAAGATATACCGCTCCCACAACTATCATGTGAATGAGGGTTTTTTAACACGACTAGAACCCTAGACCCTGGTAATAACAGGACAAGTGATCCATTCCCCTCTGATTATTTGTTTATCACTTTGATCAGATTCAGATGATTCAGATATGGGACCAAGATATCTTTCTGGTGCAAGTCTCAGATTTTGCCTTTTCTGTCTCACCGGCCACAATTCTCTGGTGACCTCAGCTTTCTTTCACAGCACATGACCACTTTCCACACGAGTCTCTTCAGCTGTGTCAGACTCTATACCACTCGCAACTTTACCGTCTCCCTCTGAGTCTATACCTGGGCTTTGAGTAGCATGACCCCTCTCAGCTCGACTTGGTGGGTATCCAGCCTCTTCAGGAACCCCCACAGCTTGGCTTGTCCTCTCTGGTGGTCTCGCAACCATGGATGGAGTCACTTCTGGGAGAGGAGCTGTTTCTTCCGAGGGTCCTGAAACTCTGCGGGTGGGTGAGGCATGTATCCAGTTTGGCAGGCCTCTACACTTCACAGCAGTGTTCGTCACCAAGATCACCTGGTATGGACCATGCATCGAGGCAGATCTTCCTTACATTATTTCAGACCAGGACCCAATCTCCCGGACCCTGGTCATGGCAGAGGTCCTTCGAGGTCGGTGAAGTTGTAGCTTCAACCTGGAAAGACACAGAACAAACCACATTAGCCAATCTTTTGCAGTAGTCAAGAACCAAATCATCGGTGATTTTAATTAATGCTGTGGCTGGCACCGCAGGTAAATGCATCACCCTCCCCATGAGGATTTCATGATGGGATAGCCCAGTCCTCCTGTCTGGAATGCTGTGCAAACTCATCAAAACCAAAGGCAACGCATCAGGCCAGTTCAGTGATGTCGAGGAGCACACTTTTGCTATTCTCATCTTTAAAGTCCCATTAATCTGCTCTACCATTCCTGACGCCTCTGGCCTGTAGCTACAATGCAGTCTCTGATTGACTTTTAAGGCAGTGCAGAGCACCTTCATGATCTTTCTATGGAAGTGAGTCCCTCTGTCTGACTCCAATGTAGTTGGAAACCCGAAGCGTGGGATAAGCTCCCTTAGCAGTAATTTTGCTACTGTGAGGCTATCACACCTTCTAGTCGGATAAGCTTCCACCCACCATGAAAAGATGCACACAACAAACAGAATGTATCTCAGACCATTGCACCTAGGCATCTTAACAAAATCCAACTGTATTCAGTTGAAAGGACCTCCTGACCTTCCAATGTGACTCAAAGCAACCACAGTTTTCTTTCCAGCATTCATCTGTTGGCACATGACACATCGATGGCACACTGCATCAGCAATCACACTGAACCTCGGGTTGAAACACGCTTGCCTGAACAATCTCACCATTGCATCTCTCCCAATATGAACTGTTCCATGAAACTGTCTCGCCATAGGATTCAGCAAACAATCTGGTAACACTGCTCTACCATCTGTCGAAACCCAAATGTCATCTTCCCCCTTTTCACATCATGCTTTGATCCAACCAGCCTGTTCCTGATCTGATGCTTCTACCTGCAGACATCTGACCTCATCCCAGGTAACTGCAATGGCTAGCATCATGCTGAGCTTGGTTCTCTCTGGGCTCTCGCCAGAATATTCCCCATTAAAAATACATGCATGGGTTTCACAAAAGCGGGCGACTTCGTCCATGTATCGATTGCCCACAGTCACAAAATCTTCCCCCTTCCCATGTGCAGCGCATTTTACGACCGCACTTCTTTTGGTCGCTGAAGGGCTTCCAACAGTTGTCTCACATACATCCTGTTTCTAATGAGAGATCATGAAGATGTTAAGAACCCCCTCTGTGACCAAAGTTGTCCGAAGTCATGAACTACACCAAAACCGTACTGGCTATCTGTATAGATGGTGACACTGATTTCATCAGATGCAAGACATACATGGGTCAAGGCAATAATTTCAGCTACTTGTGTGGGGTATACTCCCTGTAAACAAGCAGCTTCCACAACTTCAGAATGGTACAGACAGCAAAAGCTGTTCTCAAGTAACCTTCATTGTCTCTTAAGCATGAACCATCAACAAAAAGGATCTGGTCAGAGTCAGGCAGTAGCTCATCCACAATGTCGGGTCTCGGTTTAGTGCACAGTTCAGTTATATCCAGATAGTCATGGTCCTCACAATCTTCCCCATCAACATTTGGAATAGGCAACAAGGTAGCAGGATTTACCACAGAACACCGCTTCAGGGTGACATTCTCACTGGCCAATAAGATTTACTCGACACTCATGCTTCCAATGCCCGATTTTGTGACAAAAATGGCAAGCAGTAGTTTTCTTTAGTGTGGCAATGTCTATACCTGTTTTGGGGTCTATAGGTACACCTCTCCCTTTTCCCTGTCCAGGGTTGCTCAGAACGTTCTGGGCCCCTCCTTGTTTATTCCCTTGATTCCGGCCCATTGTTCTCCCATTTTTCTGTGACTGATCTACTCTTTGCACATTCCTCATCTGGACCAACATCAACTTGTCCTTTATTCTCCTGTGTTTGGAATCCACCTCATCACTGCAATACCTGGCATACCGTAAAATTTCATCCACTGACTTGTTTTGCCTGCAGATCAAATGTTGCTGGATCATAACGCTAATTTCTGGTCTCAACCCCATCACAAATTTGGAAACAAACTGTCCCATATCTTTAGGGTCAAGGAGTATCTAACCCACTGTATTGCTTGAAGGCTCGCAAAAGCCGTTGGTATATAGGCATGTACTGATTCTTTGGGTTCCTGTGTTGTTCGATCTATTTTAACCCAACCGTAATCTTGTGGGACTATTTTGGACTACAAACATGTAATCACTTGTTCAAACTTTTTCATAACCAAAGGTGAAGGACCGTGAGTTATAGGATCCCTGTCTGGTTCAACAGAAGGCCAATCAATAGCAATATTGCAAGCTGGCCATAAATCACTAGGAACCACAATGTCAAACAATGTGTTCAGATCAATCCACAACACCTTTGAAATTTTTACAAAGCGATCGACTTGCTTGTACCATTTAGCAGACTTCTTCCGCAGCCGAGGAAAATCATTCGTGAACGCAGCTATATTACCCCTACTCCAAGGAACATGCACATACCCTCCACTCGGCACTTCTCACAGTGGATACGCCTCAACTCCTGCTGTTCCCCCTCCTGGAGGTGACGTTTCCCAGTCACCTTCTTAATGCTCTTTTTCTTTGGCCACCTTTCCTCCCATTTGTCAAGCATACTCTAAGAGTGTATCCCTATGATCAGCTCTCGAATGTATGTTTTCAAACCTGTTACTCTTTTTTTTCCAATTCCTGATCATTGCAGTTCAATTGATGGTTTCCCTATAACATTTTTGTTTTGGACAGACCTACATCATATTTTTGACCAATGCTGTCAATTTCTCATGTGTTTGTCTCGCCTTACGGGTGACATACTTCGCCACAAACAATAGCTCATCCTGCTCATAAGTGTCTATCCTCTCCAAAGGCAAGTTCCCATTGATTATTTTATCCACCTCAGCCTTCAATCTCACTACATCCAACAGTCTTGCCTTTACCGCAGCTTTGATCGTGCCCTGACTCGACGTGCTATTCTGTCCTTCTCTATCACTATTTTGATTTCTCAGCCAATTCTCTACATGTGTGGCTTCTAAGACACGCTGTTTTTCAGAAGTTCCCTGACCTGCATTTGCTTCCAGTGTTATTCCCATGGGTCCCCTGACTTGAGCTTCCCACATCCTCAAATCTGAATTTGCTAAGGACACAGATCGTATGGTACTAGACCCAATGGGTATTCTCGAAGGATCTGCAGTTGCCAGCAAAGGGGTACTAGATCCATTTGTGGTCTCATTCCCTCCTAAGCCTATTCTCTCCTCCAACCCTGACTGTTGCTGACTCGAGTTTCCCACTAAGTTCGGGTCATACACAGAGACTACAGGGCCGATGGTGACCGGTACTGTAAGGGCTTCTGGTAACCGTAAAGCAGCACTGACTCCACTTGACTCAGCACCTCCTAAAGCAGCTACTATTGTTCCTTCTACTCCTGTTGAAATCCTCCCTACTATGCCTGCACCAGGGCCTGTCTGTGATGTTGACATTCTTTCCATATTCCCTGTATTCACCAGTTCTCGCCTTCCCTCCTCCGAATGTGGATTATAAGGTGGAAGACGCTCTGATAATAACCTATCCAATAAAATGTCATCCTGTCACCAGCATCGAATACAACCTATCTCCCTCAATGGTGTCTACTCTCCATGTTTTAAGTTGTGAGTCCCATTGTGCATCCTATTATGTCTTCATTGCCTTTTTGATATTCCCGTGAAATCTCTCCCTGTTCTTTACATGTGCTGCTCGCATCCACGCATCTAATGCCTCAAACTGTGTTGGACTAGGCAAAGGCTGTAGCGAAGACATCACTACCCTCAACTGATACAACACCTCCAATCGAAATGAGCCATAACGCGGAAATGCCAAAACTCCCTCTTTTCAGTGATTTTGTGTCAATTTTGAAACCAAACTATAGTATGAAGTCCTACATTTGTCGCTATATAATGTGCTGGAGTATTGTCAGGCAGTGCTTCCTCACCCACTTGAGTGACAACTCCCTGATCTTCCCTGAAAAAATCTTGCAACACCCTAAAATATCTCATGGTTAGATCAACATTTTCCCCTCGATAGACAATTTTCTGAATCACAGCTTTCTGATGACTACCACCCGACCTCAGCGCGGCGTTACACCAACCGACCGATCACAGTGCGGCACAGCTTAACGTCACCTTTTCCTCCTCACAGCGGTTCACCCTCCTTCACAATTTCTCCATCCACATTCACTCACGCAATCACAACTCCGTAATTGTCTGCCTTTCTAAAAGATCAATAGAATTAAATCACCCAAGAACATTCATACACATCGACCCCTCACCTGCGCTGGTCACCTGAATTAGAATAATCCACCCCGTACACAAAGTTTACCACATGATTCCCACACATCTCATTCACACAAAGTTCCCTGTCTTAGGTGAAACTGCTGATGAAGTCTCACGACAACTCCTCAAATCTGCGGTCAGACAAGCACAATAACTCATGTCTTCTACACCATTTAATATATCCCAGGATCTTAGGCCACTTCGGGACCTGAAACAAATCTCAATCCTTGGACCACGTACGGCCCAAAACCACATTCACTCGACTTTCACACAAACTCCTCCCGACATCACACAGTCACATTACTCCCGGAATCTAACACACAATGCAACCCTATTGATACTCACTCCTCCGATCGCTGCTGTTCTCACCGCGCCATCAAGCTCTGACGGTCTCCACCAAAGTCCGTCGCTCTCGATCATTGGACTCTATTTTGTAGCTCTAGGGGTCTAGATCTTTTCTAGATTTTCCTGTATTCTCCCGCCGCTTCATGTGATGAACATCCAACTTTGTTGCCAACTGAAGGAGCTGGGTTCCATGTTCTAGATCCGATCTGGAACCTGAGGTCGATTGGACTTTTTATCAGCATGAAAACGTAGGGGGAGAGAAATCGTTAGCATGTCAATCATTTCAGCTCCAATTTATCATGACTCTTAAGAATCACAGACTCCCAATTAAGTTTAGTTGGTTTATTAAAAAGCCAAGAACAACTGGACATACATGCACCTCAAAGTGAGGGTGTAGAAATAGATTGGAACTAATACAAAGCCAAATCTACGGATGAAGCTAGGGCGGTGCAACATGCACAAGATAATTAGTTTGAGAATCAGCATACAAAAGATTATCATGCAGACATCCAGATTCCCCTTCATCAGATGTTTTTGGGTAAAAAGAATTAGTCTGTCCATACACTATCACTAACGTGACATCCCTACATAGCATTTCCCAAGGCAAGATCAGTTAAGGTGTCAGGCTGTGAAGGCTTCCTAAGAAGTCTCTTCACATCATTTGGGTCAAGTAGCATAAAGCTGCGGAGCTCGTTCTAAGATGCTCTCTCTCTCAAGGCAAGGCAGAAGTACCCGGACACTTTCAATATCACAGGTAGTATCCCATTAGTGCTTTCCAACATCACACCATCCAGTTAAGCCACCTCCTTATAGGTAACTTTCCAATAGTATCCCATTAGTGCTTTCCAACATCACACCATCCAGTTAAGCCACCTCCTTATAGGTAACTTTCCAATAGACAGCGATGCTCCTAAGCTTTGGCAAGATGACCTTGATTCCCAGGCTTGCTCCAATGAGAAAGTACAACAGTTCTCCATTACCAGTATTAATGCTCAAAGTATCCTCTTCTCCGTAAGCCAAACTCCTAAAACAAAACAATTATTCTAACTAACAATGATGATTCTTCCACCTGCAACAGAAACGTGAGAAAGAACAAATCCAATATGCACATGAAATTCAACTATTAGATCTAATGCAAGAGCTTCCAGGGAAAATGCATTTCAGGCCTACAGAAATCGGCCAACATAAGAAATAGCACACAGGCGTTATGGAATTACATATAAAATGAGCACTTTTACTGAGCACTCCTAAATTAACACATTACGAAAGCACATCAAATACGTGAATAATTGTCAGCAGCATATATGATATCTGCATGTTAATGTTTTCAGCTAAACACGTATGAATTCAACATTAATCTTTTCACATTTACATGAAAATATCCCTAACACACCACAATTCACGTTATTACAGTTCACGTTCTACTGTCCCAGGTTAATACAACAAAGGATTATATGAGGGTGCAGACTACTTCGTGATTATAATGCACCTCTACAAATGAAGTTAATTTTGCGCTACATCAGTAACTTCTTGTCATATGTGAAATCACATTCGACATATATGAGGATACTTTTTATCCATTATCTAAATAGTAAGTGTTGTTTCATGTATTAAGGCACACATTATGAAAAGCGAATCTCATCTCTATAGTAAGTGCATTATCTACTACATAAGGATGGATTTAATTCATTTAGATTTCCCTTAAGACCTTAATCAGTTATGGTAAAACACATAATATGAGTACATTCACTAATCCTACAGTGAACGTACTCTTTAATAATGATGTCAAGTGCAACACCTACATTAAATTGTTTAACCACACAAGAAACATGTGCTAAGTGCACGTTCATGTCATGTATCTGTTAAGCATTTGTGACGTATTTGTGATGTGTAAATGGTCCTGCACCACTGCACTCTATAGCCCAATGAGGCACCTGTAGGTATTAGCAGGAGGGTTGAACATTACACCATGGGGGACTGCTTGATTTGTACAGTGTTGCTTTGCAACGAGGGCTTTATGAGCATTCTTCACACTTTGCGTCACAATCTCCTAATAATCCTATGTCTGGCTTAAAATAAGGTCTCTGCATGCATAAACTCTTACATAGATTTAAAATGTGAAAATCCTTTTTTTAATTTTGACAATTTATGTTGCCTATGCATTCTCTCCACAAACCTTCAGTAGTGTAGTCAGCATTCCCATAGGCGTGAGGTCAAGATCCCTTCCACTCTGGATCTATTTTATGTGAGATGGGCATAGGATCTCAGAAATCTCATTAGAGATGGCCTAAAAGCAAACCAAGCTAAATGAAGCACTTTTTCGTTCCTGCTCTTATAAGAAATGACTGAGGCTGACTGTTTGTAACAAGAAGTTTAGCTTGACCAAAATGCCAATACTACATCACTGACATAGAGGGTCTTCCACTTAAATCCCATGTGAAAGAGAATATGAAATACATTATTCGTGGCATACCAGCCATGATTTCAGCAATAATTAAGCACTTAACCCCTTCGCTGCTAGGCCTTCCCCCCCCCTGTGCTAAGCCTTTTTTGGGCTTTTTGGGGTAGTTTGCGCTTAGGCCCCTGTAACTTTTTGACCACATAAGGTATCCACGCCAAATTTGCGTCCTTTTCTTCCAACATCACAGGGATTCTACAGGTACCCAGGGTTTGTGGATTCCCCTGGAGGGGACCCAGAGATTAGCCAAAATACAGCTACATTTTGGGTTGTTTGGAAAAATGGGAAAAAAGTGCTGCAAATGAAAGCATCTGTTTTTTTACCTGCAAATGGTATCAACAAATGGTTTGTGGGGCTGAAATCACAATTTTCCCAGCTTTCAGAGACTGACAGACTTTTGACACAAAACCAACTTTTTTTACACAGTGTAGTGTAGTTCCTATTTCCCTAGTAGGTTCTGCGCATTGGAATAACATACTCTATAGGCTTGGCATAGGACTGAGGTCGGTATGACCCTTTCGCGTATATTAAACTTAATTACTGTGTACCAGCTAGCTCAGAGGCCACTAGAAACTTCTTGACAACAAGAAGGGAATAGCTTCTGGCAACCATATAACCTAAAACCCTGATCCCTCAGGATCGTGGAAACAATATACTACTTTTCATTCAGTCACTCATCTCAGAGAAGTACATAGAAGAAACAGTCGGGTGTGTTTACAATAAAATGTATTGCACAGTTGTTGTTCTAGTACTGGTTATATGTGCTGCAACAACTGTTGGACAGTAGCAGAGAAATATGGCCAGCAGTGCAGTTAAATAAAAATGCATGGTACAGTTTTACCATTGTGCAATAGTAATGAACACATACATGAAATACAGAATGCATTTAAGATAAAGCCTATACCCCTATGATGCCTAACTAGATGTACCTAAGTGTACCTTGCATGTGTGTAGGTCTTAGAGAGCCAAGAATCCCCCTAGGAATTAGTCTAACCCCATTACCTCAGTGGGACTTCATCCTGGTCTCGAGCTGGGCACCCCAGGATGGGTGGATGGACCTCTGCCAGCTGGAGCTGTGGCATGTTGCAGGTTGCAGCGTCTCAGGTCAGAGTGTCGGCATGGAAGTCTCGGTCCCCTCTAGTTTGCTTGGGCAAAGGGAGGTATATTTATACTTGATAGGTGTCTTGGAATGTTAGTATTGATGTAAAGTCGGTCAGAGCAAGACGTCAGGAATGAACCCTTAGGAAATAGTGGTTCATGCATATTTAATGAGTTCTTGGAGAAATCAATAATCCTGTGCTAGCGAAAATCCCAAGAGCTAAGGGTCTGTTTCTAAGAACTCGTTGTGACGTAGGTTAGTCACTGTTGGACATGGATATGACGTATTTAGGATGGACCGTCTTCTGCACCCAGAGCACACGTCAGATAAGGGACAGCCTCTGTTGCTCGTTATTTGTGAAGGGAGGGCTAATGTAGGTGAAAGGGCCTGCCTGTCTCTGTTGCACGAAGGATTTGTGCCTCTGAAACGGCGCACCTATGTTAGGGCCTCAATCCAGCACATAACACCCACTCCAATCTATGGACAAACGTGAATAACCCATTAAAAGCAAACTACGTGACTAAATTAGGCATTTGCATATAATTGGCAGGTAGTTGCATGAGAGTGGTTTATGAGCTGAAAAAATAGCAGCTGTTAAAATATGTAAAATTACTATAGACTCTGTGGAGACAGGAAAAATCTATAGTGTCATTAAAAAATACTCTCTTAGAGTCAGTAGTTACTTATAAAAGTTCCTGTTTATAAAATTGAAAACTCTTAAAAGCTGTTCAGAAGACCATGCTTTCTTTAGAAAAAAAGAAAGGTCAATTTAGCGGGAAAGCTCCAAGCACTCGGTGAGAGTTGAAACAATAAGAGAAAAAATGTGTCTCAGGACATGTTTTAGCAAAATAGAGATAACAAGCGGCTGAGAGACACAACATTTCTGTTGCTAGTTACTGCAGGGACGGACCTTTGTAATACCTCGCAGAATCGTTGTGGGAGCACAGAATAGTGCAGCCAGTTGCTGGTTCTGAGGCAGCCGGTGCTGTAATCGATACCTTGGTGCTAGCTAAAGGAAGCAAAAAGGCACCCACTGGATTTGCAAGGAATGCTTGGGTTTGATGGGAATACGCTTGGGACACAGCCAAGCATGGGACTTCAGCAGTTCCAGCCTGGTGGTAAATGCCGCTGGCGTTTCCTTTGAAAGTGTCAGACAGATGATGACCACGCATTCTTCACTGCAAAAACAGGCATCAGAGAACAGGTATGTTGCAGTCTTTTCAGACTGGTCTTTTAAATATTAGAAACCATGAGAAGCATAGTTCCTGTTCGCAAGGTATTCCCAAGGTGTATCACACTGCTTGTATGTGAAAGATAAAATTTATCAAAAAGGAAAGAGGGGCAGTCTGTATTTAAGAGTGCTATTTTGCAAAAAAGCTAAAATATTTCTTTAACTGATGTGAAATAAAAAAAAAAGTGCTGCACAAGCATGGTTTTCAGATTGCTCAAAGCATTTGAACTTTATAAAGGAAACTTTTGGTTCACTACTTTCAGTGTTGGGGCTTCTAGCCAAAAAGGGCACAACTTCCCTACACTGTAGGATTTCACTACCTCTGGATGTTATCTGTACATAACGTAGGTGTGGCTTATGTATACTGAGTCCCTTGGTGATGTTCAGGAATCATTTTTGTGACAGGTATTTGTGTCAAAAGGCCAAACCACCCATACTTTCCTAACTGGGTCTGTCCTGTTGTTTTGTAAATGGCATCTAATATTGCCCCTGCTGATGTATGTCAACTATTCCACCCCCGTGCGATGGTGTTTGGTGGTGTTTGGCAACGTTCCTACTGGTGTTTAAACAACCACATTTCTAGATTCTTTACAATTGTGTAGGAGTTGATATTCTTAATGAAGGTAACAGGTATAAAGCGTCACAATAAGAATAAATCTCTAACATTTCATGATCTGAAAATGTAGCAATTATTCCTAAAACAGACAGCATATTATTCGCTGTATCAGTAACCCAATTTTCAGAAAAATGTACTGCAGGTAAGGACATCACTGAATAAATGATAAAATGAATGAAAATGAATGAAAGTTCAAAATACATTAATCAGAATTAAAAACCGGATGATTAAATACATCATTTAGAATACAAAGGCTTGTTCAGGCCGAATACATTTATAAGTCTCTTTTGCATTTGAATTGAAAATGGACGTGGCTTCAGTTTTATGTTGATCCTGTGTTGTAGAAAGTGTCCACTAAGAGTCATACTAAAAGCTAGCTCTAAGCAAAGCTAGAACAGAAAAAGATGAACCCAGAAATACTCCATAGTTCTACCCATGGTGAAGCCAGGTCTGTATCTTTTGGAAAAAGAAAAGGTTCAAAAGTTCGTACTTGCATGTTCGTTGTTTTTTTTGTGCTGGCTTCGCTTCCTGTTCACGTGGAGCCATGGAAAACGTATCAGTTAATGAAATAGCCAGTAGCTGTATGATCAATTGTTGAAATTGAATCGTGTTTAGCTGAAGTTATTTCTATTGTTTTTGTTGAAAAACGTTGAAATGTTGAAGTTAATAGTTGATGTCTTTGCTGAAAAACGTTCAGATGGTGAAGTTAATATTTTATGTTTTTGTTGAAAAACATTGATGCATTTATTAGTTGTTGCTTTTGTTGAAAAACGTTGATGCATTTAAAAATTGAATCTTTTGTGAAAAAACGTTGATGCTTTTATTATTTGATGCTTTTGTTGAAAAACGTTGAAGCATTTATTATTTGATGCTTTTGTGAAAAAACGTTGGTGTACACATTTGTTTTTGGCCAAATTGCAACTTGAGTGTTGTCTTGACTTTTATTTTGAATTTGAAAGGTTGGTTCAAGGAGAACTAGTTCCATTGCATTGTTGCATAGTCCCCCACTCCATGGATTTGATTTCTCAAACGTAATGAGCTTTTCAGTTTGAATTTCTTGAATAGTAGTGAGAGGGACGTCTACTACTGTGGAGTTCACGAGGCCTACTGCTCACTATTGGCCACATAGTTTTGGTTGATTCTTTCATTTGAAATGAATCTGTTTTCCTTTTTCACGGCAAGATGCGGCAAAAGTACAGTTCTTGTTCCTTTCACTTCAAGGAATGGCACAGGTTTTCCTGTTTGAGGGGCCAAATTCCTTTGTGTCCGCGATCTTTATCTCTCTCTGCCCAGATCCCCGACTTTTGGGATTCAGACAAGTCTTGCCGTGATTACCTCGACTTCCCAGTGGCGGCCTGTTTCACTTTGACAGAATCTTTGTTTGTTTCTTTGTTTCCTTTAGTTCCTGTAAAACAGCCAAACGATCATAGATACAGAATGGTTTTCATCCGCCACTGTGCCTTCACATTTATGATCAGGTTCCCACATTCGTAAATGGAGTCAGACCTCCTAGAGAGCTTCTTGGCTGGGTGTGTATTGCCCCCTGAATCCATATAAGAGTTTGACCTCACTAGCGCCCCGCCTAATACCCTAGCTGTTAAGGATTGCTCTATGCCCCAGTCCTTCCTCTCCTTTACCTAAATTCCCTCAGGATGGCGTTGGAGAGGAGTACCGCAATACTACGTTCATCCCTTCCATGGCCTCTTTGTCAGCCCGAGAGCTAAGCGTGGAGCCACAGTCAGGGTGTAACGTTGATTGCGTATCTCCTGTTATGGACTCGCAAATCTTTCTATAACAGTTTTGAGCGTCAGCCGAGTGCTGAGGCCATACCTATAGGAAACTTGAGCAAGGATCCACTCCCACCAAGATATATTTTTAAGCCACCTCAAAATTTGAGGGGCCACAGTGGTCCTGTTACATGACACGATCAAGTGGACAGTCTGATGCTGTCTAGCAATGGGACCTGCGCGGGTCTTGTGATGGTGTAGTCTGGCATTTGTTTGCAGATTTTGCAGTTCAAGACAAAGCCAATAGTCTGACTTCTGAACCCTGGCCACCAATAGCACTGTTTGGAATGAAGAAATAGTAGCTATTACCCCTGAATGCGCGGAGCCCAAACCCTTGTGTGTTTTAAATGATTAATTCCTGCCTACTATCCATATTTGGAAATACTCTATCCCCCACTCCAGGAATCTGAGCATATGGAATGTTGTTTGCACCTAACTTGTAGGAGTATATGAGTGGAAATTTCTTAGGCACTGCTGTGCTGCCTTTGCGTGAAGCAATTACAGCCACCATATTCTAACCGTCTATTCTCGTTGTTGAACGAGTGTGCGCAGCTACAGAAGCTGTGTGAACAGCCCCCTGTGTGGCTTCTACTGCCAATGAATTCCCTGCAACGTGCACGCCATCACGTTGATGACTCAGTGTGTTAATCACGTGAGTTTTTGTTTGGTAGGTCGTATTTTTCAACTCCACTACCTGTTCCCATATTTTTTGTGTTTAATTATGCCACCTTTTTCATCTTTAAACCCATTTTCTTCCCAATGGTGTAAATGTGATTGCACACAGTAAAAGGAATCGCACGCTATAAGTGTGGGGAATTCGCGATCTGTATTTTCAAGGGCCAGTTTGAATGCTTGTAGTTCAGCTCGCTGAGCTGTACAATCTCTTAGAGATTGAGTTTTAGTGACCATTGGTCTGAAGTGACCATCGCGCATGCGACCTTTAACGATTGCGCACGCTGCACTGTAAGCTTGCTTACTTCCCTGTTAGCGGGTTGTGCTGATCCGTCAGTATAAATTATAAATTCGTACTGATCGAGAGGCAAAATTTCAGTGGGCAGAGGTAGTTCGTTTCTCAACTGAACTACTTGTTCTCAAAGCATTTTATGCTTTATTGTATGATTGCACACAGTAAAAGGAATCGCACACAATGAGTGTGGGGAATTCTCGATCCGTGTTTACAAGTGCAAGTATCAGGGCTTTTAAAGCTGCCAACCGAGCCGTGCTATTACCTAGAGGTCATTTTTTGGTGCAATGAGGACGGAACTTGCCATCCAGCATCTGTTCTTTAACAAAGGCGGCCGGTGGGGCAGACCCATCAGTGTAAATTTTAAAAATTCATACTGATCTAGAGGCAAGACTTCATTTGGTAGATGATGTTCTTTCTCATATTGCAGGAATGCCTGTGTTTTTAAACTTGGATCAAATCCGGATTCAAAGTCTGATGCAGCAAAAGAATTAGCCCTTTGTATCCATTCTGGATGTAAGGCTTTGGCATTAGGAATGCTAGCCCCGGTACTGGGGTGACGCCAATAATGCATCATCCCATGAGCCAGTGCTCTTTCTTTTGATACAGCAGTCTGAATGGTTGTCAGAATTTTTTCCTGTTGAATTAAAACTCATTTCTGTGTTTGTGTACAGATGAGATTTGTATCGCGATTGATACAGTTTCACCTTCATTAAAGGTTTAATAAGTGTACCCGCATTGACCCAAAATGATACTGAGTACCAAGTGGTGCAAGTTTACACGTGTGTGTATGTGTTTGGAAGCAATAATATCTTCCTGGAGTGAACAAAGAATATTGGTGTGTTCTTGTGTCCAGTGTTTGACTGAAAAGTCAGGTTTGAAAAAGGTCGTAGAAAGGTTTTACTCTCTCTGCGAAATCCAAAATGTATGTTCTGCCAAAATCTAGGAATCCCAGTACTGATTGGAAGTTGTTTTAATGTCTTTGGAGGCTGGAGCAGCGCACACTTTTCTAAAAGTTAGCTGCCAGGCTTTTCCTTCACTTGAAAACTAGTATCCCAAAAATAGGACACAGAGGTGGGCAATTTTTGATTTCTCAAAATTAAATTTGTAGCCCCCAGAGGTGAATCCCATAATAATGGTGCTCACCCTGGTCAAGTGTTTCCCAATAGGTTGTCCGTTAGATAAATATCATCCATATAGGACAACGCTTCTTCATCCAAGTGCTTTAGCCATTCAGTAACTCTTTCAGAAAATACCCCAAAGCTGTTCTTATACCCACGGGGAGATGACAAAAATTGTCGCTGGGACTCTAATATACTAAATGCTGTTAGGTACCTGTTTTCAGGTGCTATAGTTTGACAGAAAAATCCATTTGAGACAACAAGTGTTGTTTTGTATTTTTTCCCGCATAATGTTATTCATTAATGTGGCACTATCTGCATGTTGGACAGCATATGTCTTTTGCAAGTGTTCAAGTGTCTGTAAATGAAAACTAGACGAAATGTATTATCAAGTTTTGATAAGTGAAACAAGGGATTGTTCTTTTGTGAAGTGCATTTTTCAATGATCTCCTGGTATTCAAGTTGATCTAAGATCTCCCTGACCTGTGTTTTTAGCTTCTTGCTTAATAGGATATTGTCTTTGAGCATGTGGTGAAACTATTAACGGGATCACGTGGTGGGTTGAGGCATCATCCCATCCAGCGTGATTTTTATACAATGCTGGAGCTTGGGCTACTGCCCACTCCCGTGCATTTGTATGTTTAAGGTGAACTGGAACATGGTTGGAAAATGCAGGAAAATATACTTTCTCCTTTGGGCGCTCCCTGACGAATGCTGGCGGCTAATCTTGTTCTGCTAACAGTATGTCAAAACCAGACAATAGGTTCTTTGCAAAGAGACCTTTTACTTTCCTGTGTTTGTCCTCCTCCATGCAGAGTGTTATTTCATATAACTTGTGTGGGACGTTCACCCTTTTGTCTGGTGTTTCCACCGTGATGTAATCATTCAATTTTGCTGTCCAGAAATTCCTTCAGGTTCTGGCGAGCTATTGTTACTTCTGCCGCGCTGTCTAGCATTGTCTGAGCCCATTCCCCGTTCAGAAGTTGAGTCCTTAGGATTCTGTGCATGTCTAACTTTGAGACCTGCAACTTTCTTCTTTTTAAATTGAGGTTTGGATTGTGGCTTGTCTTCTGTTTTAGAAGAGTGCTGAGCGTGCTTGTCCCTGGACTGCTTGCGCTCTTCTTTGTGTGCTGCCTTTCTTTCTCTCCCTGTGTTGTTTGTCGAGAGGAATGTGTATCAGTATTCTGATACCTGTCAGGTTTCCTAATATTATCCCTATTCCTAAGGTTATACCTCTTTGCAGAGGGCTCCTGTTGAGGAGACCTACCTCGGGACTGAGAATCTTTTCTGAAAATTTTTGTTTTTATTATTATCCCACTTCTTTTAGAAGAAGTAGGTGTCTGCTTAGAATTGTCCCTCTCAGGACTGCCCATTAGCTGTGGTTTTAAAAGCTTTCCACCCAAACTGTCCCTTCCCAGTTCTGCTTATGCAGTTTAAAATATTTTGGGAAGTTCTTGAGGTTGATCCATAAGACTGACCTCTCTTAGGTGTTGGCGGGTCGCCACTGAAGCTGCTTCCCCTTTAATGTTAGCTAGTATTATTGTTGATACCTGGTCGTAGTTACCTAGTAATTTCATACCTAAGGTCAGAGCTGGTTCAGCTCCATACTTGTTCTGTATCTGTCGTAAGACATCTGGAATTACTGCTAAGGAAGGAATACCATGAGTCCTGGTATATATGGCAGCAAAGATTGTACCCCAACTGGTGCAGTCCTCTAACTGTGGTGTGATCCCCATGGGCAAGCAGAGTGTTAGCATTATATGCTTTCAAATGGTGTGGTATTTGGAAATACTGCTTCTAACTGGATAATTTTCTGAGCTACCCAGAAAGGAATCTGTTCACATTTTGTGGGTAGTTTACCCATTACTGTGTGTAATGTTTGTGGAGTGATTTTAGTAGCGGTGCTCTGTGTTGGAGCTGTGTTATTTGTAGCTACTGTGGGCTGGACACCAAGTGTCCTCATATCGAGTTGCGTCATGGCTCTGTAAGAGTTTTACCAACTCTTTGTGTTGTAAGAGCAGTGCATCTTGTGGAATTATGTCAATGTCAGGATGTGGTGTGTAACCAGCTAATATTGGCCTTGTAGCTCCTGGTCTACCTAGTGGACCAAACCTGGTTTTATTTATGTGTTGTAGGGCGCCATTAAACCAGAAATTGTGGTCCTGGTCAGTGTGCAGAATCTTAATCTCCTCGAAAGGAGTGTAGACCGCTGGGACTTTTTCATGTATGTAAGAATGAAAAGTCTGAGTTGTTGCATTTACTGCTGGGAATGTAACCCAAGACTAGAACACATCTGTTTGATAATCTTCGTGTGCCTCTATTAATATCACTGTACCTCCTTGGTCTGTTAAACCATGTCTGAGGGGTTTTTGTGTGAGTGTATGCCTGATTTTGGATGCAAAATGTATTGCATTTGCTTCCTCTTCGTCGTTTGAGACCTGTGTCCCAGTGACAGGAGCAGCTGCCTCGACAGACATTGTGTTGTGAAAACAAAATGTCCTAAAAAAGGGTTTTAAGATAAGGTTTTTAAAAGGCACAATTGTTCGGGAACTTTTTCCTTCAAGCTTGATTAACTAACAGCCAATACATAGGTAGTTTGCCTACTCAGCTGTGGTGGAATTTTGTGCCTACCCACTCCAGACGTCTCTGGCGTTTTCTGAGTAGGGGTCTCTGAGAATAAGCATGACTGAACTACTCAGATTCTACTTTTAAATAAGTGCCAAATTCACGTTGGGCACCATGTAGTGTAGTTCCTATTTACCTAATAGGTTCTGCGCATTGGAATAACATACTCTATAGGCTTGGCATAGGACTGAGGTCGGTATGCCCCTATTGCGTACATTAAACTTAATTACTGTGTACCAGCTAGCTCAGAGGCCACTAGAAACTTCTTGACAACAAGAAGGGAATAGCTTCTGGCAACCATATAACATAAAACTCTGATCCCTCAGGATCGTGGAAACAATATATTACTTTTCATTCAGTCACTCATCTCGGAGAAGTACATAGAAGAAACAGTCGGGTGTGTTTACAATAAAATTTATTGCACAGTTGTTGTTCTAGTACTGGTTATATGTGCTGCGACAACTGTTGGACAGTAGCAGAGAAATATGGCCAGCAGTGCAGTTAAATAAAAATGCATGGTACAGTTTTACCATTGTGCAATAGTAATGAACACATACATGAAATACAGAATGCATTTAAGATAAAGCCTATACCCCTATGATGCCTAACTAGATGTACCTAAGTGTGTGGGGCGCTAGAGGGCGCACTGCGAAATGGCCGCTCTCTAGAGCAGCTCCGCCGGCCGAGCTCACAATCCGGCCATTATCCTTCATATCCTGCCTTGCTTCCTATTTCCACTGACGACCACTGTGCTCCAGGAACCCGAGGTCTGCCCTGGCTGAATACTGCGGGCCAAAACACCGCCACAGCAGAGATTGCTGGCTGTGTAACGCGGGGCCTGCATTGACAACATGGCGGATCGCGCTCGGACCGGGCGCTTCAGGTGGGCCGCGGCCGGCACTGGCGGTGAGTTGGGAGTGCTGGGGGTGGGCGCGGCTCCCTGTGTCGGGCGCGGGACGGTCTGTGTGGCAGTACCTGGGGGGGTAGTGGGCACCCAGCCGACGGATTCCGCTGTGCCTGGTGATCCGTGATTCCTCCGGTTTTCTGCCCGCGCAGCCTATTCAGCGCCGGACTTGCTGGGGGGTTGCGCTGTGGCTCCTGGCCTCGTGGCCGGCCGCCGTGCTACCGCGAGTCCGCCTGTGGGTGGGTGTACGCGCCGGTCTGTGCCCCTGACTGCCTGCTAGTGGAACGCTCCTTACCTGGCCGACCCAAAGGCTTCGTCTTCACTCTAAGCTGCTGTGACTGCGGGGGAGTTGGCCCTTCGTCAGTGCTTTCGCCTTCATCGCGACGGACCTGGGTCTCCGACCTTGCCGCCAGCTGCGGGCCGGCCACGGTGATAGTAGCTGCGGTGTGGCCCGGCACTACCAGCCGGGTTGTTGTGACTGCCGCATCCAGCCGGGTTGTTGTGACTGCCGCATCTGCCTAGCCCGGCCTGCCCTGACTGGGCTCCAAATCGTTGCGTGCTTCATAGCACCTGCTTCCTTTCCCTCGCCTCGGGCCCCTTGATGTGAGGGGCCAACAGAAGTCCGGCTCTGCTGGCTGACTCGCCCCCCCCTTCGGGCATGCCGCGCAAGTAGTGATCAACTCCTGGTTTGCCTGCGGTGGTGGACAACACATCGATCCTGTGCGGTCGCTCTGCGCTGGTGACATCGGGGGGGCAGTGGCTGACAGCATTGCAGTTGGAGTTGCCCCACTGTCTCCTCTACGCCACGTTCCATCGTGGGTGTGGCACACCCTCCGCTTCATCGGGTCCACGACCTATTTGCGGTGCTGCTGAAGTCTATAATCCCTAGCTGTACCTGCGCTCTGGGGCATTCTGGTGAACGTGCACGTCATGGGGAAGAGCCAACCTCGCCTTACCTTCGAACCCCGGAAAACCAGCAGATCTGCTCAGCATGCAGCCTCTGACTCGGAGGCGGACACCTCTACTGATCACCTCACCAGCATTGACAAAACGCTGCTTGCGGTGCAGGCCAGCCTGCAATCCATTGATGGCAAGATAGATCATCTCAACCTCCGCATGGACCACATGTCATCCAAGTTAGACAAACATGCCCAGCGCTTGGGGGAGGCCCAGACTCGCCTCTCAGATGCTGAGGATGGCTTGCAGCAGGTCGCTCACAAGGCGGCTTCTATGGAGAAGGTTCTCGCCGTCATCCAGGCCCGTAATGAAGATTTGGAGGCTAGATTGCGTCGTAATAATGTGTGCATTACGGGCCTGCCAGAATCCACCAACACAGGCCGCCTCGAGACCTTCGTGGAGAAGCCTCTGCAGGACATCTTTGGAGCAGAGCAGTTGTCACAAGTCCTTATAGTGGAGCGCGCTCATCGCTCCTTGGCTGCACGTCCCCCCCGGGGGCCCCGCCTTGCCCTATAATTGCTCGCCTTCTAAATTATAGAGACCGGGATGTGATTCTCCGCCTGGCCCATGAGAAAGGCACTATCAGGCATGAAGGCAACACCTTTGCCTGCTACCCAGACTTCACAATGGTGGTACAGGAGGCCCGGAGAGCATACCAACCTGCCAAAAAACTCCTTCTTGCTGAGCGTGTACCATACGCCATGCTCTATCCTGCACGGTTGCGGGTGGATGACAACGGGAAATATACGTTTTTCACCTGCCCGAAATTGGCTTTGGATTTTGCTAAGTCTGTGTCCCGTCACAGTCGATCCCCCAGGCATGCAGCGGGAGACGACCCTGCGGGATCTGACGACGCTGTCGCTGGGCATGGCGGACTTTGATACCTGAACGTCGGAGTGGTGTAGTATTTCTGGTTATGCATTCCATGTTTTGCTGTATCCTATGTGATGGGGCCTTTGGCAGATCGCGACATGATCTGGACTGCAACATGTACTTTGAGTTTGTTAATGTGCTCCACGATCACATCTATTTCTGGTTGCAAAGGCTGGGATTGGTATAACATGACAGCTCGGCCACCTCCTGTTCTCACAGGGAGGGAGTTTGTGCTCGGTGCCCCCCTATATGGGTGATCCCCATCATTTGTTCTCTCTTGGGAATTGTACTGGGCACTTGTTTCTGGGGGGTTGGGATGGCTTTAGCGTGTTGGGGTTGCTGAAGTGGGTGGGGGGTGCTGGGGTGGGGGGAACTCGGGGTTTGTATTTATGTCTTGATGTTTTCCTATCGTATTGAATGCTACTTATGCATTTTTGTCCACAGATTGGTCACTTGGTAGATTTCATTGTATGTATACTTTGCTCTTGACATGCACAGTAATGGTGTAACGGTATCTTGTGTAACTTGGACTGTATGGGGGCTCAACTCGCCGAAAAAGATTCGACAGGTACTCGCTCATTTAGACCGCCATCACATCAGCATTGCCCTCCTACAAGAAACGCATCTCACACGACATACTGATCAACTAGTTGGGTCTCACTGGGCTGACTTTCGCTTGGCCTTCTCCTACTCCTCTTCTAGCAGAGGGGTGCTTACGCTGGTTAGGAGAGGGCTTCCCTTTAAGGCCCACCTCACTCATATTGACGCTGCAGGCCGATACGCTATGGTGCATGGCACTCTGGCAGGCAAATTGGTCACCATTGTTAATTGCTATGGTCCTAACGTGGATGACCCTGGCCTATTTGTGAGTATTTTTACACTCTTGCGCGATTGGCCGGATGCCGCGATCCTCTGGGGGGGGGACCTAAACACGCACCTAGACCCCACCAAAGACAAGTCTAGTGGTAGAGAGGGACACTCGCCGGGGGCGGCTCATGTGATTAATTCCGGTATGGCGGAACTTGGACTGCTTTATGTATGGCGGCACAGGCATGTGGATACACTTGAAGGCACACATATCTCTACAGCGCATGGCAGTTGGTCTCGCCTTGATTACTGGCTGATCAGCGATGGGGCGGCGGGCTGGGTGTCCGAAGTGGAGAGTTTGCCACGCACACTCTCGGATCACAGCCCTGTACAACTTACTCTTTGCATTCCTCAGGTAACTCCTCGATCCTTTACCTGGCGCTTTCGGGCTGAGGCATTGCTAGACCCGCTTTATCTGGAAACCATTCGCGAGGCCATTACTCAATACTTTGACATCAACACGGGGTCTGTAGATAGCGCGGGTGTACTTTGGGAGGGATTTAAGGCCACTATCCGGGGCACTTGCATAAGCACATCGGCGGGTATACTAAAGGATATACAGGGCCAGATAACTAAGATAGAGGCGACGCTGACCCGTCTTGAGCGCAAATACGAGCGGGTACCTAGTGAGTTAACTCTGGCGTCCTTAAAAGAAACCTTGCTTGAGCACGCGAAGCTGGCGGAGGAGGAGATGCGCTATATCTCTAAGCGCCATGTGGCCCATTCTTATGGGGAAGGGGGGAGGCCGGGGCATCACTTAGCCACAAAAATTAAACATCGCATGAGCCAAGACATAATCACTAAGATTACTGACAACACGGGGCAGGACCACTACAGTGTCACAGACATCACTGAACAGTTTAGGCAGACATACGTGTCATTGTATACCTCTCAAGGCGCGACAGATACTGCGGAACTGGATGCCTACTTGTCGCGGGTGACCCTCGCTTGGTTGTCGGAGGGACAGAGGGACTATTTAGGTCAACCTATTACAGTGGAGGATATTCGTATGGCCATAGCCTCTCTCCCTAACAGAAAGGCGCCTGGCCCCGACGGCTTTTCCTCTGAATTCTACAAGGCATACGCTGAGGAGCTTTCCCCCTTCTTGCTGGCGGGGTATGCGGAGGCTTATGATTCAGGCATACTTCCCCCGCTCTCTTCGCAGGCGTTAATTATTACTCTTTTAAAAAGGACAAACCACCTGCTCACTGTGACTCCTACAGGCCACTATCGCTCATCAACACTGATGTTAAAATCTTAGCGAAAATATTGGCCACTCGCCTCCAGCCGTTGATGCAACATCTGGTCCTGCCAGACCAATCTGGATTCATACCCACGCGGTCCACCTCCCATAACCTCCATACTCTGTTTGCTCTGTTCCACACCCTGTCTCCCGACCTGCCTGCAGCGGCTGTCATGCTTGACGCTGCCAAAGCATTCGATTCCATCAAATGGGGTTATTTATTTTTTGTTCTCCAGCGGATGGGATTCTCTCCCTTTTTTGTTAATTGGGTCAGGCTACTTTATACACGCCCCACGGCGCATGTCCGAGTGGGGGGTCATACCTCGGCTTCGTTCTCCATAACTAGGGGTACCCGGCAGGGATGCCCCCTCTCGCCGCTGTTGTTTGCCCTGACAGTGGAACCCCTAGCCTGCCTCATTAGGCAATGTCACAAATATGCGGCACTCCAGCTACATCACCGTCCGCTCATTATTTCACTATATGCGGATGACATGCTGCTTTTTATTCGGGAACCCCGCGCTCATCTGGCGTCTGTTTTGCGTGAATACGTCAGGTTTGCATGGTTCTCCGGGCTATCTATAAACTGGTCTAAATCCGTAGTGATGCCACTGACCACGTGTAAACTCCCACATGAGCTGGACTTCCCTCTCATGTGGGCGACGGAGTCAGTTAAATATTTGGGGGTCTGGGTCCACCGGGATCCCAGCAGAGTGCTACGGGAGAACTACGGCACTGCTACAACAGTGTTAGAACAGCAAATTGACAGGTGGATTCGTCTGCCACTCTCGCTTGCGGACCGCATCGCTCTTGTGAAGATGGTGGTGTTGCCAAAATTCTTATATCTTTTTTACAATGTGCCGATCCCTCTTTCCCAACATTTTTTTAAACAGTGCATTTGTTGCTTCTCCGGCTGATCTGGGGGGGGAGGCAGGCCTGGGTGGGGTGGCGTACTCTTCTACTTGATTACAAGCACAGAGGTTTCAACGCACCTGATATTTATCTGTATTATCTGTGCGCGCAGGCGCAATATGCGCATTTCTGGTTCACATTAGGCCTAGGCGGTAAATTCCGTTCCGCTCGCGGAATTTGAAGAATTTGGGTAATTTTGCGTTCCGCGGAGAACGCGGAGATTGGCTAAAATTCCGCGATCCGCGGCTTCGCGGAATTTTTTGCTTGTTTGCGCTTTGAAAATGCATGTTCGCGAGATATTTCCCCCCAAGCACGCAAACAGTGTTCGCGAACAGAAAATAAGCATCGCAAACGGGCAGAACAAGCAATTCCGCGTGTTCGCGGAACTTTTGCGTGCTCGCGGAGATTTTTTACCATTTCGCGGAGCTTTGCTTAGCGCAACTACGCAAATTCCGCCCACCCCTAGTTCACATCTCATGATTTCATTCCACACGTAGCAGTAGAACACTGGGACGCTCACCCCATACCGCTGAGCTTCATCCTAACACATAACCATCGTTTCACACCTCGTGATACGATTAACACTATTAATTCGACGATTGCTGCCTGGCAGGCATTGGGCCGTCTGGCTGAGAAACTGCCACTATACTCCCCGTTGCTTCCTATCGCATACCATGCGGACATGATGGTGACCCACGAGGGGGGAATTATGCGCGCCTTAGCTCAGGCGGGAATTAATAAAATGCGAGATCTGTTTCCACATGGCACATTCCTGTCATCTGGTGATGTTGACTACATCCATCAAAAAACCCTGTTGTTCACTTTCTCACTTCACAGGCTGCGGAGAGCTTCGCAGGTCCATTTCCCGTCGTTCCCGGTAGAGCCTCCGACGTCCCTAGCACTACACGTCTTACTTACTAGCCCCACCCGACACAAGCTTGTTTCTAAGTTATACTGTGCTGCGAGAGCTGACAAGGTTCTTCCTGAGGATAAGAGCCTGATTAAGTGGAACGAGTGTCTAGACCCACCACTTACTCGGGAAGATTGGGAACACTGCTGTGCTCTGACTGGTGCCCTCACATCTAATGGGAACCTGCTTATCATCCATTTCAAATATCTCCATCAGGTCTACCACACACCTCGTAGGCTCTTTCACTATGGGCTTCGGGATTCAGATGCATGTACACGATGTGACGCTTCGGGTGCGGATTTTTGGCACCTAGCCTGGGCATGTAGGCAGGTGCAAAACTACTGGTTTGAGGTGGTAGCTAAGTTGTCTAAAATTATCGGGGTGAAACTGGCCTGCTCGCCACAGATGTGTTTACTGGGTTTCCTCCCGTACCCAAAAGGTGCTACAGGTAGACTAGCCAAAGTGGCACTGCTTATTGCCAAGCGACGAGTGGCGATGGTGTGGGGCAGTAAACGCAGTCCTAAAGTTGCTCAGTGGCTTAAAGATCTGATTTACTGCAGAGAGAATTTAGTGCTATATGCGGAGGAGTTGCCGGTGTCCTCCCGGGCCGAATGATATATGGGAGTCATTATTGATTCACTTGCGTGAAACTGTTTTGCACAATGCCCCTGAAACCACGGATATGTAATCATTACACAATGTTAATGTTTGCGATGTATGCTACTCACAACTGTGTTATCGAAATTGGAATCTACCCTTCTGTGTGTATACTTTATGAGCATGAGTTGTTGGACAACATTGTTTGTTTTTGCTCTCTCACAATGTCTTAATTGTGTATTATATGACACTCTATGAAAATCAAATACAAAAAAAAAATTAAAAAAAGATGTACCTAAGTGTACCTAGCATGTGTGTAGGTCTTAGAGAGCCAAGAATCCCCCTAGGAATTAGTCTAACCCCATTACCTCAGTGGGACTTCATCCTGGTCTCGAGCTGGACACCCCAGGAAGGGTGGATGGACCTCTGCCAGCTGGAGCTGCGGCATGTTGCAGGTTGCAGCGTCTCAGGTCAGAGTGTCGGCATGGAAGTCTCGGTCCCCTATAGTTTGCTTGGGCAAAGGGAGGTATATTTATACCTGATAGGTGCCTTGGAATGTTAGTATTGATGTAAAGTCGGTCAGAGGAAGACGCCAGGAATGAACCCTTAGAAAATAGTGGTTCATGCATATTTAATGAGTTCTTGGAGAAATCAATAATCCTGTGCTAGGGAAAATCCCAAGAGCTAAGGGTCTGTTTCTAAGAACTCGTTGTAACGTAGGTTAGTCACTGTTGGACATGGATATGACGTATTTAGGATGGACCGTCTTCTGCACCCAGAGCACACGTCAGATAAGGGACAGCCTCTGTTGCTCGTTATTTGTGATGGGAGGGCTAATGTAGGTGAAAGGGCCTGCCTGTCTCTGTGGCATGAAGGATTTGTGCCTCTGAAACGGCGCACCTATGTTAGGGCCTCAATCCAGCACATAACAACAGTTTTGGCATTTTACTGGGATATAACCTATTTTTGCTCTTTTTTGTGCTTTCAACCTTCTTCCAGTTAATGGTAGAAATGTGTATGAAAGCAATAATGGATCCTGAAAAGCTATACATTTTAGAAAAGTAGACAAAATTCTGCATTCATCAACGGGTCATTTGTGTAGAACCTTCAAGGTTTCTTTATAGAAACTAACAGTTGAAAATAGGAAAAATTGAAAATGAGTTGAAAAAAACAGCCATTTGTGCCAACGTTTTCACCTGTACCTTCTTTTAATTATGACAGATGTTTGAAAGCAATATACCGTTACATCCGCTGGACCTTTCTGGTTGTGGGGATATATAGGACTTGTAGGTTCACCAAGAATCCGATGAACCCAGAGCCAATAACTGAGCAGCGTCTTGCAATGGTTTTTTATTATGTACCGGGTACATAGCAATTAATTTGGGAAAAATATATATAGTGAAAAATGGGGATGAAAAACACGTATGTATTTCTGAAATTGGAACATAATATAGAGTTTAGAAACAGTAGCTATTTGCACATTTCCGAAATTGTGAGTACCCATACTAGCATGAGAATTATAGGACATTTTTCAAAGTGACTTCTTTTTTACACGTTGTCTTTCATTTGGAAGGCAGAAATGCATCGAAAGTCAATAGGTAATAACAGTTGCTCTACAATTCTGTGTTACCCTAAGTCTCCTGATAAAAATGGTACCTCACTTGTGTGGGTAGGCCTAGGGCCCGCGGCAGGAAATGGCCCAAAACACAACGTGGACACACTTCATTTTTACAGTGAAAACTGACCCTTTTTTTGCAAAGTGCCTAGTTGTAGATTTTGAACCCTAGCTCTGCCAGCACCTAGGGAAACCTAGCAAACCTATACTTTTTTGAAAACTAGATACCCAGGGGAAACCAGGATGGGTGACTTGTCTGGCTCTCACCAGGTTCTGTTACCCAGAATCCCTTGCAAACCTCAAACTTTGTCAGAAAAACGCATTTTCCTCACATTTCTGTGGTGGAAAGTTCTGGAATCTGTGCGAATCCACAAAATTCCACCCACCCTGCATTCCCCAAAGTCTTCCGAGAAAAATGGCACCTCACTTGTGTGGGTAGGCCTAGTGGCCGTGACAGGAAACGGCCCAAAACGCAACGTGGGCACACCACATTTTCACAGTGAAAACGGACCCTTTTTTTGCAAAGTGCCTAGCTGTAGAATTTGATCCCTAGCTCTGCCGGCACCTAGGGAAACCTAGCAAACCTATACATTTTCGTAAACTAGACACCCAGGGAATACAGGATGGGGTGACTTGTCTACCATTTTTATTGGAAGACTTTGGGGAATGCGCGGTAGGTTGAATTTTCTGGATCCACGCAGATCCCAGAACTTTCCATCACAGAAATGTGATGAAAATGTTTTTTTTTAAACTAAGTTTGAGGTTTGCAAGGGATTCTGGGTAACAGAACCTGGAGAGAGGCACACAAGTCACCCCATCCTGGATTCCCATTGGTGTCTAGTTTTCAAAAATTTACAGGTTTGCTAGGTTTTCCTATGTGTCGGCTGCGCTAGGGCCCAAAATCCACAGGTAGGCACATTGCTAAATACAAGTCCGTGCCTAGTGGGCTTTTGGCCACCCTGGGGGGGGGGGGAATTGGGGGGGTTTGCCCCGATAAGCCCCCAAGGGGGGCAGAAAGACTGTGGCTATTTGTTTGGGGGGTGGGGGCATTGGTATGCCCATTCTTGGCAGCCCCCACCCCACGCATAAAAAAGCCAGCATAATCGCTGGTGCCTAGTGGGCTC
Source organism: Calotriton arnoldi (assembly GCA_963921515.1). Taxonomy (NCBI): domain Eukaryota; kingdom Metazoa; phylum Chordata; class Amphibia; order Caudata; family Salamandridae; genus Calotriton; species Calotriton arnoldi. Next base: position 271,977 of record CAWUFW010015591.1, on the reverse strand, counting down.
TCTGACGCCCCCTGGGGGGCATATCAGGGGCTACTGCCCCATCTGTCTCCTGAGGGGGCAGAAAGACTATGGCATTTTTTCTGGCATGGTGGGGGCATTGGCATGTGCATTCTGGGCAGCCCACACCCCTGAATTTAAAAAATAAATATTCCCTGATGCCTATTGGGCTTTCTGCCCCCCCCGGGAGGCAGATAAGGGGCTTTTGCCCCTATCTGCCTCCCGGGGGGCAGAAAGACCGTTGCAATTTTTTTTGCAGTGGGTCATTGGCATGCCCATTCTGGGCAGCCCGCACCCCTATGTATATAAAAAAAATCCCTGGTGCCTTGTGGGCTTTCTGCCCCCCTGGGGGGGCAGATCAGGGGCTACTTCCCCCATCTGCTTCCTGGGGGGGCAGAAAGACAGTGTCATTTTTTTGGGGGGGTGGGGGCATTGGCATGCCCATTCTGGGCATCCCCCACCCCAAACTTTGGAAAAAGAAAAATCCCTGGTGCCTAGTGGGCTTTCTGCCCCCCCCTCGGGGGCAGATCAGGGGCTATTGCCCCCATCTGCCTCCTGGGTGGGGTCAGAGATTCTTTTGCCTTCTTTGCGGGGGTAGGGTGGGGGCATTGGGATGCCCATTCTGGGCAGCCCCCACCCCTGGCCAATAAAAAAAGAATCCCTGGCATCTAGGGAGCTTTCTACCCCCCCCGGGGGGCAGAAAGACTGTCTCTTGCAAAAATCTATGGGGGAGCAAAGGCCCTTGCCCAAGGAGCCGCTCCCCCCTCCCTGGTGCTAGTGGGTAGTTCCCTGCTTGGGGATCGCCCTCCTGGGGTGATCCCCAAGCAGGGATCCACTAGGGAAGGGTACCATTGGAAAGGGGAGATTCTCCCCTTTCCAACGATACCTCTCCCATGTGTTTCGGTGCTCGGGGGGCTGAGATAGCCCCACAAACACCGAAACTCTGAAACTGAAGCTAAGTTTCAGTTTCGTTTTCATTGTAATGACGACATTGCATTGTAATGATCGTCATTGCAATGAAAACCCCTAACAGGCCTCGGGAGGTTGGGGAAGCTCTTCCCCACCTCCCAAGGCAAAAATAAAAAGGAAAATCCCTCTGCTGTCTGCAGCAGAGGGATTTTCCTTGCCTGTACTCATGACGGAATGGTTCCTTCATGAGCATCCAAACGGTTAACATAGCAGGCAGGTGTTTAGCAAACAAAACTTTGAAGGACAACATGAAAAGACAGTTTGTAAGCAAATGTAAACATTTTCTGTGTGCATGTCCCATTGGGAGAGACGGGTCCGTTTCCACATTAGGGAGAACCTGAAATTTACTCTGACTCTTTCCAGAAATTATGGCTTTACAGACGTGTAGCTCAGAGAGTAAATGTACTTATTAAGTCATTATTTTCCAGCTTTCACAGGCAGTGAAAAGACAACTGTTCTATACTTTGACATTGATATCTATGTGTGGTCTTGATGTAGTCTCCACAAAGACTAGGCTAAAGCTCCTTCCAAATTCAGCTGCGTGAGACATCAATAAGAAAGAAAAAATGGCCACATATGTAACTTTGACTGATGTTGGCAGCAAATGGACCGAACGAGTCTTGTCTTATGAGAACCTGGAGGCAAATTTAAAAAGTCATACTGTCAAAAACAATATAGGCACTATAACCAGTGTGATATATCCTGGCATTTTCCTATGTCTTTCTGTAACTTTGTAATGCATGTTCTGGGTTGTCTAAGCACCACCTGTGCCGTTGTCTATATGCAAGGTATACACTTCAGCTTTGCTGCAGTTAACAGGATAAGGGCCCCCATTCATCATTTCACTGAGGATGAGTGGACTGAATTCTTCATAATGAAGTAACAAGCTCCTTTTATCTAAGTAACTTAATATCAGGGAAGAACATCCCTTGTTTTATGTAGATACAAAGATCTAGGAATCATCATGTAATCGGTTCACTGACACAATATTGTGGTAGAAATATCGTTGACAAAAATATTGTGTGAAAAATATTGCTCTGATACTTATAATGGTAAATATAAAAATATTATAAAAATCTAAAGTTCACACTAATCATCAAAAACTAGACAACAATATCAATTTGTAATATAAATAGAGTTTAAAGTCGTCAATGTTAAATATTTTAATATATACATTTAATATAAAATAAATCATATATACTTCACTGATATTTAATACTATATATAAATGTATAATTCCATAAACACACAAACACATATATGTTAGGCCTGGGCATAGTTCGCAGAGTTTTGCTACGCGGAACTTCGCGAAGTTACAAAAAAACTTCGCGAATTTCCACGAGTGGCGGAGTGCAGTGCGAACTGCAGTTTGTGCTGGTATTACTGAGGCTCGGGTAGAAATTCTACCCGAGCGGCAGCTCGCGCTCGCGAACTCACTGTTCGCTATCGCGAACATACCGTTCGCGATCGCGAGCGGGGAAAAAACTCTGCTGCACATCGCAAAGCGGAGTTTTCTGCACTCCGCGAACTCCGCGGAGTGCGGAGTGCGAAACTCCGCAAACTCCGCGAACGGAGCGAAGTTCACCGTCCAGGCCTAATATATGTGTGTGTGTGTGTATATATATATATATATATATATATTCATTGTACCACAGGTTTCAGGGACGTTATAGTTAGGCTGACATTTCACTCGTACAAAACCAGAGAAATTCGGCAATTATAGTTAGCTGAGCTAACTATAACTTGCGCCCCCGCAATGCACTGCTGATGACGTCACATATTACATCACTCATGACATGGTAAGTGACATCACTGATGACATCTCAAATGACATCACTGATGAAGAAAGAGGCAATAGAAGTGCAGAAAGAGGCAAGAGAAGCAAGAGAGGTGCATAAAGAGGCAAGAGAGGTACAGAAAGAGGGAACAGGGGTGCAGAACGAGGCAAGAAAGGTACAGAAAATGGGAAGAGGGGTACAGAAAGACACAAGAGGGGTGCTGAAAGAAGCAAGAGAGGTGCAGAAAGAGGCAAGAGGGGTGCATAAAGAGGCAAGAGAAGGGCAGAAAGAACCAACAGAGGTGCAGAGAGAAGCAATAAAAGTGCAGAAAGAGGCAAGAGAAGCAAGAGAGGTGCAGAAAGAGGCAAGAGAGGTGCAGAAAGAGTGAACAGGGAGGCAGAAAGAGGCAATAGAAGTGTAGAAAGAAGCAACAGAGGTGCAGAAAGAGGCAAGAGAGGTACAGAAAGAGGCAAGAGAGGTGTAGAAAGAGAGAACAGAGTGCAGAAAGGCAAGAGAGGTACAGAAAATGGGAAGAGGGGTGCAGAAAGAAGCAAGAGAGGTGCAGAAACAGCACGAGAAGTACAGAAAAGAGCAACAGAGGTACAGAAAGAGTCAAGAGGTGTGCAGAAAGAGGCAAGAGAAGATCCAACAGAGGTGCAGAAAGAGGCAATAGAACTGCAGAAAGAGGGAACAGGGGTACAGAAAGAGGCAAGAGAGGTACAAAAAGAGGGAAGAGGAGTGCAGAACGAGGCAAGAGGGGTGCAGAAAAAAGCAAGAGAGGTGTAGAAAGAAGCAAGAGAAGTGCAGAAAGAAGCAACAGAGGTGCAGAAAGAAGCAAGAGGGGTGCAGAAAGAGGCAAGAGAAGTGTAGAAAGAACCAACAGAGGTGCAGAAAGAGGCAAGAAAGGTGCTGAAAGAGGCAAGAGAGGTACAGAAACAGGCAAGAGAGGTGCAGAAAGAGGGAACAGGGGAGCAGAAAGGCAAGAGAGGTGCAGAAAGAGGGACGAGGGGTGCAGAGAGAGGCAAGAGGGGTGCAGAAAGAAGCAACAGAGGTGCAGAAAGAAGCAAGAGAAGTACAGGAAGAGGCAAGAGAGGTGCAGAAAAAGGCAGGAGAGGTGCAGAAAGAGGGAACAGGGATGCAGAAAGAAGCAACACAGGTGCAGAAAGAAACAAGAGAAGTGCAGAAAGAGGCAGGAGAGGTGCAGAAACAGACAGGAGAGGTGCAGAAAGAGGGAACAGGGGTGCAGAAAGTGGCAAGAGAGGTACAGAAAGACAGAAGAGGGGTGCAGAAAGAGGCAAGAGGGGTGCAAAAAGAAGCAAGTGAGGTACAGAAAGAAGCAAGAGAAGTGATGAAAGAGACAAGAGAGTTGCAGAAACAGAAAAAAGAAGTGCAGAAAGAGGCAAGAGAAGTGCTGAAAGAAGCAAAATTGGTGCAGAATGAAGCAAGTGAAGTGATGAAACAGACAAGAGAGTTGCAGAAAGAAACAAGAAAGGTGCAGAAAAATGGAAGAGAAGTGCAGAACGAGGCAAGTGAGATGCAGAAAGAGGCAAGACAGGTGCAGAAAGAGGCAACACAGTTGCAGAGAGAGGCAAGTGAGGTGCAAAAAGAGGCAAGAGGGGTGCAGAAAGAGGGAAGAGAAGTGCAGAAAGAGGGAAGAGACGTGCAGAAAGAGGGAACAAAGGTACAGAAAGAGGCAAGAGGGGTGCAGAAAGAAGCAACAGAGGTACAGAAAGAGGCAAGAGAAGTACAGGAAGAGGCAAGAGAGGTGCAGAAAAAGGCAGGAGAGGTGCAGAAAGAGGGAACAGGGGTGCAGAAAGAAGCAACACAGGTGCAGAAAGAAACAAGAGAAGTGCAGAAAGAGGCAGGAGAGGTGCAGAAACAGACAGGAGAGGTGCAGAAAGAGGGAACAGGGGTGCAGAAAGTGGCAAGAGAGGTACAGAAAGACAGAAGAGGGGTGCAGAAAGAGGCAAGAGGGGTGCAAAAAGAAGCAAGTGAGGTACAGAAAGCGGCAACAGAGGTGCAGAAAGAGGCAAGAGAGGTGCAGAAAGAGGGAAGAGGCGTACAGAAAGAGGGAAGAGGGGTGCAGTAGGAAGCAAGAGAGGTGCAAAAAGAAGAAAGAGAAGTGCAGAAAGAAGCAACATAGGTGCAGAAAGAGGCAAAATGGGTGCATAAAGAAGCAAGAGAGGTGCAGAAAGAAGCAAGGGAACTGCAGAAAGAAGCAAGTGAGGTGCAGAAAGAGGCAAGAGAAGTGCAGAAACAGGCAAGAGAGGTGCAGAAAGTGCCAAGAGAGGTGCCGAATGAGGGAAGAGGGTGCAATAAGAGGTAAGAGAAATGCATAAAGAAGCAACAGAGGTGCAGAAAGAGGCAAGAGAGGTGCAGAAGAAAGAAGCAAGAGAGGTGCAGAAAGAAGCAAGAGAGGTGCAGAAAGAAGGGAGGTTGTTAGATTTGAGGGTCTCTAGTTGGCAGAGGTAGGTACTTTTGTCCAAATAGGGACCTTGCGTCTAGTCAGGGTAAGGGGGTACACTCCTAAAATAACCCCTGCTCACCCCCTTGGTAGCTTGGCACGAGCAGACAGGCTTATCTCAGAGGCAGTGTGTAAAGCATTTGTGAACACATACAGTAATCAAGTGACAACACTACAGATGGACACCACACCAGATGTATATTAAAAATAAGTATATTTTATATAGATTTAATACAAGTCCACAAACGACAAAAATCCACAATACTGTACTTCAAAAATGGTAGAATTAGCTTAGTTCTTTTAAGATGGTAAATGCGACACTTTGAGTTCAATGTACCTTTGGATGCGTAACGCTATACAACGAAAGTGTTGCAGGGAAGGTGATGCGTCGGTTCCTTACACGCAAGAACGGTGATGCGTTGGGTCCCTACTGATGCGTAGGGGATGCGTCGGTTCTTCTCTGCAAGGGGAGGTGATGCATCGGTTTCTACTGCGCTTTTGTGGCGATGTGACCAGCAACGCCGTGATGCGATGAAGATCCGGTGCAATGAACAAAGATGGCGTCTTCTTCTTGATGCATCACGATGCGTGCACGCCTGACAGCCGTGCGGTGACTCAACGATTCTTCGAAGCAACAACAGGCCCTGCGACATGCTTCACGGTGATGCGGCGGCATCTGATGCGATGGTGGTCCTCTTCTCCGGTGATGCGGGGCGCTTTGGCAACGATGCTTCTGAGCCGCGACAGGCCCTGCGAGACGCTTCCCGGTGATGCGGCGGTGTCTGATGCGACGTCGGTCCTCTTCTCCGGAAATGCGAGGCGCTTCGGCAATGATGCGACAGCCGTGCGGTGACTCAACGATTCTTCTGAGCCGTGACAGGCCCTGCGACACGCTTCCCGGTGATGCGGCAGCGTCTGATGCGACGTCGGTCCTCTTCTCCAGCGATGCGAGGCGCTTCGGCAACGATGCGACAGAGGTGGCGACACTCTTCTCCGTTGATGCGGCGTCGATCCTCTTCTTCGGCGATGAGAGGCGCTTCGGTTGCGGCGGCGACGCTTCTTCGTGAGTCACGCTTTCAGCTCCTTGCGATACGCAGTCCCTCAGAAAGTCCAGCTCAGCAGCAGGCACTTTACAGAAAGACTCTTGGGGAGCTGGTTGGTAAAGTCTGTTGTCCCTGAGATTTCAGCAGGAGGCAAGCTCTTCTCTCAAGGCTTTGGAGATCTTTTACAAGTTGATGAAAGTACACACAAAGTTCCTTTCTCCATTCTTTGGCAGTCAGGCAACCACTGCAGGCCAATACCCCAAACAGCACTCAGCTTAGGGATAGTCTCCTCCTCAGTTTCTCTGGTTCCTCTCCTCAGCAAAGGTTTCTTCTTGTTTCCCAAAGTGATCTAATCTTCTGGGGTTTGGGTCCCCTCTTTTATAGAGCTGCTACGGGAAACGCCGATGAGGAAAATACCAGAGAAAATTTCTTTGGTTTTAAAAAGACCCCTCACTCACCAACCTAGTTGGTGACATGCTTCATCATTGGGGTCCCACCCGAGCAGCCGAATGCCACTCGGGTGTGCTACAACACCTGATTACAGTGGAGCGGGTATTTTGAGTGAATCAGTGAAGTGGTGATCGTAAAATTGTCTTTATTGTACTCCGTTACTTTTATTATGGAGCAAGTAAGACAAGGTTAAAAATGAGTACACAAGAGTATTACCGTAGTGGACCTACTTGTCCACAGGTAAAAACTGTGGGTGGTGAGAAAGTGAAAAGTGATAAGTGGGTCTACATGTTTCAACCTACAGTGTATATTACTAGGTTTTCATCAGGACCTATGACCCGGGCGGTGTACACACGCTAAGGTGTACCCAACCCTCGGTCACAATTAAAATACCATACTGTGTACTTACAGGATGGAAACCCTTTCAGTCTTCACGAAAGGAAACAAAAAAATTACAACGACGAAATTACGTCTTGCCTCATGGTTACCGTGGGGATGGATGCTGACTTTAGTCAAACTTTCATCAAGTCATGCCATCCGCTACTCAAACCTGCGATGTAACCCCATCAGGAAACCTTGTCTTACTTGCTCCATAATAAAAGTAACGGAGTACAATAAAGACAATTTTACGATCACCACTTCACTGATTCACTCAAAATACCCGCTCCACTGTAATCAGGTGTCGTAGCACACCCGAGTGGTATTCGGCTGCTCGGGTGGGACCCCAATGATGAAGCATGTCACCAACTAGGTTGGTGAGTGAGGGGTCTTTTTAAAACCAAAGAAATTTTGTCTGGTATTTTCCTCATTGGCGTTTCCCGTAGCAGCCTTTGGCTCTCTGGGGCATACTCCTTCAATTTGTTTTTTCAGTTAATCCTTAGGGGACTAGGAGTACACCCTTTAAATACCCTCTCTCTCTTATTGTTTTACGTAATCCCCTCTTTTATACACATATTCTCTTTGTTCTCTGAAGGCAGAGAGGCCTTTGCGTAGTCCAAACCAGTCCTGGTCAGTCCTGGTGCACTTTGTTGACAAGACTCCTTCTTTCCTTTCACAGAGTAGGCCAGAGACATCAGACACACCACAGGAGGTGGAGCCAGCATTGTGGAGGGAAGGCACAGCCCTATTCAGGTCCCAGGTGCAACTCCTCACACCTATCTCCATGCAGATCTCTCTATTCAGCCCTGTGCTGACTCACCCTGTCTCCTGGAGTCCCCCAGCCCCTGTCACTCACAAACACAGACAAGGAATACACAACCTAGCAGAGGCAGGCTTGGATAGTTAGGCAAGAAAATAACTGCTTTCTAAAAGTGGTATTTCAAACACAGCATGTTAAAACCAACTTCTCTAAAAGATGTATTTTATAATTCTGAGTTCAGGCATACTAAATTCGTTATTCTACCATGTTCCCTGGGTCAGTTAGGATTATAAGCTGTAATAATCAAACTGCCCATTCTGGCCTATGGGGAACAGGTAGCCTTGCAATAGTGAAAAACGAAAATGGCTCTAATTCACTATTAGGACATGCCACACACACCAGGGCATGTCCTACCTTATACTTACAATGCACCCTGCCCTTGGGCCTACCATAGGGGTGACTAATATGCAGAAAAGGGAAGGTTTAGGGACTGGCAAGTGGGTGTACTTGTCCAGTCATCATGGCAGTACCAGACTGCACACAGGCTCTGCAATGGCAGACCTGAGACACACTTTTACAGGCTGCTTCTGTGGGTGGCACAACCAGTGCTGCAAGCCCACCAGCAGCATTTGGTTTACAATCCCTGGGCACACTCAGTGCACTGTACTGGGTCTGACAAGTAAACCAAACCAACCAATCATGGAATCACTAATCCATACATCAATTTACCATAGGGAGCACTTGCACTGTGGCACTGAATAGCAGTGGCACAGTGCCCAAAGCATCTATAACCAGCAAAAACACATGAGGCTACAGCAAAAAATGGAAAGGAGACCCATGCCAACAGTGCCAGGTCTAACACGTGTCCCCTCCAGCTGAAATGTGGGGAGAACTACCCTACCTCCTGGGAGTTCTCTTCACTAAGGCGGAAAAATCTGGACAGACCATCAGCATTGGCGTGTTCTGTACCAGGGCGGTGTTCCACTGTGAAGTCCATACCCTGTAGGGAAATGGACCACCTCAACAGCTTTGGATTCTCACCCCTCATCTGCATCAACCATCTGAGGGGCCTGTGGTCTGTCTGAACCCAGAAGTGAGTCCCAAACAGGTATGGTCTCAGCTTCTCCAGTGCCCAGACCACAGCAAATGCCTCACGCTCAATCGCACTCCACCTCTGTTCCCGTGGAAGTAACCTCCTACTGATGAAGGCTACGGGTTGATCTAGGCCCTCCTCATTTATCTGTGATAAAACAGCCCCCACACCATGCTCTGAAGCGTCTGTCTGAACGATAAACTCTCTTGAGAAGTTGGGTGCCAGGAGCACAGGCGCCGTGCACATGGCAGTTTTCAGGGCATCAAAAGATTTCTGACAGGTGTCAGTCCAAATCACTTTCTAGGGCTGCTTCCTGGAAGTCAGCTCTGTCAAGGGTGCAACGATGCTGCCATACCCCTTAACAAACCACCTGTAATACCCAGTGAGTCCTAAAAAGGCTCTCACCTCTGTCTGGGTCTTGGGGGGCTCCCAAGCCAGGATGGTCTCAATCTTGGGCTGTAGGGGCGCCACCTGGCCGCTCCCAACCTGGTGTCCCAAGTACACCACGGAACCCTGCCCGATCTGGCACTTGCTCGCCTTGATCGTGAGGCCTGCCCCCGCAGCGCCATCAACACTTCCCATAGGTGGCGCAGATGTTCTTCCCAACTGGCGCTGAACACTTCAATGTCATCCAGGTAGGCGGCACTGAACTCTTCCAATCCAGCAAACACCTGGTTGACCAACCTCTGAAAGGTGGCAGGGGCATTCTTCATCCCAAAGGGCATAACCCGGAACTGGTAGTGCCCATCTGGTGTGGAGAATGCTGACCTCTCTCTTGCCCCATCAGTCAAGGCGATCTGCCAGTACCCAGACGTTAAGTCAAACGTGCTGAGGTACCGTGCAGCCCCTAACCGATCGATGAGCTCATCAGCTCTGGGGATGGGGTGCGCGTCAGTCCTCGTGACTGAATTGAGCCCTCGGTAGTCCACACAGAACCGGAGTTCTGGTGTGGCACCCGGTGCGGCTGCCTTTGGGACCAAGACCACTGGGCTGGCCCAAGGACTGTTAGAGGACTCAATCACTCCTAACGCAAGCATCTTGGAGACCTCCTCCTTGATACAAGCCTGTCAGTTACCCTGTAAGTTTTGTGCTTAACAGGAGGACTGTCTCCAGTGTCCACATCATGGATGCACCAATCAGTGACACTGGGAATCAGGGAGAACAGATCAGAAAACTGTCCCAGCAACTGGTGACAGTAATTCTGTTGCTCAGGGGTCAGGATGGAAGAGAGGTTCACACCATCCACTGACCCATCTCGCTCTGTCGCCGACAGGAGGTCAGGAAGAGGCTCAGTCTCCTCCTCCATTCCAGCATCTGTCGCTAAGAGCATGCCCACTTCGGACCTCTCCAAGTGGGGCTTCAGGCGGTTGACATGCTGACCCGCAAGGGGTTCCTGGGAGACCACAAGTCCACCAAGTGGGTAACAGGACTCTTGCGCTCCCCCACCTCAAATGGTCCGGTCCACTTATCCTGGAGCGCACAAGGCTCCACTGGGGCCATGACCCACACTTTCTGACCAGGCTGAAGATATACCAGAGTGGCATTCTGGTCGTACCACCGCTTCATCTCCTCATGGCTGGCTTCTAGATTCGCCTCAGCAAGTTGCCTGAAACGCCTAGTCTGGTTCCTGAAGGCCAGCATGAAGCTATATACATCCTGGGGAGGTTTCCTGGGAGATTGCTCCCAACCTTCCTTGACCAAACTCAGAGGTCCTCTCACTGGGTGACCATAGAGAAGCTCAAAGGGACTGAACCCTAGAGATTTCTGTGGCACCTCACGGTATGCAAAGAGCAGGCATGGTAAGAGGACGTCCCACTTACGCCTCATAGGTTCCTCAAGACCCATAATCATGCCTTTCAGGGTCCGGTTGAATCTCTCAACCAACCCATTTCCTTGGGGGTGGTAAGGAGTGGTGAACTTGTAAGTTACCCCACACTCCTGCCACAGGGACCTCATATACTTGGAAATAAAGTTTGTACCTCGGGCAGACACTACCTCTCTAGGGAATCCCACTCGGGAGAAAATTCCCATCAGTGCCCGTCCCACCACGGGGGCCGTCACTGTCCTCAGAGGTATGGCTTCCGGGTACCGGGTGGCATGGTCCACCAAGACCAGGATGAACCTGTTGCCCATGGCTGTCTTGGGGTCCAGGGGCCCCACAATGTCAATACCCACCCGTTCAAAGGGGATGCTGACCACAGGGAATGGCTGGAGAGGAGCCTTTTGCTTCCTCCCACTCTTTCCACTTGCCTGGCAAGTCTGACAGGTCCTGCAATGAGTGTCTGAACTCTTGCGCATTTGGGGGAAATAAAAGTGGGTGACAAGCCTCTCAAACGTCTTGTCCTGCCCCAAATGTCCTGCTAACGGCACATCATGAGCCAGCCCCAGTAGGAAGACTCTGAAGTGCTGGGGTACCACCAGCACACGGGCTGACCCAGGCTCAGCAACCTTAGGCTCAGTATACAGGAGGTCATTCTCCCAGTAGATCCAATGTGATCCAGACTGATCACCTGCTGCCTGGTCTGCAGCCTGCTGCCGCAAACCCACAAGAGAAGGGCATTCCTTCTGCTCCGCGCAGAACTCTTCCCTGGAGGGTCCTCCTTCTTGCTGCCAATGGGTCAGCTCAGGCAGGTCCCCCAGTTCAGCTACTTGTTCCCCTGTAGGCTCCAGGGCATCCCCCTCAGGGTCTACCTCCTCCTGGACCGTGGGAACTTCGGGGGCCGGTTTCCCATGCCCCCTGCCTCTTCTCTTTAAGGCAGGCACCTGGGCCCCCCTCTCAGGCTCCAGGTCCTCTTGAACACCCTTACTGGCTGCCATGGACCGTGTGGTCACACACGCCCAGTCAGGCAGACCCAACATCTCCAAATGAGCACTTCACTCCATCTTCGCCCAAGGTGAGCTCTCGAAATCATTCCCCAACAAACAGTCAACAGGCATGGCTGGCCTCACAGCTACTTGAAGAGTACCAGAGACCCCCCCACTCAAAGGGAACCTGAGCCACCTTGCAGTGGCTCTCTGTGTTGTCAGCGGCAACAACTGGGTAAAATGCATTGGGGACAACCTGCTCTTCAGACACCAGGTGACACTTGACAGCTGTCACACTGGCTCCTGTGTCTCGAAGAGCCTCGACTCTATGGCCATTGATGGTCACCCACTGCCTATACTTTTTAGTGTTATCAGGCAGTTGGGTCCTGAGGACCACCTCACAGTCTCCTAAAGAGACAAGGGACATTTCTGTGGGACCCCACCCACCTTGGACACCCCTCTCCTCCCCCAGGAATACACTCGCCATCTGCCGGGGTGGAGCACCAGTGGGTGCTGTCTTTCCAAACTGTGGGCACTGGGGATCATTAGACTAATGACCCACTTCACCACACTTGTAGCACCTCAGAGGTCCCCTGGGAACAGGCCTACCTGTCGGGCCCCGTGCTTCTTCTCAGGGGGAGGCTGGGAACCCTTCCCTTGGGTCCCTTGGGGATTACTTTGGGGCCCTTTCTGGAACTCCCTCTGTTTACCCTTGTCCCCCCCACTCTTCTGCTGGGGACCCTGCCCACTCTTGGCAGAGTCTCCCACGTGACCCTTGTGGACCCGGGTGCTCACCCAGCGGTCCGCCTCCTCAGCAAGCTTCCTAGGGTTAGTCAGCCTGCTATCAATCAGGTGCTGGCGTAGCTCTGGAAATCAATTACTTGACAAGTGCTCCCATGCAATTAAATCAAAGAGCCCCTCAAAATCATTAACTTTGCTACCCTTCACCCAACCATCCAATGCTCTGCAAAAGAAAGTTACATACTCTACCCATGTACCTGACTCCACCTTCTTGCAATTTCTAAACCTCTGTCTATACTATTCAGGAGTCAACCCATACCTGGACATCAATGCATCTTTCATGTGGCTATAAGAATTATGGACTTCAGAAGGCAAGTCTAACAGTGTGTCCCGCCCCTCACTAAGGAACAGCCCCCACAACCCCGCTCCCCAATCCTTCTCAGGGACCCGGTGGGAAGACATGACTCTACCTCATAGGCTTTGAACCACTGCCCAATATCATCATTCTTATAAAACTCTCTCCCCACATCTTTAGGAATATACATCCTAGCTTCAACAGGCATTGACGGTGTGCTGCCACCAGAGGGAGTAATCTCTAAGCTTCTAGATTTCAACTCCAACTCCCTCAAACTTTTCTCATGCTCCAACTGCATTCTCTTTTCTTCCAGGGCCAATCTCCTATTTTCTAACTCCAGTTGCCCACCCAACTTGAGCTTGGCAAGCTCCAATTCATGCATCCTGTTTTCCTTCCTGTCCGCCAACTCCTCTGGGGACAGGCTTTTGGCAGAGACACTGCTACCTACTGGGGAAGTTGCTCTCCTCACCTGTGGACCCAATGGCCCCTCCAGCTGCTCATCTGCATTCTCAGCCCCTTTCTCATTCTCAGGGGTGTTCCGTGCTTCCACCCAGGCCCTCAGCGCCTTTTGGAGCTCATCCTTCTTGGTGAAACCGGTCATAGCAACTTTAAATTTCCTGCAGAAGTGCTTTAGCTGTTTCACATTGTAGCATTCTAGTCTCTCCTCTTCCCAATCATAATCAACAGATGCTATGGATGCTGCTTTATCCATGGTGGTTAAACTTGGCAGTTCTTGGCAAAAATAGAAAATCCCAGAAAAAACAATCTACCAAAAGTATGTGGTCGCGTTTTGGTCTGCACTCACTAGTAGTGTTCACCAATCACTGTACATGAGTCACAAATGCAAGTCCAGAATCCTCACCGCTGCCCACCAATGTTAGATTTGGGGGTCTCTAGTTGGCAGAGGTAGGTACCTTTGTCCAAATAGGGACCCTTGCGTCTAGTCAGGGTAAGGGGGTACACTCCTAAAATAACCCCTGCTCACCCCCTTGGTAGCTTGGCACGAGCAGAAAGGCTTATCTCAGAGGCAATGTGTACATACAGTAATCAAGTGACAACACTACAGATGGACACCACACCAGATGTATATTAAAAATAAGTATCTTTTATATAGATTTAACACAAGACCACAAACGACAAAAATCCACAATACTGTACCTCAAAAATGGTGGAATTAGCTTAGTTCTCTTAAGATGGTAAATGCGACACTTTGAGTTCAATGTACCTTTGGATGCATAAAGCTATACAACGAAAGTGTTGCAAGGAAGGTGATGCATCGGTTCCTTACATGCAAGAACGGTGATGCGTCGGGTCCCTACTGATGCGTAGGGGATGCGTTGGTTCTTCTCTGCGAGGGGAGGTGATGCGTCAGTTTCTATTGCGCTTTTGTGGCGATGCGACCAGCAACGCCGTGATGCGATGAAGATCCGGTGCAATGAACAAAGATGGCGTCTTCTTCTTGATGCGACACGATGCGTGCATGCCCGACGGCCGTGCGGCGACTCAACGATTCTTTGGAGTTGCGACAGGCCCTGCGACACGCTTCCCGGTGATGCGGCGGCGTCTGATGCGACGTCGGTCCTCTACTCCGGCGATGCGGGGCGCTTCAGCAACGATGCTTATGAGCCACGACAGGCCCTGCGACACGCTTCCCGGTGATGCGGCAGCATCTGATGCGACGTCGGTCCTCTTCTCCGGCGATGCGAGGCACTTCGGCAGTGATGCGACAGCCATGCGGTGACTCAACGATTCTTCTGAGCCGCGACAGGCCCTGCGACATGCTTCCCGGTGATGCGGCGGCGTCTGATGCGACGTCGGTCCTCTTCTCCGGCGATGCGAGGCGCTTCGCCAACGATGCGACAGCGGCGGCGACACTCTTCTCCGTTGATGCGGCGGCGTCTGATGCGACATCGATCCTCTTCTTCGGCGATGCGAGGCGCTTCGGCGCCGACGCTTCTTCTTCATGAGTCATGCTTCCAGCTCCTTGCGACACGCAGTCCCTCAGAAAGTCAAGCTCAGCAGCAGGCACTTTACAGAAAGACTCTTGGGGAGCTGTTTGGTGAAGTCTGTTGTCCCTGAGACTTCAGCAGGAGGCAAGCTCTTCTCTCAAGCCCTTGGAGATCTTTTACAAGTTGATGAAAGTACACACAAAGTTCCTTTCTCCTTTCTTTGGCAGTCAGGCAACCACTGCAGGACAATCCCCCAAACAGCACTCAGCTTAGGGATAGTCTCCTCCTCAGTTTCTCTGGTTCCTCTCCTCAGCAAAGGTTTCTTCTTGTTTCCCAAAGTGATCTAATCTTCTGGGGTTTGGGTCCCCTCTTTTATACACATATTCTCTTTGTTCTCTGAAGGCAGAGAGGCCTTTGCCTAGTCCAAACCAGTTCTGGTCAGTCCTGGAGCACTTTGTTGACAAGACTCCTTCTTTCCTTTCACAGAGTAGGCCAGGGACATCAGACACACCACAGGAGATGGAGCCAGCATTGTGGAGGGAAGGCAAAGCCCTATTCAGGTCCCAGGTGCAACTCCTCCCACCTATCTCCATGCAGATCTCTCTATTCAGCCCTGTGCTGACTCACCCTGTCTCCTGGAGTCCCCCAGCCCCTGTCACTCACAAACCCAGACAAGGAATACACAACCTAGCAGAAGCAGGCTTGGATAGTTAGGCAAGAAAATAACTACTTTCTAAAAGTGGTATTTTCAAACACAGAATGTTAAAACCAACTTCACTAAAAGATTTATTTTATCATTCTGAGTTCAGGCATACTAAATTCGTTTTTCTACCATGTTCCCTGGGTCAGTTAGGATTATAAGCTGTAATAATCAAACTGCCCATTCTGGCCTATGGGGAACAGTTAGCCTTGCAATGGTGAAAAACGAAAATGGCTGTAATTCACTATTAGGACATGCCACACACACCAGGGCATGTCCTACCTTATACTTACAATGCACCCTGCCCTTGGGCCTACCATAGGGGTGACTAATATGCAGAAAAGGGAAGGTTTAGGGACTGGCAAGTGGGTGTACTTGCCCAGTCATCATGGCAGTACCAGACTGCACACAGGCTCTGCAATGGCAGACCTGAGACACACTTTTACAGGAAGCTTCTGTGTGTGGCACAACCAGTGCTGCAAGCCCACCAGCAGCATTTGGTTTACAAGCCCTGGGCACACTCAGTGCACTGTACTAGGGTCTGACAAGTAAACCATACCAAGCAATCATGGAATCACTAATCCATACATCAATTTAACATAGGGAATACTTGCACTGTGGCACTGAATAGCAGTGGCACAGTGCCCAAAGCATCTATAACCAGCAAAAACACATGAGGCCACAGGAAAAAATGGAAGGGAGACCCACGCCAACAGTGCCATGTCTAACAGAGGTACAGAAAGCGGAAGAGATGTGCAGAAAGAGGCAGGAGAAGTGCAGAAAAAGGAAGAAAGGTGCACAAAGAAGCAAGAGAAATGCAGAAAGGGGCAAGAGAGGTGCAAAAAGAAGCAAGAGAGGTGCAGAAAGAAGCAAGATAAGTGCAGAAAAAAACAACAGTGGTGCAGAAAGAGGCAAGAGAAGTGCAGAAAGAGGCAAGAGATGTTCAGAAATAGGGAAGAGGGGTGTAGAAAGAGCAAAGAGGGGTGCAGAAAGAGCCAAGGGGGGTGCAGAAAGAAGCAAGAGAGGTACAGAAAGAAACAAGAGAAGTGCAAAACAAAGCAAAATGGGTGCAGAAAGAGGCAAGAGGGGTGCAGAAAGAAGCAACAGAGGTGCAGAAAGAAGCAAGAGAAGTGATGAAACAGACAAGAGAGTTGCAGAAAGGAACAAGAAAGGTGCAGAAAAAAGGAAGAGAAGTGCAGAAAGTGGCAAGTGAGATGCAGAAAGAGGCAAGACAGCTGCAGAAAGAGGCAAGAGAGGTGCAGAAAGAGGCAAGAGAGGTGCTGAAATAGGCAGGAGAGGTGCAGAAAGAAGTAACAGGAATGCAGAAAGAAGCAACACAGGTGGATAAAGAGGCAAGAGAAGTGGAGAAAGAGGCAAGAGATGTGCAGAAACAGGCAGGAAAGGTGCAGAAAGAGGAAACGGGTGCAGAAAGAGGCAAGAGAGGTACAGAAAGACGGAAGAGGGGTGCATAAAGAGGCAATAGGGGTGCAGAAAGAAGCAAGTGAGGTACAGAAAGCAGCAACAAAGGTGCAGAAAGAGGTAAGAGAGGTGCAGAATTAGGTAAGAGAAGTGCAGAAAGAGGCAAGAGAGGTGCAGAAAGAGGCAACAGAGGTGCAGAAAGAGGGAAGAGGGGTGCAGAAACAGGGAAGAGGGGTGCAGATAGAAGCAAGAGGTACAGAAAGAAGCAAGAGAAGTGCAGAAAGAAGCAACATAGGTGCAGAAAGAGGCAATAGGGGGTGCATAAAGAAGTAAGAGAGGAGCATAAAGAAGCATGGGAACTGCAGAAAGAAGCAAGTGAGGTACAGAAAGAGGCAATAGAAGTGTAGAAACAGGCAAGAGCGGTGCGGAAAGTGCCAAGAGAGGTGCAGAAAGAAGGAAGAGGGTGCAGAAAGAGGTAAGAGAAATGCAGAAAGAAGCAACAGATGTACAGAAAGAGGCAAGAGAGGTGCAGAAGAAAGAAGTAAGAGGTGCAGAAAGAAGCAAGAGAGGTGCAGAAAGAAGGGAGGTACATAAAGCAGAAGAGATGTGCAGAAAGAGGCAAGAGAAGTGCAGAAAAAGGAAGAAAGGTGCACAAAGAAGCAAGAGAAATACAGAAAGAGGCAAGAGAGACGCAGAAAGAGGCAAGCAAGGTGCAGAAAGAAGCAATAGAAGTGCAGAAAAAACAACAGTGGTGCAGAAAGAGGCAAGAGAAGTGCAGAAAGAGGCAAGAGACGTGCAGAAAGAAGCAACAGAGTTACAGAAGGAGGCAAGCGAACTGCAGAAAGAGGCAAAAAAGTTGCACAAACAGGCAAGCAAGGTGTAGAAAATGGAACAGGGGTGCAGAAAGATGCAAGAGGGGTATAGAAATTTGCAAGAAAGGTCCCGAAAGAAGCAAGAGGAGTGGAGAACGAACCAACAGAGGTGCAGAAAGCGGCAAGAGGAGCACAGAAAGAGGCAAGTGAAGTGCAGAAAGAAGCAACAGAGGTGCAGAAAGAGGCAAGAGAACTGCAGAAAGAGGGAAGAGGGGTGCAGAAAGAGGCAAGAGGTGCAGAAAGAGGGAAGAGGGGTGCAGAAAGAGGCAAGAGGAGTGCAGAAAAAAGCAAGAGGTTTAGAAAGAAGCAAGAGAAGTGCAGAAAGAAGCAACAGAGGTGCAGAAAGAGGCAAGAGGGGTGCAGAAAGAGGCAAGAGAAGTGCAGAAAGAACCAACAGAGGTGCAGAAAGAGGCAAGAGAGATGCAGAAAGAGGCAAGAGAGGTACAGAAACAGGCAAGAGTGGTGCAGAAAGAGGGAACAGGGAGCAGAAAGGCAAGAGAGGTGCAGAAAGCGGGACGAGGGGTGCAGAAAGAGGTAAGAGGGGTACAGAAAGAAGCAACAGAGGTGCAGAAAGAAGCAAGAGAAGTGATGAAAGAGACAAAAGAGTTGCAGAAACAGACAAAAGAAGTGCATAAAGAGGCAAGAGAAGTGCTGAAAGAATCAAAAAGAGTTGCAGAATGAAGCAAGAGAAGTGATGAAACAGACAAGAGAGTTGCAGAAAGAAACAAGAAAGGTGCAGAAAAATGGAAGAGAAGTGCAGAAAGAGGCAAGTGAGATGCATAAAGAGGCAACACAGTTGCAGAGAGAGGCAAGTGAGGTGCAGAAAGAGGCAAGAGGGGTACAGAAAGAGGGAAGAGAAGTGCAGAAAGAGGGAAGAGATGTGCAGAAAGAGGGAACAGAGGTACAGAAAGAGGCAAGAGGGGTGCAGAAAGAAGCAACAGAGGTACAGAAAGAGGCAAGATAAGTACAGAAAGAGGGAAGAGAGGTGCAGAAAAAGGCAGGAGAGGTGCAGAAAGAGGGAACAGGGGTGTAGAAAGCAGCAACATAGGTGCAGAAAGAGGCAAGAGAAGTGCAGAAAGAGGCAAGAGAGGTGCAGAAACAGGCAGGAGAGGTGCAGAAAGAGGGAACAGGGGTGCAGAAAGAGGCAAGAGAGGTACAGAAAGACTGAAGAGGGGTGCAGAAAGAGGCAAGAGGGGTGCAGAAAGAAGCAAGTGAGGTGCAAAAAACGGCAAGAGAGGTGCAGAAAGAGGCAAGAGAGGTGCAGAAATAGGCAAGAGAAGTGCAGAAAGAGTCAAGAGAGGTGCAGAAAGAAGCAACTGAGGTGCAGAAAGAGGGAAGAGGCGTGCAGAAAGAGGGAAGAGGGGTGCAGAAAGAAGCAAGAGAGGTGCAGAAAGAAGCAAAAGAAGTGCAGAAAGAAGCAACATAGGTGCAGAAAGAGGCAAAAGGGGTGCAGAAAGAAGCAAGAGAGGTGCAGAAAGAAGCAAGGGAACTGCAGAAAGAAGCAAGTGAGGTGCAGATAGAGGCAAGAGAAGTGCAGAAACAGGCAAGAAACATGCAGAAAGTGGCAAGAGAGGTGCAGAAAGAGGGAAGAGGGTGCAGGAAGAGGTCAGAGAAATGCAGAAAGAAGCAACAGAGGTGCAGAAAGAGGCAAGAGAGGTGCAGAAGAAAGAAGGAAGAGAGGTGCAGAAAGAAGCAAGAGAGGTGCAGAAAGAAGGGAGGTACAGAAAGCAGAAGAGATGTGCAGAAAGAGGCAAGAGAAGTGCAGAAAAAGGAAGAAAGGTGCACAAAGAAGCAAGAGAAATGCAGAAAGAGGCAAGAGTGGCGCAGAAAGAAGCAAAAGTGGTTTGCGCACCATTAGTACCAATTTAACACCCACATTTAGCAATAAGTAACAGGTGACCATTCCAGGTTTGCAAAGGGCCTTCCACCACGCTGTAACACTTAATGCTGCATTTTGTAACATTTGAGCCGTTTGAGCTAGAAACAAGGGTTTTTTTTTGTTCAAATCTGCAGAATATGCAGCAGATGATGGATTATGTGCAAATGCGGAAAAAGTCTAATTATCAATCAATCAATCAATCAATCAATCATGTCACTTATAAAGCGCACTACATACCCGCGAGGTGCAGCCGAACAGTCGCATAATTTCAGTGGCCCTGCTCATACCTCCGACTAGGTCCAGAAGTGCTCCTCAGTGGTTCCTTCTTTTCTTTTGTCTCATTGAGTTTATAGTTTAGCTTCTATGGAAGCGAGGAAGACTAAACCTGAGGTTACCACTCAACAACACAGACTACCATACCATATAATTACTCTCCATAACACATAATCTCACTCTACATAATTCCTATACACTAAATACCACATACTTTCTATCCACATAATTTCACTGCACAACATACAGCATAATTCCACTACACACAACGTACATCCACTCCACTCCAAAAAACATTAGTAAAAACTTTTACATTTACAACGCCAATAGCTCTGACTCTCGCAAATGCGAGACCTATTACATTGCAAATGCTTCTTTAACTAGTAGTCGCATTTGCAAAGTGGTGGAGAAAGGGGGCTCAGCCTCCGACCAGCGCTCAGGAATTCCGCTGCGTAGGACTTACAGGAGGTACCAGGAGGGCTTCTTGGCCCCCAAAGTCCCTCAGGAGTAAAGTGGACTTCATCCCCCAACCAGTAGTGTGCCAGGAGGCGTGTTTGCAGAGTGGTGGAGAAAGGGGGGCGTGGCCTCCGAAGACCTCTGAGCAATCCCACTGTGTGGGATTTATAGAGGTAACAGGAGGGATAGGCGGCCCCCAAGGACATCCTTGGGGGCCAACTACCTCTCCTATTACTACCAGTAAGTCCCACACAGCAGGATTGCTAAGTTCTCATAGGCCATGCCCCCTTTGCCCCCCACTCTGCAAATGCGCTCCCTGGCACGCTCTTGGATGGGGATTGAAGTCCCCTTCACAGCTGGGGGTCCTTAGGGGTCAACTAGCCTACCTGTTACCTCCAGTAAGCCCCACACAGTGGTAATACTGAGAGGTGGACACAGGCCATGCCCCCTTTCTCCACTACTCTGCAAACCGGCCTCCTGGCACGATCTTGGTTGGGGATGAAGTCCCCTTGCCTGCTGAGGGTCCCTGGGAGCCAACTAGCCCTCCTGTTACCTTCAGTAAGCCCCACACATCTGGATTGCTGAGAGTATTCAGAGGCCACGCCCCCTTTTTACACCACTCTGCAAATGCGCCTCCTGGTGCACTGCTGCTTGGGGGATGAAGTCCACTTTAGTCCTGAGGTCCCTGTACTAAACATTCTAGGCACAGCCAGGAGACACAAAACGAGAGCAAGGTTGCCTTGAGCCAACTGTACAAAGTGATGCTGTGGGTCTCATGCTAATCATGTTGAAAGAGTAGGTAATAGATCCGGATTCCCAGAAAATATACCAAGATGGTTTTTTAGGCTCCGCAGGAGGTCCACTGATTTTGTATACCTTCTAGTCACCAACTTACCTTAATGACACCTCTTCGGCAAAGGCCAACAGTCTTGCCTTCAGGGCATTGTGTTTGTTCAGGTTCTTGTTCACTTCACCTCCAGCACAGCCATCATCATCATGGTACGGTTTCAACCATGTGAAGAAAAAAAATTGATTGTAACAATTAAGCGCTAGTAGTCAACAGCTACCATTGTCTTCACAACAATAGTAGATGTTAAGTCTTACAATTATTACTGCAAGCTATGTTGTTATAAATAGGATTTTGAGCTGGCAAACGTTTGGAATCATACATGCTGAAATCGCACTGCAGATTATTACACTGAAGAGAGAGGATTGTGACAGAAGTTTAGTTGTCATTCTCCCTCCAGGCTGGTCCTAAATATGAAAACCATTTGTGAACCCTCTAAAACCACTATATGTGGCTTGTATGACTATGTCTATCTTCATGAAGGTATGGGTGGTTAAGTTAAATAATTCAGGGAGGCTGCTTTGTAAAATGGTGAGAGGAGGTCAGGGGAGTCACACCACTGAGTGCAGCCAGCTAAGAACTGTAGGCCGAGCCAGCATGCAATGCCAAAGGACAAAAGCTACTGTGTCACTGTGAATGCACGGGGTGGAAGCAATCATCGTCTATATTGAGAGCAGAAAACACTAACTCGTGGGGCATGCAAGTGGCCCCCTTAATGAGGACCTTACGCCACCGTTGCTTCAGTTTTCAGTGACGCTGTGGCGGCGTAAACCATGCGCCATGTTGCGCCCTATTTACAAAGTGACGCATCTAGGCAGATGCGTCACTTTGTTAACCCATGCGCTACTTTCTACCTGCATCATGTATAATGTATGCATTGTATGAATTCTGATGCAGGAAAGCCACGTAGAAGTGTTGCAGTGAAATCTATGGCGTCAGTGCATCAAATCCTTATGCCTGCTTGAAGCAGGCTGTTGTATTCCGCTTTAGGTGTCCGTTTATAGGTTTTCCTGAAACATGTCCTTATATAGGCACAATTCGCATTGCCCTTATATAGGCATAGATTCCCAGTCCTTATTTAGGCATTAGCCGTGCACTCCAAATACAGGCATGGTCACCGACATCCGTCCACGCTAACGTCACAACGAGTTCTTAGAAACCAGACCCTTAAGCTCTCGGGAGTTCCCCTAGCACAGGATTATTGATTTCTCCAAGAACTCATCTATTATGTATGAACCGTTATACCTTAAGGGTTCATTCCTGACATCTTCGTCTGTCCGACTTCACGTCAATGCTAACATTCCAAGGCACCTATCAGGTATAAATATACCTTCCCTTGCCCAAGCAAGTTAGAGGAGACCTCGACTTCAGAGGAGACCTCGACTTCAGAGGAGCCCGTATCCCGGCCTGACGCACTGAGAAGACGCTGTCATTCCTGCACGCAGAAGAATCCAGCTTCCAGTGTCCTGACTCCCTTCGCGGGGTGTTAGAGTTCGAGTCCGGAAAGAGATTCCCACCTCTCTCATTCTCAAGGTATGGAGCTGACTAGAACCTAGAGGGACTCTTGGCATACGAGACTTAACATACTCTTAGTATACCATACTAGAGAATACTCCACCTACTTCTTACCTTTCCCTACACCTAGATTAGGTTAGGTACATTGGAGTAGAACTAGCTTAGAGACGCATCGTATGAGTACTCGCATTTTTAGCTCATGTTATTTATGTACATGAATATATGCTAAAAGATAATGCTAGCGCAGTATTATTTATTTCTACTGCTTACGCTGTACATTATTTATCTTGCATACTGTCTTGTGATCATAACAGCACATATCTCTTACACGAGAAACAAGACTGTTCAATAAAACCTCTTTATTGAAACGCCCGTCTTTCCTTTCTGTGTAACTCTGTAGAAACTAAGCATGCATGATTGACTGAGTGAAACTGTTATCTATTGTTTCCACGATTCTGAGACGTGTTCCGATTCTAAAGGGAAACAAAGTAGTCATGTTTTTGCGGTTGCAAGAAACTACTCCCTTCTTGTTTTCAAGGAGTTTCTAGTGGCCTCTGAGCTAGCTGGCACAAGTAATTAAGTTTAATATACTCGATAGGGACATACCGACCTCAGTCCTATGTCAAGCCTATAGGTTATATTATTCCAATGCGCAAAGCCTATTGGGGAAATAGGAACTACACTACATGGCACCCAAACGTTTGGTAAGGCAGTAATTTAACGCTAGATACTGAGTAACTCAGTTGTGCTTTTCTCTCAGAGACCCCTACTCACATACTCCATAAGATGTCTGGAGTGGGTAGGGTTAAATATCCGCCAAAACTAAATAGGACAAAAAACCCTATATATTAGTTGTTTGGTTTGTTCAACGTTGAAGGATACAGTGTTCCAAAATATTGTGCACCTTATCTTTTGTTTCCTTGAAACTTGTTCTACATTTTTCAAAAAACAAATGTCCACACGCGGGGACAATGACACCGGGAACGGTGTGACTGCGGCTCAACCAGTCGTAACAGTTTTTAACTTTACAGGTTTAAATGAAACCGAGGAGGGTGTTATAGACATCCATCCAAACTCAAGAAGAGCCATCACTCTAAAACTTATAAAACATGGCCTACCACCAAGAGGCGGTAGAGCAGTTTTCGTGATAGAGGCACACAAATCTTTTCAGACAGAGGTATTCTATTCATGGATAGTATTTCCTGAATCAAATTCAGTAACAAAACTGTTTCACTTCTACAAAGAAGATGAACCACCAGAGGAATATGTTCCTTTGGAGGATATTGAAATTCCACTAACATACCAGGAGCATCAGCTCTGGTTTAAAGGCGCCCTAAAACATCACAAAAACATTACCAGGCTCGGTCCACTAGGTAGACCAGGAGCAACATGGCCGATTTTAGCCGGCTACACACCTCATCCTGACATCGATATAATGTCAGACGAGGAATTACTTACTCAACTTACAGAGTTAATAAAAATTTACAGATAATTAGTCCAATATGTCATGCGGACTTTCACAGTCCAACCACCATTGACCACTCCAAATCAAACCCCTCAACAGGGGAATACGCAAAAAATTACACCACAGACTCTATACGCAGTCATGGGTAAAATGCCCACAAAACGTGGGCAAATTCCATTCTGGATAGCTCAAAAAATTACTCAAATAGAAGCAGTATTTCCTAATACTAGCCCTTATGAGAAACACAGAATCCTAACAATCTGTTTACCAATGGGGATCACACCACAACTGGAAGACTGCACCACTTGGGGCTCAGTCTTTGCTGCCATCTATACTAAAACACATGGTATTCCATCAATTGCAGTAATACCTGATGTCCTGAAACAAATTCAAAACGAATACGGAGCAGAGCCTGCTCTGAATTTAGGTATGAAATCACTGAAATATTTCGACCAGGTCTCAACAATAATATTATCTAATATTAAAGGGGAGGCAGCAGCAGTGGCGATCCGCCAACGATTAAGGGAATTCGATGTTACAGAACATCAAACAGAACTACCCAGAATAATAGAACAATCTTATGCAGAATTAGGCAGAGATAGTTTGGGTGGAAGACCATTGAAGCCAAAATGATCTGAGAATCCTGAGAAGGACTCTATTAAACAAACTCCTACATCTTCTAAAAAGAAGTGGGAAACTAATAAACAAAACTCAAACGAGAAACGTTCTCAATCCCGAGGTAGGTCTCCTCAAAGGAGCCCTCTGAAAGGAGGTATAACCTCAGGAATAGGGATAATTTAAGAAAACCTGACAGGTATCAAGATACTGATACACGTTCCTCTCGTACCTTTCAGATATCGTCACAGACATTGGAAAGAAGAGGACGGTCAGAACATAAAGAAGAACGCGTGAAATCGAAAGACGACAAACACGTTCCAAAAAATAAATCAAAACCTCAATTTTCAAAAAAGAAGGTAGCAGGTCTGAAGATCAGACATGCCGAGAATACTGAGAACACAACTCAAGAATGGAGAATGGGCTCAGACAATGCTGGACAGTGCATCAGAAGTCACAATAGCTCGCCAGAACCTGAAGGAACTTCTGGAGATAGTGGACTTGAATGAGTACATCACAGTAGAGACTGTAGACACCAGGGTTAGTACTCCACAAAAGTTATATGAAATAACACTCTGAATGGAGGGAGACATACCAAGAAAGGTGAAAACACTCTTTTGGGAAAAACTTTCAAGGGGTTATGATATACTTCTAGCAGAAAAAGACTGGCCACCACAATTTGTCAGGGAGTGCCCACATGGTGAGGACATTATTATGCCTGCCTTCTCCAACCATATTCCAATTCATCTAAAATATACTTATGCCAGGTAATGGGCAATTGCCCAGGCTCCAGCATTATATAAAAATCATGTAGGATGGGATGAGGACTCACCTCACCATAAAATACATCTAAAAAATGAACCTACTGCACAAAGGCAGTACCCAATAAAGCAAGAAGCTAAAAAACAGGTCAGGGAGATCTTAGATCAACTTGAATACCAAGGGGTGATTGAAACATGCACCTCTTCAATGAACAATCCTTTGTTTCCTGTCTCCAAACCAGACAATACATATCGTCTAGTTTTGGATTACAGACACTTAAACACTTGTTCTAAAACATTTGCAGTGCAAAATGCATATAGTACAGCATTACTGAATAACATTGTGCGTAAAAAATATAAAACCACATTGGACATTTCAAATGGTTTCTTTTGTCAAAACATAGCACCTGAAAGCAGGTACTTAACAGCTTTCTCAATAATGGGGACCCAGGGTCAATTTGTCCACTCCCACAAGGGTTCAAGAACAGCCCGGGGTTATTCTCAGCGAGGGTAATGGAGTTACTACAAATTTATGATAATGAGGCATTGTCATATGTCAATGACATCTATCTGGCTGACGATGACCTGGATAGGCACTTGAACAGGGTGAGTACCATTATATTTGGCTTCGCCTCTGAGGGCTATAAGTTCAACTTTAAAAAATCGAGAATTGCCCATCTCAATGTCCTTTTCCTAGGATATGAGCTTTCAAGTGAAGGAAAGAGCTTGGCAGCTAACTTTTTAGAAAGGTGTGCACTGCTCCAACCTCCAAAAACGCTGAAAAATTTACAATCCATCCTGGGTTTTCTAAATTTTGGAAGAACTTACATTCTAAATTACGCAGAAAGGGTTAAACCTCTCTACGCGTTAATCAAACCTGATTTTTCAATCAAAAATTGGACACAGGAACACACAGAAATCTTGCGTTCACTCCAAGCTAACATGTTAGCAACAAATCACTTACAAACACGCGTAAGTAAACGCAACTTAGTGCTCCGAATAATCTCGGGTCAATGCGGATTCACCAACTTAACATTTAATGAGGGTGAAAAAGTACCAATTGCATACAAATCTCATTTGTATACACAAGCAGAAATGCGCTTCACTGCAACTGAAAAAATACTGACAGCAGTTCAAACCGCTGTAGCAAAAGAAAGAGCTCTAGCCCAAGGGAAACGCATTATTGTCGTAACCCCAGTACCGGCCTTAGAGGCGGTTACAAAAGCAAGCATACCAAATGCTAAAGCATTACATCCTAGATGGATACAATGGGTTAATTCTCTTGCTGCAACAGATGTTGAATATGTTTTTGATCCTGATTTAAAAACGCAAGCATTCCTGCAATATGAACATGAATGTCCTCTAGGAGATTGTACAGCTCAGCGACCTGAACTACAAGCATTCAAACTGGCACTTGAAAGTACAGATCGCGAATTCCCCACACTCATAGTGTGCGATTCTTTCTATTGTGTTCAGTCGTATAATGAATATATACAAAATTGGCTTGAAAATGGGTTCAAAGATGCAAAAGGTGGCACAATAAAGCATAAAACGATTTGGGAACAAGTAGTTCAGTTAAAAAACGAACTGCCAAAGGCTCACGTGATACATACACTGAGTCATCAACGTGATGGCGTTCACGTTGCAGGGAATTCATTGGCTGACGAAGCCGCAAAGGGGGCTGTTCAGACGGCTTCCGTAGCTGCGATCACTCGTTCAAAGACGAGAATAGACAGTGAGATATTGTTGGCTGTCAATGCTATGAGCAAAGGCAGTGGTGCAGCGTTACCAAAAAAGTTTCCACTCAAGTACTCTTATGTAATTGATGAGAACAACGTTCCTTTTGCTCGAATCCCTGAAGTGGGGGATAGGGTAATTCCAAACAAGGAACGTAGATTAGGTCTGATCCTAGCAGCGCATGAAGGGATAGCCTCTGCTCATGCAGGTGTCTCTGCAACAGTATCTTTACTAAAACAAAGATATTGGTGGCCTGGCATTAGGAAACAGACCAAAAACTATGTTTTGGACTGTGAAATATGCCAACAGATGAAAGTCTCCACAGTGAAACGTCCTGCGCAGACACCCCTGTTAATTTCAGACAAACCATTAGCTTTAGTTTACCTGGACCACTGTGGTCCCTTGCAAAGGGACGGTAACTATAAATATATAATGGTCGCAGTGGATTCTTGCTCTAGGTTCATATGGATATGGCCTCAGCGCTCGGCTGACGCTCGAACTGTTATAAAAGATTTGCAAGTCTTTATCTGCACATACGCAATAGGCACGCTACATTCTGACCAGGGCCCTGCATTTAGCTCTCGGGCTTACAAAGAAGCCATAGCCAGACTGGACGTTGCATTGCGGTACTCCTCTCCGTTTCATCCTGAGGGAAATTCTATTGTGGAAAGGAAAAACCAGGACATAAAGCAATCTATAACAGCTAGGGTATTAGGTTCGGGTGATGGGTGGGTCAACCATCTTTATGGGGTCCAACGCTCATCAAATAATTTGCCAAGAAGTTCTCTAGGGGGGGTCACTCCATGTGAGGTCCTATTTGGGACAAGAATGTGGGTTCCTGATCGAGAATGTAAAGGCACAGTGGTGGAAAATAAACCCTTTGATATCAAAGATCGTTTGGCTGTTTTACAGGATCTAAATGAACTAAGATCGAAACAAAGCAACGTGTTCCTGCAGCCAACCACCACTGGGGAAAAACCGGCAGTCCCAGCAAGGCCTGTCTGGATTCCAAAAGTTGGGGATCTAGTCAGAGAGAAGATTGCGGACAAGAAGGAATTTCGACCTTCTTACAGACAACCAGTACCTGTCCTAGCCGTACACGGAACACGAACAGTACTTCTGCCGCCCCTTGCTGGAAAAAAGGAGAAAAGATTTGTGTCCATTGACCTCATCAAACCACAGTATGTGGCCAATACTAAATAGTAGGCCTCGTGGACTCTGACCTAGTAGCAGACGCACTCCTCTCGCTACTATCCAAGAGGTTCAGACTGAAAGATTGAAAATTCAGCAGTAACAGATGAAGGACTGAGCAACAATGCTATGGAACTCATCCCTCTTGAAACTCAAGTAACAGTTCGGCCAAATACACCTGTCTACACCAATGTAACAAGTGATCAACTGGTTCCAGTGATTTCAACAAATCCTGATGCAATTCTAAAAATTGACAGAACTGTTTCTGGCTAATTCATTAACTTTGATATGTTTTCTGAGGATCTGAGTGAGCCTGAAACGACGCCAGCATCAAAAACTTTCAAACAGCAAGTACAAGACTTTTTTCATTCTCTGAAAAAGACTTATCTGGTTTCACCATGGATTGAACTCTGGATCATTTCTGGTATATTTTTCTTTCTGCTTTGGCTAGCTTTGGTTATGACTATCAGCGTGCTTATAAATGGCAGATACATCCGTTTGGACATTGAAAGTAAACATGTAAACTTACTTTTGAAACCACACAAATCATCCCATCGTGAAACAAGAGACTTGTCTGCAGTGAACATCACAGCCGTTCCTATACAGGATGGTATAGTGTGGGACAAAACAGATTTCGATATCTTCGGCCCTACGGAACTTTTGAACATTCAACATTTATTTAAGATTTCACTAAGTGATTTTGTTTCATCTAGTACCTATTCTGATGATTGGGACTTTGAGACTGTAAATAATATGATGTTTGACCTAGAAAGGTCTGCTGCATTTTCTAATAATGAATACTTAGAGGGTTCATCAGACTATGAACAGCTGTATTGCTACAACCACTATGGTCATCATTTTTTGCATAAATCTGCAACACCTAGAAATGTGTTTATGTTTAACCAATGGGAGCATTGTCCTACACCACCAAAAGGTAGTTCAAAAACGTTTGCTAAAAAGTTTCCCTGTTTTTCAGGGTATAATACATTTGACCCAGAAACATTTTACTATAAAAATGTGAACAAAACAGGACAGAAAATTAAGTTAACAAATACAAAACAGATTTACTCTGCAGCATTTATTGCCCAACTGTCTAGTCATGGATTCGACTTATGGAAAGACACAATAGACACAAAATCTGTCTGGGGTTCTAAAGATTGGCAAGTGCAGGGGATAGAAGCTTTGTTTAGAGCATGTATCATCCCTCAGCAAATAATGTTTTTGAGTGACACTGTGCAACAAACGTCTTGCATTTGGTTAGCCAAGATCAAAGACATGAAAACACCTTCTGTACCAACACCTGCCAGTAATAACAATACACAGGCAGCGGTTACAGTTGACCAAATATTACAACTCAACAGAACAAATCCTGATTGGAGAAAATGGTTGATCTGGCCCACAGACACAAACATCTGTCAAGAAAGATTCCTGAATAAAACACAGGGCTTTACTATTCATAGGCCAGACCCACGATACGTCCAAAGACAACATTCGGCGGTAGTAACAACATACAGTGTAGGAACATTATGCCTCGACTGGCTACAAAAATCTACACTGGAGGATGTGAAACAACACTTATCTTTACTTAAAGATGACGCAGACCTTAGGGAATTCTTGCTAGGACCAAGAAAACCGCGTCAAAAACGTTTCATATATGCCGGCATCTATGCTGCTTATAATGAAGCATGGAAGGTGTCACGGGTAGAGGCCGCAGAACGAATACGTGAACTTGATCGTATCAACTTAGAGAAAACTCTCTCTGTGGTCGACAATGGGTTAACAACTTTGTCATCCAGAATTTATTCATTGGACAACATTGTATCCTCTGCTATTGACCTACTGGAACAAGATTTAGCCATGTTACAACAAGGCCAATCTCAGTTACGTTCTATTATGTTGTTAGGCTGGACGCTGCAATCTTTGCGAGTGGGCTATGTGCCTCGGCGTTTTATCAACACGTCGGCTCTGTTTGCAGAATACAATCTGACTGATAAACAGATCGAACTGGCACAAAGGGGAGCAAAGTATACAGTGATGAGCATTGAAAAACTGGAAAAATTACCATTCACAGTGGCAGAAAAACCAGCTACAGAATGGCTTATTCATGGCAAAATCACTCTGCCTGTCACTACTTTTCAGTTTCAGTATTGCCTCAAACAAATGCAAGAAGGCAAATATGAAAGGTTGGGTAAAGAATACATTAAGACATCCTGGAATTTACCATACACATACAGATGTTGGAGTGGGGATCGCGAAGTGTTTCTTAGCGGTAAACACTGTGAAAGGGCACTAAGCGGTTCACTAATTTGTCAGGACATTTCTTTACACGGGGCTTGTAATGATTCTGTGGCAAATTTGTCCTGCCACCAGCAGGGTACACCAGCTGCTGTGATTAATCCATCGTTTGGCCAACTTTCTAATGGGATTTACCTCATGTTGAATGATCAGAGTTGCTGTGGCATGTTGCCAGGCATCCCATATCTGGTAACGGTCGACTCCAGGGTCACTTGCTGTATGCAAGTATTGTTTTCCCCAATAGACACAGTCAGGGAGTCGCCTTTATGGCCTTCGTTGAATGTCTCTTTTATATGATTTGATACTTTAAGCAGAATGAAAGCCATGCTTATACAACAAACAATGCCTCTGACCTCGGCCAAAGAAATCTATGATTTGCAAGTAGCAGGGGCTTCGGCTGAGATACAGGCTTTAATTCATACAAACTGCCCTATACATTTCGTAGAAATGATGGGACGTATCTTTAACATGTCTGATACGAGCGGAATTGTACATGTATTTAAGACCATCTGTTCCGGACTATTAGCACCTTTCCAGGCAGTCCTCGGAATGATCCCAAACTTCGCACATTCGGTGTTTGGTGGTGTGCCATTAATTCTAGCACTTGTTGCAGGAATACTATGTCTATTCCTACTATTGCGCTATCGCAAGCCTATTCGCCAACATCACTCTGAGTGATGTGGAGAAAGCTCTCCTTGAACGAAAGTGCCGTGAGCGAATAGTACAGCTTTTAGGCATGCCTCGTCTACGGGAACTTAATACAACATGGTTCCTGTCATTCAGACCAATCTGGCAAGATTGCATCTTACCTGTTCTACGCTGCCTGTTTTGCGGTGAAGAATGCGTGCTAGACACCTGTCTAACACTCCCATCAGTCATACCAACGGATATCGATACTCTGCTGGACCCGATAACGGCCCATGCTCTGTGTTGTCCCCAGAGGCTTCCAATCCTGATGACGGCATTCATTGAGATCTCACAGACGCTTCCTGCAGCTGCTGAGGTACGAGATGGATCAACAGGCTCACAGGTAACAACGGACGCGAACACTGCATCTTCTGCTGAAGGCGATGTTTCTCATCTCTGTGCAATTAACCTTTTGAACGAGGTGTTCCAAATGTCACCAACTTCGGTAGACGATATTTTGGCTACAGAAATAGATGATTTCATGTTTACACCAGACCCGTACACTGACTTTGATTCGGCTCACAGTGTACCAGGGACGCAATGAATTTGGCCTTCATATTTTCAAAACTTGGAACTTTTCCCAGAATTGAACTTTTTCTTTTTTAAATTTTTTAAATTACATGGCAAAAAACAATCTGCTTACGGTAAAACTATTTTTATAAAACGGACTTCTTTGAATACTTCCAGGGACACCTTGTCACCTTACTTGTCTAACATTTCATTTAATACCATGAGATGCAATTGCTTTGATTTTTGGAAACTTGTCAACCATTTCATCAGATGTATATATTTCTGTTTATTCATTCATGTAGCATTTATTTCCGTTATATGCTTAGAATGAAAATGATGCTTTAAAATGTACAGTACCTATTGCATTCAACGGTTTATTTTAAACTTCTTTTAATATGCTTTTAGAAAAGTTTTTAGTAACATGTGGTACTCAATTTAATGTTTAGCACTTAATGGTTAGCATTTAGTATTATTGTTCATTCGAAAGTGGAGTGGGTGTTGTATTCCGCTTTAGGTGTCCGTATATAGGTTTTCCTGAAACATGTCCTTATATAGGCACAATTCGCATTGCCCTTATATAGGCATAGATTCCCAGTCCTTATTTAGGCATTAGCCGTGCACTCCAAATACAGGCATGGTCACCGACATCCGTCCACCCTAACGTCACAACGAGTTCTTAGAAACCAGACCCTTAAGCTCTCGGGAGTTCCCCTAGCCCAGGATTATTGATTTCTCCAAGAACTCATCTATTATGTATGAACCGTTATACCTTAAGGGTTCATTCCTGACGTCTTCCTCTGTCCGACTTCATGTCAATGCTAACATTCCAAGGCACCTATCAATCAATCAATCAATCAATCATGTCACTTATAAAGCGCACTACATACCCGCGAGGGTCTCAAGGCGCTGGGGGAAGAGGGGGGTGGTGCTGCTACTGATCGAAGAGCCAGGTCTTGAGGAGTCTTCTGAAGGCCAGTAGGTCTTGGGTCTGTCGGAGGTTGGTGGGGAGGGTGTTCCAGGTCTTGGCAGCGAGGTGGGAGAAGGATCTGCCGCCAGCGGTCGTTTTCCGGATGCGGGGGACTGTGGCGAGGGCGAGGCTGGTCGAGCGGAGCTGGCGGGTGGGGGTGTAGAAGCTGAGTCGTCTGTTGAGGTAGGCTGGTCCGGAGTTGTGGAGTGCTTTGTGTGCGTGGGTGAGGAGCTTGAAGGTTATCCTCTTGTTGACAGGGAGCCAGTGCAGGTCTCTCAGGTGGGGTGTGATGTGGCTGCGTCGGGGGATGTCGAGGATAAGACGTGCAGAGGCGTTCTGGATGCGTTGCAGCCGTCCTCAGGACTTAGCCGTCGTTCCTGCGTAGAGGGCGTTTCCGTAGTCCAGCCTGCTGGTGACGAGGGCCTGGGTGACTGTTTTTCTTGTTTCGGTGGGGATCCACTTGAAGATCCTGCGGAGCATTCGGAGGATGTTGAAGCAGGATGAGGAAACGGCGTTGACCTGCTTAGTCATGGAGAGGGTGGGGTCGAGGATGACCCCTAGGTTGCGTACGTGGTCGGTGGGTGGCGGGGCTGTTCCCAGTGATGTTGGCCACCAGGAGTCATCCCAGGCTGAAGGGTTGGAACCAAGGATGAGGACCTCCGTCTTGTCCGAGTTCAGCTTCAGGCGGCTGGTCCTCATCCATTCGGCGACGGCCTTCATTCCTTCGTGGAGGTGGGCTTTGGCGGTGTGAGGGTCTTTGGTGAGGGAGAGGATCAGCTGGGTGTCGTCGGCGTAGGAGATGATGTTGAGGTTGTGCTGTCGGGCGACGTGGGCGAGGGGTGCCATGTAGATGTTGAACAGCGTTGGGCTGAGGGAGGAGCCTTGGGGTACGCCACAGATGATCTTGGTGGCCTTGGATCGGAAGGGGTGAGGCGGACGCTTTGTGTTCTGCCGGAAAGGAAGGATGTGGTCCAGTCCAGGGCCTTCTCTTGGATCCCGGCGTCGTAAAGGCGTGTTCGTAGTGTGTGGTGGCAGACCGTGTCGAAGGCGGCTGATAGGTCCAGGAGGATGAGGGCTGCTGTTTCTCCGTTGTCTAGCAGGGTCCTGATGTCATCGGTGGCGGCGATGAGGGCGGTTTCTGTGCTGTGGTTGCTGCGGAAGCCGGACTGGGACGGGTCCAGGATGTTGTTCTCCTCGAGGTAGCGGGTCAGTTGTTTGTTGACGATTTTCTCGGTGACCTTCGCGGGGAACGGGAGCAGAGAGATGGGTCGGAAGTTCTTGAGGTCCTTGGGGTCTGCCTTGGGTTTCTTGAGTAAGGCGGTGATCTCGGCGTGCTTCCAGCTTTCTGGGAAGGTTGCTGTCTCGAAGGAGATGTTGATTATTTTCCGGAGATGGGGCGCGATGGCTGTACTGGCTTTGTTGAAGATGTGGTGAGGGCACGGGTCTAGCGGTGAACCGGAGTGGATGGTGTTCATGATCTCGCTGGTGTCCTCGTCGTTGATGTTGGTCCAGGAGAGCAGGCGGTTGGTGGTTGTGGGGGCAGTGGTCTCGGTGGTTGCCGGGGCGGTCGTGGTGTTGAAGCTGTCGTGGATGTCGGCGATTTTGCGGTGGAAGAAGGTGGCCAGTGAGTCGCACAGGTCTCGCGACGGCTGGATGTCGTTGGTGTTGGAGCTGGGGTTGGAGAGTTCCTTCACGATGTTGAAGAGCTCTTTGTTGTTGTGTGCGTTGTTGTCTAGGCGGTCTTTGAGTGAGGCCCTTTTGGCGGATCTGATGAGGTGATGGTGACTGCGGGTGGCGCTCTTGTGGGAGGCGTAGCTGTCCGCTGTCCGTTCGTGGAGCCAGATCTTCTCCAGTTTTCGGCATGTTCGTTTGGAGGCTGGAGGTCTTCGGTGAACCAGGTGGCTTTCTTGCTGGTGTGGCTGTTGGGCGGATTCTTGAGCGGGGCGAGGGTGTTGGCGCAGTCGTCGATCCACTGTCTGAGGTTGCGGGCGGCGGTGTCGGGGTCGGAGGGTTCGGCGGGTGGGCTCAGGGCGAGGGTTGTGGTTAGCTGGTCTTCCGTGACTCTGCTCCAGCAGCGGCGAGGCATTTGTTCGGTGCGGTGGTGCGGTGGTGCGTGGTGGGCTTCCTGTAGGTGAAGTGGATGCAGTGGTGGTCAGTCCAGTGGGGTTCGGAGGTGTGGTTGAAGGAGACGTGTGGGCTTGCGGAAAAGATGGAGTCGAGCGTGTGGCCGGCGGCGTGGGTGGGTGTAGTCACGAGCTGTCTGAGTCCGAGGGTGGCGAGGTTGTCGATCAGGGTGGTGGAGTTGGTGTCCTTGTTGTTCTCGAGGTGGAAGTTCAGGTCCCCGAGGAGGATGTAGTCCGTGGAGGCGATGGCGTGTGTGCTGACGAAGTCAGCGATGGAATCGCTGAACTGTGGTCAGGGTCCGGGGGTCTGTAGATGAGGGTTCCTCTGAGGGTGGTGTTGGGATCGGTGTGGATCTGGAAGTGCATGTGTTCGGCGGTGCTGAGGGTGTCGTCGGTGTTGGTTGAGACTCTGAGGGTGTTCCTGTGGACGATGGCGATGCCTCCTCCGACTCCGTTGGTGCGGTCCCTGCGGGTGATCTTGTATCCGTCCGGGATGGCAATGGCGATGTCGGGGGCTGAAGCGGGATTCAGCCAGGTCTCCGTCAGGAATGCGACGTCTGGGGAGGTTGAGTCGAGAAGGTCCCAGAGTTCGATGGCGTGTTTGCGGGCGGAGCGGGTGTTGAGGAGGATGCATCTGAGGTAGTTGGGTTCTTTCCTGGGCGGTGGTTTAGCGGGGGTCTACCTTCCCTTGCCCAAGCAAGTTAGAGGAGACCTCGACTTCAGAGGAGCCCGTATCCCAGCCTGACGCACTGAGAAGACGCTGTCATTCCTGCACGCAGAAGAATCCAGCTTCCAGTGACCTGACTCCCTTCGCGGGGTGTTAGAGTTCGAGTCCGGAAAGAGGTTCCCACCTCTCTCATTCTCAAGGTATGAAGCTGACTAGAACCTAGAGGGACTCTTGGCATACTAGACTTAACATACTCTTAGTATACCATACTAGAGAATACTCCACCTACTTCTTACCTTTCCCTACACCTAGATTAGGTTAGGTACATTGGGGTAGAACTAGCTTAGAGACGCATTGTATGAGTACTCGCATTTTTAGCTCATGTTATTTATGTACGTGAATATATGCTAAAAGATAATGCTAGCGCAGTATTATTTATTTCTACTGCTTACGCTGTACATTATTTATCTTGCATACTGTCTTGTGATCATAACAGCACATATCTCTTACACGAGAAACAAGACTGTTCAATAAAACCTCTTTATTGAAACGCCCGTCTTTCCTTTCTGTGTAACTCTGTAGAAACTAAGCATGCACGATTGACTGAGTGAAACTGTTATCTATTGTTTCCACGATTCTGAGACGTGTTCCGATTCTAAAGGGAAACAAAGTAGTCATGTTTTTGCGGTTGCCAGAAACTACTCCCTTCTTGTTTTCAAGGAGTTTCTAGTGGCCTCTGAGCTAGTTGGCACAAGTAATTAAGTTTAATATACTCAATAGGGACATACCGACCTCAGTCCTATGTCAAGCCTATAGGTTATATTATTCCAATGCGCAGAGCCTATTAGGGAAATAGGAACTACACTACAAGGCATAAGGGGTGAAGCAGGCCCTTTCAGATGGGGCTTGCCCAATGTGAAAAGACACATTGCTGGAGTTGTTTTCAGGCACACTCCAGCAAAGCACCAATTTTGCACCTACAGGTACGTCAGGAATACTGGTGTATCTGTAAATCCTTGCGACATGGAGAGCTGTACAGTAAATACGGTGCATCCATGTATCACAAGGATCGCGCTATGAAAAGTGTTGAATCACTGTTTTTACCCACTGATGCAAAACTTTTCATGAATAAGGCCTAAAGAGTATTGGACATACAAAGCAAACTGAGCCACAAGGACTTTTTATCTGGGTTACAAGGGTTAAGGCCACTGGCCCACCTGTGTAGAGTTTCACTTTTATGTGCATGCTCAGACCTTTGCACTGACATCATGTGTGTTTTTAAATCTGTTGTGTGTGTAACAAGGGTAACACATGCATGGTGTCAGTGAACCAGAGTAATGGTGGCCAGTGAATCCATTGTGTGTACCCCTGGCCTGACCCTAGCCAAACCTAGCACAAGATGGAGGGCAAGGACTGTCCTCCCAAGCAATGAGGAGAACAACACACACATCCGTACACTGACACCATTATTACTGCACTCCTTTATATTCATTCAGACATCTACAAATAACCATGTATGACAAATATAAACATCCATAGTTTGACATAGTTTAAGATCCAAGGATTAGTGCAACTGAAGGCTGTAGTGCTCCTGTATCTATGTGTGCAGAATGGAGGGCAACAGCCTTGGAATTCTTTATTCTTCAAAAAGCAATATTTCAACCTACCGGGCAAGGTAAAGACCAACTAGCACATCTGCTTTCCCTGGAACAAATATGTATTAGAGCAGTTAGGTGGAACTTTGTACATTTGTTTTCATAGTTGGATTTTTTCAAGCCCCCACCTCCCAGAATGAGTTTTTCAGAGGCATCCCAACACTGCATAGCTGTATTGCTGTATACACGTAGGTAGATCTGGCTACCCCTGTCGATATTTTTCCCTGTCCAGTACATGAAAACTTCAGACTGTCCGCAACTCTTGAAAAATATGACTCTTTGTTCAGAGAGAATGGTACAATACCTGACAGTCATTGGAACAGCTGAGCTGAGTGGTCAGTGCTTGCAGGCCCAAATTAACCTCATGATCAGGTCATATCATGTGCTGTAGTGTCTCTGGGGCTGAGAGCAGCCCAGAGCCGATTTTGATCATCTACAGCTATCAGAGGCTGAGCACCCCTCAACTCCTACACTTCTCCATCCTCAGATCCATCCCTCTTCACCTGGAGCTCTCACTGCAACTACTAATCTCACCTGGCGATCATCCTGTCATTTAGTCTTAACAAGCTCAATCTCTTCTTCTACTACTCTCCATTACCAGTCAACTGAATCTCTTCTTCTACTACTCTCCATTACCAGTCCACTGGATCTCAGTCACACACTTCTCCTGCAGCTGTCATCACCTTGTCACTTGTCCTATACACTCTAGCAGTTTATGGGCCAGCGTGCTTTGAGACTCAAGTTGTGCACTTACCTTAGTGAAGCACTTAGGAACAGCATTACTCTGGCTTCTTGGCCGAGGCTTGATTGAAGTGAGTTTCCTTCTTTCTCTACCTGGCTGCTGCACCTCCACCCTCTGTAAATGTTAATGTAAGAGATGAAGGTCTCAAATCAGCAAGTAAAGTTTACCAAAGTACCCCAAAATAATACATTTGCAGACCCCATGCACACTGCTGATGCACACTGAGGGACATATTTACAAGCCCCTATCGCCACCACAACATCACTCTTTTAGACGTTGTGGTGGTGATAGGGGCGTCACCTTACTCACAAGGCGGAGTTAAGCCACTTAACGTGGCTTAATGCCACCTTGTGAATAAGGCCCCCTTTCACGCTATACTTAGGGGCGGGCAATGGGTGTTGTGGTTGGCGTTCCACTGCAACACCCATTCATTTTGACGCTGCCCCATATTTAAAAGGGTGGCATAAATATGGGGCAGCACCAAAATTAAGACCAGGGAAAACCTGGTCTTACCCAGGCGCAACGAGGAGAAATGTCTAATTTTGCCTCATTTTTGCTATTTCTATGTGTGCTACGTTGTGCAGCACACATAGAAACAGCAAATGGCCATTGATTGTTTATGTGCAGTAAGGTGTCCCTTCGTGCACATAAACAATCATTTAAAAAAATGACATTCTGCATTAAGCAGCACAGATAGAAGGTACAAAACGCCATCTCAGATTGTTTATGTGCAGGAAGGGCCACCTTCCTGCACATAAACAATCTTCCCCTGCAACGCAGACATGCTTGCACTATGGTCCAAGGGTGTCTGCGTTCATGCTAAGTGGCTAAATTAGCGCCAGTGCAGGGGCAACGCAGGGCTGCACCGTATCATGTATAATGACATATACTCATATATGCAACAAAAAAAACCATTATGATATGACACTAGTAAACACAATGAGATAGGCATATCAGACATCTATATACAGCAATAGTCTTCCACAAAATATCATACACACATGCATGCAATATGGCACACTATCACATACACTTGCACATCAAGGGGTCTATTTACTAAGATTTAACACCGTGTTTGTGTCACAAAAGTGACGCAAAATGACGCTAAATAATTCTTACTAATTTACTTTCCAGCGCTAAACTTGAACAGTGCTGGAAAACACTCCAAAGTAGTGCTGATTTGCATTGCTTTGTGAAAAGGGGGAGGGGGTGTAACATGGGTGGTGCATGGGCATTCGCATGCAACCACCCAAAGTTTCTGATGCTAAACCCTATTTACTTAAAAAAGTAGATAGAGTTTATTGTGAAAAAATAGCGCCCATTTCAAATAGGCGCTATGAAAAAGAAATGCTTTTTTTTCTGACTTTGTATGCTGCACTGTACAGCACACATACAATGTGGGAAAAGTTTTCAAGTTAGTCAAGCATGGTATTTTGTACTGGAAGGGCTCCCCTCCAGTACAAAACCTATGCTAGACACACGGAGACACCTTTGCTCTATAGTGCAAAGGTGTTTTCTTGGCATACAGCAGCATATTTCTGCGCCGACGTTACGGAGAGGAGAGAAGATGCCATATTTCTGTAAATGTGGCGCTCTCCTTTTCACGCAGCACTGCGCTGCATGAGAAATTAGTAAATCTACCCCCCAAAACTCTTGCATACATAATAAGACAGTATCACACATGACCAGATACATGACTCATCCTCTGTGTGGAACCATGACAAACTATGTGCTTTGATTCAGGATACCCCCAGAGACAACAT
Organism: Calotriton arnoldi; assembly: GCA_963921515.1. Lineage (NCBI taxonomy): Eukaryota > Metazoa > Chordata > Amphibia > Caudata > Salamandridae > Calotriton > Calotriton arnoldi. The sequence goes on along the minus strand of CAWUFW010015591.1, from coordinate 232,056 downwards.
TGCAATGGCGCACACAGTATTGTGCACCAAACATCCTCACTGCGCTCCTCGGCTACTGTAAGACAAACCCATCTGTGATCATAACTCCCTCATGCACCCTGACAATTCCAACACCAAAAATGAGGAGTCAAGAGGGATAAAGACTGGGGCGAACTCCATTCATAGTATGATGCACCAATACAGATAGAGGAAATTTCCTATTACATGTGAACAAGGTGAATCCCAATCTTGTCACAGGTTGAATCTGGTAGGCAAATGCCTAAGTAATTAGATACACAATGTAATTTAGGGAAATGAAGTTATGGGCCAGTATAGATTCTTAGGCCACAATAGGAAAAGCTGTGTAAAGGCCCAGGAAAGGCTGGGCTTAGGGTATAAAATGGAGAGTATAACGCATGACCTACACCCAGGGCCTCTGGAATCATCCGGCAGGAAAGGGCCAAATTATGTGGTACGGTTGAATAAATTATGAAGCATTATGCTGCACATTTTGTAATAGTATTACTTTATTTTTTTCATCTTTTTTTAACACTCCGTGGGCATTTGTTGCACCCCAGTAGTACCAGTTTAACATCCAAACATAGCAATATGCGACAGAAAGGTTACCAGTCCAGCTTTGCAAAGGCCCTTTCACTTTGCAGCAACACGTTATCACATTTTTTCTAACTTTTGAACCGTTTGAGCTAGAAACCAATTTATTTTTGTTAAAATCTGCTGATTATGCAGTGCATGGTGGACTATGTGGCAAATATGGCAAATTGAAAATCATCCAAAAATCTCCACGGACACACTATCTCATAAACCCAGTGGCCCTTCATACATCTGAGAGTTTCACAGCAGGAACACTAAAGTTTTGAGCGACTGCCGCAGCAGCTTTGTGTCGCACTATAGGAATCCAAGGGAGTAAAAACAGTAGTTAGTATATATAGTGCATGGGTAGTTCTCATGCCTTGCGTCACAACATGAGTAGAGGAACTTCAATTCTCCTCGTGCCAACCTTCATCGTCTCAAGTCACATCCCTTTTTCTCTCCTTTCCTCTCTGTCTCCAATTTCCGTTTGCCCTTTTTCAACATCACCTTCCACCCATTGTTTCTTTCAAGTTCTCTCTCGTACTGTCCTTTTCCTGCTTTACCTCCCCTTTTTCTGCCGGGTCTCTCTTGTCCCTCCTCTCATTCTTGTCCCTCCTGACTCCCTTTCCATTCAGTCCCCGCTCTCTCCTGTTATTCTGTCTTTCACTACCCTTCGCATCTGCGTTTCTCTCTCTCCCCCAGCCCTACTGACTCCTGTGCAAATGTGGCCCCACTTGTACCACAAAAACTGTTTGTGTGAGGAGAAAAACGCTGTTTGTGTGAGGCCAGAATAGGACTGCATAGTTGAAAACGTGAGTGTGTGTTTGTCTGTGAGAAAATAAGGACGGTGACTGAAAACTGGATGAAAGCAGCGTTTTGAAAACTGGGACCTCGCCCAACAACAGACTCAGCATTACAGGAAGAGGTGGGGGCAATAAACGGAGAAAAATGCCTAGTGCTAAAAGAAGCTGCAAGCAAGGAAATCTTAATATAATGGCAATACCAGTTCCGAACCTAATTTCTGGAAGGCATTTAGGGAGCACAATGAAAGTTGTGCACCCTACTTGTCTCTGTTTCAGAGCTTTGCGTTATCTTTGCCCAAAAAGTACACGTCATGGAACACACCACATTCACCATGCATTTACACACACCAAGTATTACAATACCTGTCGCTGGCAGTCACTGGAGCTGCTGCTGAGCAGAGTGTGTGAGGACCGAGATGAGTTCAAGATCAGGTCAGGTCACGTGGGCACTGTCTCTGGGGCTCATAGCAGAACAGAGCAGACTTTATTCTCCAATACTTGTCAGAGGCTGAGCACTCTTTACACGCCCTTACTATCAGTATTCTTGTACCTCTCGACCCCCCACCTTTCCATCCAGCAGCCCCTCATAACTTCCGTGCCACACTCAATCATTCTGTGAATCCAGATTTTCCCTCTGTCAACATCCTACATGCACAAACCTCTTTTCAATCTCACACGGCCCTTGTAAAAATGACAATTGCAAAATTACATGCTGGCGTATTTGTATGAAGGTGTAGTAGCTAACCGGCCTAAGCAAGTTTTCACTGAAGCATTCTCAGTGACGGATTTTACACCTCTGTTCAAAGCCAAAGCTGCACTTTCAGTTGAAAAGAGAGAGCTGACTGCGGAAACATTTTCATTTATTAAGTAAAAATAACCTTCCCTATCTGTCCCTCTCTTTTGCTGCCTGCCAGTATGTTCAAAATCTCTGTAACTCGTCCAGGCTGTCGCAGTGCACACACGCATTACCAGGCTGCTAAACGCGTTTAGCACGTAAATCACAGCGTCTCAAGTTAAAACTCCTTTACTTTTTTCCCTAAGACTCCTATTTCATATTAGATTTGTACGTTGTACAAACCAAAGGGTTTTGCAGCTTGCTAAACACATAACAGTAATGAATACAGAAGAGGCAATTTTCATATTACTGAAGAAAGGAGCTCAGGGCCGATCTGATCGGCCGGAGCACTTTCAGTTTCAGGATGGGGCCGATTAGATCTGCTGGAGGCACTGAGTGCTTTTTGGAGCCCTGGGGGTCACTGTGGGACCCCTGAGCAGGCCTAGGAGGTCTGGGTGTTTTTACCCTGCCCCCTTTTCTTGTTTTTCACCCTTTTTTCCACTGTTTTCTTGTGACTCGGTTACCGAGTCACAATATGGCTGCCAACACTTACTGGTTTGGAGTGCTGACAGCCAATCAGATCTCACGATTAGATGTGTAGTTAGGCTCCGCCCAGATATCAACATTTTTTATTTTTGAATTTCTTAGAAACTACTGAATGGATTTACACCATTAAAAAAAAGCACAAAAAAAGCACGCTTTCTAGACCAAGACCTACATTTTTGCCAAATTTGGTGTAATTACGTTCAGCAGTTCGGGCTGTAACCTGTTTCAAAATTCCTATGGAAATTAACATGGGGAAAACGCGCTTAGGGACCCCCCTTTTTTCTCGGCCCCCGCTTGACGAATCACACCAAAACTTTCAACACAGGAGCTGACCGGTCCGCCCCATTAGTTTTGAAAATGTCACGAAGATTCGTAAACCGGCGCCAAAGATATTGGCAAAAGAAAAAACGCTTTTTGAATAGAAACAAGGTCCTAACTATAACTGCCTACTGGCGACCGCCAGTAGGTAATATATATATATATATATATATTATCTACTGGCGGTCGCCAGTAGATAGTTATAGTTAGGACCTATTTTCCATAGGAAATCCGCAACATTCTATTTGAAATAACGTTGGCGCCGGTTGACGAATCTTTGCGAAAGTTTCCAACTTGTTGGGACGCTCCGGTCCGCTCCTATCCTGAAAGTCTCGGGGTGATTCGTCAAGCGGGGGCCGAGAAAAAAGGGGGGTCCCAAAATGCGTTTTCCCCATTCATTTTTCCATAGGAACCTTTAGTCGCAGCTACAGCCCGAACTGCTGAACGGAATTACACCAAATTTGGCAAAGAGGTAGCCCTTGGTTCAGTGTCGTGCCTTTTGCTTAAAGGGTGTAAATCCGTTCAGTAGTTCCTAAGAAAATCAAAAGTAAAGTCACATATATATCTATGGCCGAGTAGGGTCCGCATACCCTCCCGATCACGAGCTGCATGCTAATTGGCTGTCAAGTGGCTGTCAACACTCCAAATCAGGAAGTGTTGGCAGCCATTTTGTCCCTTGGTAGGGACAGAAACAAGTGCGCAAAGCGCAAAAAGGGGGCAGGGTAGAAACAACCTGACCCCCTAGGTCTGCTCAGGGGGTCCCACAAGGACCCCCTGGGCAGAAAAAAGCATTTTTTTTTTTTTTTTTAAACGGCGGGATGCGCGGATCCCGCAGAATAAAAAAAAAACACACAAGAAACAAGTGCGCAAAACACACAAAGGTGGCAGGGTAGAAACACCCTGACCCCCTAGGTCTGCTCAGGGGGTCCCACAAAGACCCCCTGGGCAGAAAAAAGCATTAAAAAAAAAAAAATTCGGCGGGATGCGCTTAGGGTGCGCGGATCTTGCCGATAAAAAAAAAAAATCGAAGCGCGGTCTCCCGCGCTTTGATGCTAATTTGCCCCCGGGTGGCCCAAGTCCCGGGGGCATGCAGGGGTAGGTTTAGCTTTTATTGGGGGGCCTCTAAGGCCCCCCAAGCCCCGGGGACCGCCACCCCCCGGGGCTTCTTTTTTTAATTTTTTATGAACTGTGTGGGGGGGCTCCAGTCCCCCCACATGCCCCGGAAACCACCACCTCCCCGGGGCACTAACAAATTTAAAATGCGAGTCCGTTTTGGACCTCCTGAAGCCCCGGGGACCACCACCTCCCCGGGGCTGTGCAATTCAAGGGAGGGGGCCGCGCGGCCCCCTCCTGGAGCCTGTGATGGCCCTGGGGACCGCCACCCCCAGGGCTGGCTCCTGCAGTGTCCCGGGTGCCTACCCCCGGGACACTGTAGTATGCTATGGCAGGATGGGAGCCTCGCGGCTCCCGTCCTGCCATAGCAAACTGCTTTGGTTTTTGGAAGAGAGAGCAGGAAACCTGCTCTCTCTTCCAAAAACCAAAGATGATTGCTTTTCCACACGGGGAGCTGCATCTTAGCAGCTCCCCATGTGGAAAAGCAATGCCGGCTCCCAGGGACGCGGGGAGCCGGCGGGACCGCGGGGGGATTGGGGACCCCCCCACAGTCCCCAACGGAGAGGGCCAGCCCCGGGGGATGGGGTCCCCGGGGCAAGTAGTGGCCCGGGAGTGGGGCCACGCAGCCCCCCTCCATGAAAATTTTTAAAAAAAATAAGGTGGCAATGACCCGGGGGATGGGGTCCACGGGTCAAAATTGGCCACGGGAGGGGGGCCCACGCGGTCCCCTTCCCGTATATATATTTTTTTTAAATAAAAGGGGGTCAGGCCCTGGGGGATGGGGTCCCCAGGGCCCAAAATAATTACAAAGAAGGGGGGCCACACAGCCCCCTTTAAAAAAAAAATCCCCCCCAAAAAATCCGGCATTGCGACGGAGGCCACGCCCCCTCCTTCTCAGCACTCTGCAAACGCGCCCCTGGCGCGTTTGCAGAGGGGGAACAAATTCCCCTTGAATACTGGGGGTGCCTGGGGGCCAACTAGCCCACCAGGAACCTCCAGTATGCGCCAGGGGCTGCGTTGCAGAGAGGTGTTCTGAGGCCACGCCCCTTTTTACACCTCTCTGCAACGCAGCTCTGTGGCGCTTAATGGAGGAAGCTGGTGGGCTAGTTGCACCCCAGGGACCCTCAGGATTCAAGGGGAGTTAATCCCCCGACTTAAAACGCGCCACGGGGCGCGTTTGCACAGTGGTGAAGGGAGGGGGCGGGGCCTGAGGTGACATGTGTGCAAACAGGCCCCGTGGCACGTTTTAAGATGGGGAATTAAATCCCCTTCAATCCTGAGGGTCCCTGGGGGCCAACTAGCCCACCAGGTACCTCCAGTAAGCGCCACGGAGCTGCGTTGCAGAGTGTTGTAAAAGGGGCATGGCCTCTGAACACCTCTCTGCAATGCAGCTCTCTGGCGCATACTGGAGGTATCTGGTGGGCTAGTTGGCCCCTAGGGACCCTCGGGATTGAGGAGGAATTAATTCTCCAACTTAAAACGCGCCACAGGGCGTGTTTGCAGACATGTCACCTCAGGCCCCACCCCCTTCCTTCACCATTGTGCAAATATTCCTCTAAAATCAGCCGAACTACGAATTGCGATTTATTCACCTGTTATCAGGAGAGACCTCAGTGCTGCATCTTTGAGCCCAGTATTGATCCTGAAAAGTAATTTTAACTGTACTTACCAGTAACTTGAATTTCCTTCCATAGGATATCATTGCCTGCTTTTTGCTGAAAAAGTTTCTGTGTCGATTTTTGAAACATACAAATATTCCTCTAAAATCAGCAGAACTACGAATTCCGATTTACTCACCTGTTATCAGGAGAGACCTCAGTGCTGCATCTTTGAGCCCAGTACTGATCCTGAAAAGTAATTTTAACCGTACTTACCAGTAACTTGAATTTTCTTCCATAGGCTAACATTGACTGGTTTCACCTGGAAATTCTTCTAAGTGTGGAGTTTTGGAACTTTATAATATTCCTCTAAAATCAGCCGAACTACGAATTCCAATTTACTCACCTGTTATCAGGAGAGAACCCACTGCTGCATCTTTTAGCCCAGCACTGACCCTGAAAAGTAATTCTAACCGTATTTACCAGTAACTTGTATTTCCTTCCATTGGAATCCATTGTCTGGTTTTCAGCAGAAAAGTTTCAAAGTGTCGATTTTTACAAACTACAAATATTCCTTAAAAATCGCCTGTATGACTTAAACTCATTCTTTCAACTGTTTACAGGAGATGCACCAGTGCTGGATCCAAGATCCACCACTGAGTAAGAAAAAGTAACGATAACACTACTTACCTGCTAAGTGAATTTCCTCCCATAGGATAACATTGGTGATTCTATGTGAAAAAGTTTCTAAGTGTCAACTTTTAAAATACAATAATATTCCTTAAAAATCACTACTGTAACCAAAACGCTTTTACTCAACTGTTTACAGGACATGTCCCAGGACTGAATCTAGGATCCAGTCCTGTGGTTAGAAAAGTAATCCATAAAGTAACTAATTGCATTTAACTTGAAATTCACATTGAGCTCAATGTTGCATTGTGTTTGAAATTGTGTTGCCCATTGCAACAACTGTAACTACTGTACTTAAAAGTCTATTTCCTATTTGCAAATATTTAAACTAAAGTAAATCATTCTGAGAAAGTATATTTTGTAATGTAATGTATAATGTAATTACAATGTATTTTAAAAAATAAAATATCTAAAAATAAATAGTTTAAAAAATGTAGTAAATCAGTATCAAAAAAATAAATATAACAATTAATACATTAAAAAATTGTCATTTACAAAACCTTTGAAATTTACTGAAAAAAACCGTAGGTTTCAGACATGTTATAGTTAGGAATTAGCATTTAAAAAACCTTTGAAATTCACTGAAAAAACCATAGGTTTCAGGCACGTTATAGTTAGAAATTAGCATTTAAAAAACCTTACAAATTCACTGAAAAAACCATAGGTTTAAGGGACAGTTATAGTTAGTTGGACATTGCACTCGTACAAAACCCGTGAAATTCCCCCGTTATAGTTAGTTCAGGTAACTATAACTCGCGCCCCGCAATGCACTGCTGATGACGTCACATATTACATCACTCATGACATGGTCAGTGACATCACTGATGACATCACTGATGACATCTCAAATGACATCACTGATGACATCACTGATGACATCATCCATGTGATAATTTGATGCATCTTCTCACACCCTAATACAACTTTTGATACACCCACTGTAAATTAAAGACTGCCATTGTCAAAACCATAGACACTCCAACACCAATTACTATATACACACTCACTGATTCTTAGGTCTACACACACACATCTACTCACTCACCCGTACAGTCACTCATACTTATAGTCACTCAGTACAGGACTATTATATGCACTCATACACCTATATAAACACTCACACACCGCCACTCATCCATAGAGGTACTCACACCTAGTCAGTCATGCAAAAAATAAAGCACACACCCATTTACTCACCTATACAGTTATACACACACCAGCTCACTTACTCATACAAATACTAGCACATTCTTACGCTCTTATACAATCTCTGATACAAGCACACACTCATCCATACAGTCACTCTCACAATCACACACTCTAGCTTATAGCTATTTATATACTCCAACACACATATATACTGCCTTTCACATACGTAGTTACTCACACATGTACCACTCGGACATACATTCACTCACTAACACACTCTTACACACACTTACCCACCCATACAGTCTATCACAGATGCACTCTTGAAACCATCCACCCAGTGAATCACCCACTCACACATCTATGCACAGAGTCGCACACACCCCACCCACACAAACACTCAGGCACCCATACAGATACTCAGCCAACCAATCAATAACTCATATAGACACTCATGTAGCTATTCACAAACCCATGCTGCCACTTACACCGCAACAGACAGACAGATACAGACATTCACCGGGTTTAGTCACTAACCCATGCATTCAGTAAGATACGTTTAATCACTCACTTATAGAGTTAGTCACGCACCTACTAAATCATCCATTCAGACACTTATACACCCACTCATTCTTCAATACGCCTTTCCCTATATATATTAAACATATTTAAACTTTACAGAAACACACAGTCACTGGATGATGTCATTTGAGATGTCATCAGTGATGTCACTGACCATGTCATGAATGATGTAATATGTGACGTCATCAGCAGTGCATTGCGGGGCGCGAGTTATAGTTACCTGAACTAACTATAACGGGGGAATTTCACGGGTTTTGTACTGAGTGCAATGTCCAACTAACTATAACTGTCCCTAAAACCTATGGTTTTTTCAGTGAATTTGTAAGGTTTTTTAAATGCTAATTTCTAACTATAACGTGCCTGAAACCTATGGTTTTTTCAGTGAATATATATATATATATATATATATGTATTCACTGTAAAAACCATCCCTGAAACCATAGCTTTCAGGGATGTTATAGTTAGAAATTAGCATTTAAAAAACCTTAAAATTCACTGAAAAAAACAAAGGTTTCAGGGACGTTATAGTTAGTTGGACATTTCACTCGTACAAAACCAGAGAAATTCATCCGTTATAGTTAGTTCAGCTAACTATAACTCGCGCCCCCGCAATGCACTGCTGATGACGTCACATATTACATCATTCATGACATGGTCAGTGACATCACTGATGACATCACTGATGACATCTCAAATGACATCACTGATGATATCATCCAGTGACTGTGTGTTTCTGTAGAGTTTAAATATGTTTTATATATATATATAGGCCAAGGTGTATTGAAGAATGAGTGGGTGTATAAGTGTCTGAATGGATGATTTAGTAGATGCGTGACTGACTGTATAAGTGAGTGATTATAAATATATATAACATAACATTAAATGTGTCTTACTGAATGCATGGGTTAGTGACTGATACAGACATTCATACAGATTAGTTTGTCAGTTGGTGTGTAAGCGGTTGCATGGGTTGGTGAGTAGCTAAATGAGGGTCTATATGGGTTATTGATTGGTTGTCTGAGTATCTGTATGGGTGCCTGAGTATCTGTGTGGGTGGGGGGTGTGACTCTGTGCATAGATGTGTGAGTGGGTGATTCACTGGGTGTATGGGTTCAAGTGTGCATCTGTGAAGGGCTGTATGGGTGGGTGAGTATGTCTATGTGTGTGTTGGTGAGTGAATGGATGCCTCAGTGGTACATGTGTGAGCAACGGCATATGTGAAAGGCAGTATATGTAAGTGTTGCAGTATATAAATGACTATATGTGAGAGTGAGTGATTGTGAGAGTGGCTGTATGGATGAGTGTGTGCTTGTATTAGTTATTGTATAAGAGTGTAAGTATGTTTAAGTATATGTTTGAATAGGTGAGGGGGTGTGTGTATAACTGTATAGGTGAGTAAATGGGAGTGTGATTGATTCTTTGCATGACTGACTAGGTGTGTGAGTAACTCTATGGATGAGTGGCAGTGTGTGAGTGTCTGTATAGATATGTAAGTGCATTTGATAGTGCCATATTGATGGTTGACTGCATGTATGAGTGACTGTATGGGTGAATGAGTGGATGTGTGTGTAGACCTAGGAATTAGTGAGTGGGTTTGTACTAACTGGTATTGGTGTGTCTATGGTTTCGAAAATGGTAGTCTGTATTTTAGAGTGGGTGTATCAAAGGTTATATTAGGGTATGAGGAGGTGCATCAGATTATCACGTGGATGATGTCATCAGTGATGTCATTTGAGATGTCATCAGTGATGTCATCAGTGATGTCACTGACCATGTCATGAATGATGTAATATGTGACGTCATCAGCAGTGCATTGCGGGGGCGCGAGTTATAACTAGCTGAACTAACTATAACGGCCGAATTTCTCTGGTTTTGTACGAGTGAAATGTCCAACTCTATAACGTCCCTTAAACCTGTGTTTTTTTCAGTGAATTTCTAAGGTTTTTTAAATGCTAATTTCTAACTATAACGTCCCTGAAACCTGTGGGTTTTTCAGTGAATTTCAAAGGTTTTTTAAATGCTAATTTCTAACTATGCTTAGAAAGGTACAGAAAGAGGAAGAAAGGCACAGAAAGAAGCAAGAGAAATGCAGAAAGAGGCAACAGAAGTCCAGAAAGTCAAAGAAAGGTACAGAAAGAAGCAAGAGATGTTCACAAAGAACCAAGAGAGGAGCAGAAAGAGTCTATTGCAAAGTCATCCTGTGCCCCCAACTTTTTGCTGACGGGTTCTGGTGGTAACTGACTCTGACTAACCAGGCCTGGAGCCAGTGCTATGGTGAAAGACACTTAGAATACAGTGAAAACACCTACATACACTAGGGTACACTATGGGTTGGGGTACCCCTGTGATTGGCATGACCTCCCCAGTCAGCCCCTAGTACATATTAGGGCAGGGGGATTAAACCTACCTCTAACTAAGAGGTGCAGAAGGAGGTAAGAGAAGTACAGAAAGAAGAAACACAGGTGCCGAAAGAGGCAAGAGAGGTGCAGAAAAAAGCAAGTGAAGTGCAGAAAGAAGCAAGAGCAGTGCAGAAAGAACCAACAGAGGTGTAAAAAGAGGCAAAAGGGATGCAGAAAGGGGTAGGAGGGGTGCAGAAAGAAGGAAGAGAAGTGCAGAAAGAGGCAAGAGAATTGCTGAAAGAAGCAACAGAGGTGCAGAAACAAGAGAAGTACAGAAAGAGGCAAGTAAGGTGCAGATAGAAGCAAGAGCAGTGCAGAAAGAACCAACAGAGGTGCAGAAAGAGGGAAGAGGGGTGGAGAGAGAGGCAAGAGGGGTCCAGAAAAAGGTAGGATGGGTGCACAAAGAGGCAAGAGAGGTACAGAAAAAGGCAGGAGGGGTGCAGAAAGAAGGAAGAGAAGTGCTGAAAAAGCCAAGAAAAGTGCAGAAAGAGGTACATAAAGAGACAACAGGGGTGCAGAAAGAAGCAAGACAGGTGCAGATAGGAGCAAGTGAGGTGCAGAAAGAGCCAACAGAGGTGCAAAAAGAGGCAAGAGTGGTGAAGAAACAGGCAAGAGAAGTGCACAAAGAGGCAAGTGAGATGCAAAAGCAGGCAGGAAAGGTACAGATAGAGGGAAGACGATTGCAGAAAGAGACAACAGGGGTGCAGAAAAAGCAAATGAGGTGCAGATAGAGGCAACAGACATGCAGAAAGAGGGAAGAGAGGTGCAGAAAAAAACAAGAAAAGTGCAGAAAGAGGAAAAAGGTACATAAAGAGACAACAGGGGTGCAGAAAGAAGCAAGACAGGTGCAGAAAGAAGCATGGAAAGTGCAGAATAAAGCAACAGGGGTGCAGAAAGAGGCAAGAGAAGTGCAGAAACAGGCAAGAGAAGTGCACAAAGAGGCAAGAGAATTGCTGAGAGAAGCAACAGAGGTGTAGAAAGAAGCAAGAAAAGTGCAGAAAGAGGCAAGTGAGATGCAAAAACAGGCAGGAAAGGTACAGAAAGAGGGAAGACGAGTGCATAAAGAGACAACAGGGGTGCAGAAAGAAGCAAATGAGGTGCAGAAAGAGGCAACTGACGTGCAGAAAGAGGGAAGAGAACTGCAGAAAAAGGCAAGAAAAGTGCAGAAAGAGGCAAAAGAGGTATATAAAGAGACAACAGGGGTGCAGAAAGAAGCAAAACAGGTGCAAAAAGAAGCATGGAAAGTGCAGAATGAAGCAACAGGTGTGCAGAAAGAGGCAAGAGAAGTGTAGAAAGGAGCAAGTGAGGTGCAAATAGAGCCAACAGAGGTGCAAAAAAGAGGCAAGAGAGGTGCAGAAATAGGCAAGAGAAGTGCACGAAGAGGCAAGAGAATTGCTGAAAGAAGCAACAGATGTGTAGAAAGAAGCAAGAAAAGTGCAGAAAGAGGCAAGTGAGATGCAAAAACAGGCAGGAGAGGTACAGAAAGAGGGAAGACGAGTGCAGAAAGAGATAACAGGGGTGCAGAAAGAAGCAAATGAGGTGCAGAAAGAGGTAACAGACGTGCAGAAAGAGGGAAGAGAGGTGCAGAAAAAGCCAAGGAAAGTGCAGAAAGAGGCAAAAGAGGTACATAAAGAGACAACAGGGGTGCAGAAAGAAGCAAGACAGGTGTAGAAAGAAGTATGGAAAGTGCAGAATGAAGCAACAGGGGTGCAGAAAGAGGCAAGATAAGTGCAGAAACAGGCAAGAGAAGTGCACAAAGAGGCAAGAGAATTGCTGAAAGAAGCAACAGAGGTGTAGAAAGAAGCAAGAAAAGTGCAGAAAGAGGCAAGTGAGATGCAAAAGCAGGCAGGAAAGGTACAGAAAGAGGGAAGACGAGTGCAGAAAGAGACAAGAGGGGTGCAGAAAGAAGCAAATGAGGTGCAGAAAGAGGCAACAGACGTGCAGAAAGAGGGAAGAGAGGTGCAGAAAAAGGCAAGAAAAGTGCAGACAGAAGCATAAGAGGTACATAAAGAGACAACAGGGGTGCAGAAAGAAGCAAGACAGGTGGAGAAAGAAGCATGGAAAGTGAAGAATGAAGCAACAGGGGTGCAGAAAGAAGCAAGAGAAGTATAGAAAGGAGCAAGTGAGGTGCAGAAAGAGCCAACAGAGGTGCAAAAAGAGGCAAGAGAGGTGCTGAAACAGGCAAGAGAAGTGCACAAAGAGGCAAGAGATTTGCTGAAAGAATCAACAGAGGTGTAGAAAGAAGCAAGAAAAGTGCAGAAAGAGGCAAGTGAGATGCAAAAACAGGCAGGAAAGGTACAGAAAGAGGGAAGATGAGTGCAGAAAGTGACAACAGGGATGCAGAAAGAAGCAAATGAGGTGCAGAAAGAGGCAACAGACGTGCAGAAAGGGCAAAGAGAGGTGCAGAAAAAGGCAAGAAAGTGCAGAAACAGGCAAGAGAAGTAGACAGAGGCAAGAGAATTGCTGAAAGAAGCAACCGAGGTGTAGAAAGAAGTAAGAAAAGTACAGAAAGAGGCAAGTGAGATGTAAAAACAGGCAGGAAAGGTACAGAAAGAGGGAAGACGAGTGCGGAAAGAGACAAGAGGGGTGCAGAAAGAAGCAAATGATGTGCAGAAAGAGGCAACATACGTGCAGAAAGAAGGAAGAGAGGTGCAGAAAAATGCAAAAAAAAGTGCAGAAACAGGCAAAAGAGGTACATAAAGAGACAACAGGGCTGTAGAAAGAAGCAAGACATTTGCAGAAAGAAGCATGGAAAGTGCAGAATGAAGCAACAGGGGTGAAGAAAGAGGCAAGAGAAGTGTACAAAGGAGCAAGTGAGGTGCAGAAAGAGCCAACAGAGGTGCAAAAAGAGGCAAGAGAGGTGCTGAAACAGGCAAGAAAAGTGCACAAAGAGGCAAGAAAATTGCTGAAAGAAGCAACCGAGGTGTAGAAAGAAGCAAGAAAAGTGCAGAAAGAGGCAAGTGAGATACAAAAACAGGCAGGAAAGGTACAGAAAGAGGGAAAATGAGTGCAGAAAGAGACAACAGGGGTGCAGAAAGAGGCAAGAGAAGTGCAGAAACAGGCAAGAGTTGCAGAAAAAGGCAAGAAAAGTGCAGAAAGAGGCAAAAGAGGTACATAAAGAGACAACAGGGATGCAGAAAGAAGCAAGACAGGTGTAGAAAGAAGCATGGAAAGAGCAGAATGAAGCAACAGGGGTGCAGAAAGAGGCAAGAGAAGTGTAGAAAGGAGGAAGTGAGGTGCAGAAAGAGCCAACAGAGGTGCAAAAGAGGCATGAGAGGTGCAGAAATAGGCAAGAGAATTGCACAAAGAGGCAAGAGAATTGCTGAAAGAAGCAACAGAGGTGTAGAAAGAAGCAAGAAAAGTGCAGAAAGATGCAAGTGAGATGCAAAAACAGGCAGGAAAGGTACAGATAGAGGGAAGACGAGTGCAGAAAGAGACAACAGGGGTGCAGAAAAAGCAAATGAAGTGCAGATAGAGGCAACAGACATGCAGAAAGAGATAAGAGAGGTGCAGAAAAAACAAAGGAAAAGGGAAGAAAGAGGAAAAAGAGGTACATAAAGAGACAACAGGGGTGCAGAAAGAAGCAAGACAGGTGCAGAAAGAAGCATGGAAAGTGCAGAATAAAGCAACAGGGGTGCAGAAAGAGGCAAGAGAAGTGCAGAAACAGGCAAGAGAAGTGCACAAAGAGGCAAGAGAATTGCTGAAAGAAGCAACAGAGGTGTAGAAAGAAGCAAGAATAGTGCAGAAAGAGGCAAGTGAGATGCAAAAACAGGCAGGAGAGGTACAGAAAGAGGGAAGACGAGTGCATAAAGAGACAACAGGGGTGCAGAAAGAAGCAAATGAGGTGCAGAAAGAGGCAACAGACGTGCAGAAAGAGGGAAGAGAACTGCAGAAAAAGGCAAGAAAAGTGCAGAAAGAGGCAAAAGAGGTATTTAAAGAGACAACAGGGGTGCAGAAAGAAGCAAGACAAGTGCAGTAAGAAGCATGGAAAGTGCAGAATGAAGCAACAGGGGTGCAGAAAGAGGCAAGAGAAGTATAGAAAGGAGCAAGTGAGGTGCAGAAAGAGCCAACAGAAGTGCAAAAAAGAGGCAAGAGAGGTGCAGAAACAGGCAAGAGAAGTGCACAAAGAGGCAAGAGAATTGCTGAAAGAAGCAGCAGAGGTGTAGAAAGAAGCAAGGAAAGTACAGAAAGAGGCAAGTGAGATGCAAAAACAGGCAGGAAAGGTACAGAAAGAGGGAAGACGAGTGCAGAAAGAGACAACAGGGGTGCAGAAAGAAGCAAATGAGGTGCAGAAAGAGTTATCGAACGTGCAGAAAGAAGGAAGGGAGGTGCAGAAAAAGCCAAGGAAAGTGCAGAAAGAGGTAAAAGAGGTACATAAAGAGACAACAGGGGTGCAGAAAGAAGCAAGACAGGTGTAGAAAGAAGTATGGAAAGTGCAGAATGAAGCAACAGGGGTGCAGAAAGAGGCAAGATAAGTGCAGAAACAGGCAAGAGAAGTGCACAAAGAGGCAAGAGAATTGCTGAAAGAAGCAACAGAGGTGTAGAAAGAAGCAAGAAAAGTGCAGAAAGAGGCAAGTGAGATGCAAAAGCAGGCAGGAAAGGTACAGAAAGAGGGAAGACGAGTGCAGAAAGAGACAAGAGGGGTGCAGAAAGAAGCAAATGAGGTGCAGAAAGAGGCAACAGACGTGCAGAAAGAGGGAAGAGAGGTGCAGAAAAAGGCAAGAAAAGTGCAGACAGAAGCATAAGAGGTACATAAAGAGACAACAGGGGTGCAGAAAGAAGCAAGACAGGTGGAGAAAGAAGCATGGAAAGTGAAGAATGAAGCAAAAGGGGTGCAAAAAGAGGCAAGATAAGTGCAGAAACAGGCAAGAGAAGTGCACAAGGAGGCAAGAGAATTGCTGAAAGAAGCAAGAGAGGTGTAGAAAAAGACAAGAAAAGTGCAGAAAGAAGCATAAGAGGTACATAAAGAGACAATAGGGGTGCAGAAAGAAGCAAGACAGGTGCAGAAAGAAGCATGGAAAGTGAAGAATGAAGCAACAGGGGTGCAGAAAGAAGCAAGAGAAGTATAGAAAGGAGCAAGTGAGGTGCAGAAAGAGGCAAAAGAGGTACATAAAGAGACAACAGGGGTGCAGAAAGAAGCGAATGAGGTGCAGAAAGAGGCAACCAGATGTGCAGAAAGAGGGAAGAGAGGTGCAGAAACGGCCTTGAAAAGTGCAGAAAAAGTCAAAAGAGGTACATAAAGAGATAACAGGGGTGCAGAAAGAAGCAAGACAGGTGCAGAAAGAAGCATGGAAAGTGAAGAATGAAGCAAAAGGGGTGCAAAAAGAGGCAAGATAAGTGCAGAAACAGGCAAGAGAAGTGCACAAGGAGGCAAGAGAATTGCTGAAAGAAGCAAGAGAGGTGTAGAAAAAGACAAGAAAAGTGCAGAAAGAAGCATAAGAGGTACATAAAGAGACAATAGGGGTGCAGAAAGAAGCAAGACAGGTGCAGAAAGAAGCATGGAAAGTGAAGAATGAAGCAACAGGGGTGCAGAAAGAGGCAAGAGAAGTGTAGAAAGGAGCAAGTGAGGTGCAGAAAGAGCCAACAGAGGTGCAAAAAGAGGCAAGAGAGGTGCTGAAACAGGCAAGAGAAATGCACAAAGAGGCAAGAGATTTGCTGAAAGAAGCAACAGAAGTGTAGAAAGAAGCAAGAAAAGTGCATAAAGAGGCAAGTGAGATGCAAAAACAGGCAGGAAAGGTACAGAAAGAGGGAAGACGAGTGCAGAAAGAGACAACAGGAGTGCAGAAAGAAGCAAATGAGGTGCAGAAAGAGGCAACAGATGTGCAGAAAGGGTGAAGAGAGGTGCAGAAAAAGGCAAGAAAGTGCAGAAACAGGCAAGAGAAGTACACAGAGGCAAGAGAATTGCTGAAAGAAGCAACCGAGGTGTAGAAAGAAGCAAGAAAAGTACAGAAAGAGTCAAGTGAGATGCAAAAACAGGCAGGAAAGGTACAGAAAGAGGGAAAATGAGTGCAGAAACAGGCAAGAGTTGCAGAAAAAGGCAAGAAAAGTGCAGAAAGAGGCAAAAGAGGTACAAAAGAGACAACAGGGATGCAGAAAGAAGCAAGACGGGTGTAGGAAGTAGCATGGAAAGTGCAGAATGAAGCAACAGGGGTGCAGAAAGAGGCAAGAGAAGTGTAGAAAGGAGGAAGTGAGGTGCAGAAAGAGCCAACAGAGGTGCAAAAGAGGCATGAGAGGTGCAGAAACAGGCAAGAGAATTGCACAAAGAGGCAAGAGAATTGCTGAAAGAAGCAACAGAGGTGTAGAAAGAATCAAGAAAAGTGCAGAAAGAGGCAAGTGAGATGCAAAAACAGGCAGGAAAGGTACAGAAAGAGGGAAGACGAGTGCAGAAAGAGACAACAGGAGTGCAGAAAAAAGCAAATGAGGTGCAGAAAGAGGCAACAGACGTGCATAAAGAGGGAAGAGAGGTGCAGAAAATGCAAGAAAAGTGCAGAAAGAGGCAAAAGAGGTACATAAAGAGACAACAGGGGTGCAGAAAGAAGCAAGACAGGTGCAGAAAGAAGCATCGAAAGTGCAGAATGAAGCAACAGGGGTGCAGAAAGAGGCAAGAGAAGTGTACAAAGGAGCAAGTGAGGTGCAGCAAGAGCCAACAGAGGTGCAAAAAGAGGCAAGAGAGGTGCTGAAACAGACAAGAGAAGTGCAAAAAGAGGCAAGAGAATTGCTCAAAGATGCAACAGAGGTGTAGAAAGAAATAAGAAAAGTGCAGAAAGAGGCAAGTGAGATGCAAAAACAGTCATCCTTGGGGGCCAACTACCCCTCCTAGTACCTCCAGTAAGTCCCACAAAGCAGCATTGCTAAGTTCGAAGAGCAGGCCATGCCCCCTTTGCCCACCACTCTACAAACGCGCTCCCTGGCGCGCTCCTGGATGGGGATTGAAGTCCCCTTCGCTGCTGGGGGTCCTTTAGGGGCCAACTAGCCTACCTCTTACCTCCAGTAAGCCCCACACAGTGGGATTGCTGAGAGGTGGACAAAGGCCTCGCCCCCTTTCTCCACCACTCTGCAAACATGCCCCCTGGTGCGTTCTAAGTTGGGGGATTAAGTCCCCTTGAATAGCGAGGGTCCCTGGGGTCCAACTAGCCCACGAGGTACCTCCAGTAAGCACCACACTGCTGGATTGCAGAGGTGGTCCAAGGCCACGCTGCAAACGCGGCTTCTGGCGCACTGCTGCTCAGAGGATGAAGTCCACTTGTGTCCTGATGTCCTCAGGACACAACAGGACCTCATCGCCCCACCAGCAGTGCACCAGAAGCCGTGTTTGCAGAGTGGTGTAAAAAGGGGCATAGCCTCGGACCACCTCTCTGCAACGCAGCTCTGTGGCGCTTGCTCGAGGTACCTGGTGGGTTAGTTGGCCCCCAGGGACCATCAGGATTGAAGGGGACTTAATCCCCCAATTTACAACATGCCAGGGGGCGCGTTTGCACACTTGTTATATCAGGCCCCGCCCCCTCCCTGCACCACTGTGAAAACGCGCCCCCTGGTGCATTGTAAGTTGGGGGAGCAGGGTAGACTCCCCACACACATATGGCAGCTCAGACGCAGCCACAGTACTCAATCTCATAACCACGCTGGAAATGAGTCAGGGCACGGATAAGCAGCGGGCCTCCCCCCAGGCAGGGGCAGGACTACGGGTCCTGACCTGGAATGTTAATGGGCTGGGACACAAAATCAAACATACAGTGGTTTGGCAATATCTCCGTAGACATAGTATTAATTTAAGAATTTCATCTTAAGGGTACAACCTGCAAGGCACTCAATAGTTTTGGATGTAAATTAGCTGCACATGCAGGCTTCACCGCGGGGTCGAGAGGGGATGGGAACCTGCTCCGGACGACTATTCCCTTCACTTCACACAAATGCATAGTGAAATTCTATGTTTTCTTTGTAATGAAGTACTTGTCTTTTCTACAAAGAGAATCACTGGGCGGGACATTGTTCTTATTGTGCTGCTGGAGGGGACTGAATTGATTCCAGAGCCTGAATATCTCCACACTACCTCCCTGAGAAGCCTGAGACTGATCGCCTCAGTATTACTGAGAGTCAAGTGAAACACGAAAATGGATGTACTTGGCCCAACCTGCAGAGCGATGGTAAAACATGTCCTGGGACAGAAATGGCTCCAGGACTCACCCCCACAGCCAATAGCCCCTAACTGCCCTGTGGCCACCAGGACAGGGTCTGGTAGTCAGTCTGTCAAAACTGATTTATTTGGAAAGATGTCACATAAAATCTCCTGCAATCACATGACAAGGTCTATCTTTAAAATGATACCAATTAGTTATCTGGGTGGTGTGAGGACAGGCGCCTCCTCCATAAGGCTAATTCGACACCACAATTTCCCTTGACTTCCTCCATACATTTTAAGGGCTACCCGTGGACAGAGCATTTCTCAGTAGACATTTTCAGTGCACGTTCCCCGTCGTATGCAGATTGATATACCTGCGCGTGCTTGGCTCGCGCTTTCAAGGGGTCAAAGCTATAGTACACACTAGTAATAGCTCTGTCTTGGGCGCCTTTCGCTACTACTCCTTGTTTAGTCATAGTCCTTTTTAATAAATTGAGGGCCCAATTTATGAAAAGTGTTGCATGGCTGGGGGAAGCCAGTGATGCAACACTTTTCAGTGCGCCCTCCTTGCAAAACCATGGATGTGCCGTATTTACTGTACAGCACGCCATGTCGTAAGGATTTACAGATACGTCAGGAATCCTGGGTGGGCTAAAATGTGGCACATTATTTACGCCACCGCTGGGTCACGAAAAGTGATGCAAAGAGGCGCAAAAGTGACGCAAGGGGCTCATAAATAAGCCCCTCAATGTGGTTCTCAAAGGAAGCTATGAACATCCTGTTAAGATTGATAAGGCGTATATGACTGCCTAGTTTACGAACGTTCATAGAGCCGTTCTCTATCGTCCATGTGACACTGAAGTGCACCTAAGGCCCTTCTCCCTGCTCAGTGTGGCACTAGCATGTGCACAGAACCACTCTCCCTCCTCAGTGTGGCACTGATGTGTGCACAAGGCCCTTGTCCCTGCTCAGTGTGGCACTGATCTTTACACAGGGCACTGCTCCCTCCCCTGTTTAACACTGATAGATGCACAAGGCCCCTGTCCCTGATCAGTGTGGCACTGATGTGTGTACAAGGCCATTGTCCCTACTCAGTGTGGCACTGATGTGTACAAGGCCCTTACCCCTGCTCAGTGTGGCACTGAGGCATGCACAATGACAGTACATCTTCCTCAGAGTTGTTCTGAACTAGTAGAGGTTCTTTGGCCACAATAGCAAAAGTTGTGTAAACGTCCAGAAAAAGCTAGGCTTGTGGTATAAAATGGAGAGTATAACACATATTCTACACCCAGGGCGACTGGAATAATGCGACAGGGAAGGGTAAATTATGTTGCACGGTCGAGTAAATTTGCAGCAAGAAAAGGCAAATTATGCGGCATTATGCTGCACATTTAGTAATAGTATTACTTCATGTTTTCATCTTTTTTTTTACTTGGTAACACTATGTGGGCATTTGTTGCACCCCATTAGTATACCAGTTTAACATCCAGACATAGCAATGTACAACAGAAAGGTGATCAGTCCAGCTTTGCAAAGGGCCTTTCACTTCGCGGCAACACGTGTCGTCACATTTTTTTGTAACTTTTGAAACATTTGAGCTAGAAACATCTGTCCCTTATTCAAGCTAAAAAACACCCACAGACTTTCAAACACCCACGCTTGCCAACGGGCAATCTTTATTATTATTATTAGCCACTTGTATTGCACTCAGCTACCCAGAAGGGTTTCCCGGCACAATCTTGCAGGGCTTCAGACACCCTTGCAGGCAGTCAGCCACCCATGCACAATATCACATACCCACAAAAGGCACCTATACAACATGCACCTTTCCACATTCCCAAACACATTCACCGTGTATATTTACTAACACAGAACATACTTGAGTTAAATGCATGGTGGTAGAGCTCATCCTATGAAAATAAACAATGCATTATATGCCAAAATAGGCAAAGTGAAGCAGAATCAGCTTGGAATGATCTGTATTGACATAAAGCTTGATTTTGGATACAACAACTTTTCATTTTGTATATAATACCTATGCTTACAGTCAAACACCAGTGTCCACAGACACATATTGATGAGCCAGGCCCCAAGCAAGAGTATTAGAAAAAGGGCGCAATACATTATGAGAACTCTGCACATACTGTTTTGAGCCTTTTTGACTTAATTATGGAAAGTCTATAGGATCAACCGTGGCAAGAACTCCTCATCTTGAACAACAGAAATTGCAATACTACCCGTCACTCCTACCATTTGACAAATGCAAGCGTTCAGGAAGAACAAATCAGCAGACATATGCCAAAAGGCCGTAACTGTGTGAACTTTTGCAGAGTATTCTAACTGACTCTGATATGCAAAATACCAGAACCCGTTATGTACATATAAATTGCAAAATTGTAGAAATGCACCTAATCAAAAGAAGTTACGACTGCTGCCATTTTACAAAACATACTGGGAAAAACACTACTACATAACTGTTTCCCACTTGTGATAATGCATATTGGAATCCTTTAATGGTTTGCATTGCTTTCCACTTGCTAACAGCCAGAAAATTAAGCAACATTGAAGAGAAATATTCAGAGGCGGAAAGCTCGCATCAAAAAGAGAAAACAATCATCTGCACTTCAGTACGCTTAAAAAATACAAGGCTTTGTTACACAGCATTCACACTTTGGAATCCGTGTCTGAGCATTACACAGCACCTTAGATAGTTTGAAATAAATGCCCCAAGCACAAGATAAGAACTAAACACAGATTTGAAGCACATGAGCACTGGAACAAAAACTGAGTGGTCAAAGTTCAATTCCATAATTTTGAATTGAAAGGAAATTTTAAAAAACCCTAAAGGTAAAACTTCACCGGATGTGAGTCGACTATTATTGCTAATTAAATTTATGCAAAAGATCTATACATTTACTTGTAATATGAGAAATGACACAAGGACTTCCCATTCCCTTCGCAGCTCGCGGTCACATCGGAATCAGCCACTGTACGATCCATCCACCATGCAGGCCCTCGCATTACAAGTCTCTCGTCCATTTAAGCCTAGACGACAATGCAGGAACCGGCTTCACAAGCCCTGCAGCTTCTTCAGAACCAGCTGGCATGTGACGCATCCTCAGCATCAGACTTCACCTCGCTAGCCCCCTCATCGATAACCTCCGACACGATGATGCAGGACCTTTCATCACAGCTTTACAGGTCTTCGGAACCGAAGCTGCGTGACGCAACTCCAGCTTGGACCTCTATTGCCTCGGCTGCATGACGCATCTTGAACTTGGGACTCCACAACCCTTCACAACCAGGATACAAGGTACTCTTGTTCAGCTAGCCTAACTTGGTTCCTATAGCTGAACCGCGCGCCATTGTGGTCGGCCTGAACTTGTGACTTTGTCCTGGTCTAGCGTGACCAGCTATCCACAATCGGCAAATGGTGCTTTTTGGCGCTATTTTCACTTAAATCTTTAAAAATGTATATCGCCGGTTTGGTGTGGGTCAGATCATACGAATCCTGATTAAACTCCTGCTTGTGCAAGGATTAGAATTCCATAAAGTCCATGCCCTTCATTAAATTTTGACAGATCATACCTGCTGGAATTCAACAGAGTAAAGCAGTACAGTGTTAGCTGTGACACGTGGATTTCGTTGGAGTAAGTAACAAAACTCATAATAGGTTAAAATGATTGCACATGATAGATTCCAAACCCAGAATTTTATAGGGTGTGATGATTAGCACTCAGCACTCCATTGCAGTTGCAATCAGCAGGGGTCTAGTTATCAATGGTACAGAGGTGTGAGGAGCCTATTTTGCCACAGTTAGCAGTTTTCTTTCTTACTATCAAACCAGGTGATGGGAGACCCAGTTTCTTTGCTTGCGTTAGGGCCTAATGCAGCTTGCTGCACCACTAATCAACAGGGCTTAAATACATTTGATTGCAACTTGCGGTCAATAAAGAAACTATTAATTCAAAAATATTGTGTGACAAGAATATTGCATCTAAAATATCACCACTATGGAAATATTGAGTGACACAGTATAGGGAGATGATAAGACGTGTGCAAACGTTCATTCACCATCACAAGGCAAGGGGCCTGTTTTTCCCAGGCACTGGAAATACAGTAACAAATGTCTGAGTCTGAAAGGTGGGACACACATCTCTTTTATTTCAAAAGTAAATCTCTGCCCACCCTCCAGCCAACCTGGTCATCAGGAATAATTGGGGGGGGCAAAAGATACACCACTTATGTAAGCTGGAGCAGTCCTTCCCTCTTCGGAGGCCACATTAGAGTTCTGACTGCAACAAAGACCTAAAAAAGTGTACACCCCTGCAATCTAATGGGTCAGTCTGCCTCCACCCATGCTTGACCTGCTGACTTACAACTTGAAATCAGCTCTGAAGAGTGTTTACTCTCTACAGCAGCCTGTGCCCCCAGAGTATTGCTTTCTGAGCAAAAGAATGGAAAGGCGCAGCTTGCTGGAAGCAGAACTGATAACACCCTCCATTTTCTTCACTTACAAACAATAATGCACATTTAAAAAAAAATCAAGTAGTTAAACAATTTGCCTGCTGCCTCTTTTGTAAATTAAGTACAGAAGAGATATCCAGAGAAATGTAACAGGTGTCTGTCACCTTTTTTAAATTCCTTGTCCAGTTACGTCACACAGAAAATCAGTATTCTTATATGGAGGCCTGAGTCAGTTCCTCAGTTCCCCACGAAATGTTCTGGGATATGCATTGTTCTAATTACATTTACATTCAGAAATGTCCAGTGCTGCATGTTTGCAATAAGCATTTCTCTGCTAGAAAAACACATCGTTTTTACAAGCAAAGATATGGCTGTCAGCCATTCAGAGATCTACCTGAGCATCTAGTACAGAAAATTCATGCACACATCATCACAGGCCAGAGATGGGTAAATGTTGGAAAAAACGTAGCTTATAGAGCCAAAGAATGCGAGAGGCTTTGAGGAAAGCTGTTAACTTCCACATAGCCTCACTCTAATATGGCTATCACCTTAACTTAGAAGTGTTCAGTTTCCACACAGCCTGCACTAAACATGTTCCCAAGTTCATGGACACATAGGTAATCTATTAGACGTTTTTTCTTTGGACTATAGTACAGTGCAGTAGTCGGCAAATTATAATGTAAAAGAGTCCACAAGTACATGCTGCTATGCAACCTCTGAATACCTACAGATACTATATTAAGACAGCGGTCATAGCTAGGGGAGTCTGAGAGAGGGTTTAGTGTCAATACCTGAAATCGAATTGGCGCACAACAGGAGTCCAGGAAGCAGACCGTTGTCACCCTAGCATGATTGCAGAGAAAGTGCCTGCTGCAGCATAGATCTTTCGGGATGTGGGACGATCAATACAGGCCTAATAGGAGAGTAAATATCATCCTTCATGGAGTGCTCCTCACCCCTGAGCAGTGGCTGTCATTCCCTTCCAGAGCAAGGCCTGTTGCTGGGCAAAATAGTGAAGCCACGCCCTATTCCTACGTAAGCCTCTCCAGGCTCTGGAATGATGAAAAGTAGCAATTTGCAGATTTCAAGAGTACTGTCTGAAGCTAGTGCAGAGTTATCGTGCTGAAAAAATAAGACACCGAGGAGGTGCCAGATGGGAACTTTACAAGCTACGAATAAATGCATTTCAGATACTTTCCCTTTGTGCTGATGCTATAATAAAAAACGAATTTCCCATGGTTTTCCCAAATAAATAAAATAAAAACCCCTCTCACGTTTTTACAGGAAATCCTTTATAGGTACGTGAGAGCTTCTTGAGCTCCCTGGGCTGGTGCACTACTACTGCAAGCACGCTGATCAGCGGCGCATGCATACCAAAATGTAGAACAAACAGAAGAGCTGCGCAGCCTCATTACTTATTTTCACACATTTTACAAATTGAATGCAAGAATGTAATGTGCAATTACACGCAGTCTGATTGACAACTTACACGTTTACAGCTCAGAGTTCAGAGCTCAGAGCCAAAATCGTGCTTGCCAGACCTGAGTAGACTGCTGCCCAGATTTGTCATACTTGGCCAGTGAATGGCAGTGGCCATCTCAGGAAAGGATTGGGGAATATTGTAACTCTGCACAGAACCGGCTTTGTTGTGCAAGCACAGCCACAACCGAGATAGCTCCCCTTTGCAAAACAGCTTCTACCCTTCTCCTGATCTCACACAAGTCCACTGGCTGTTCTTTGCACTCGACTCAGCAGTCTTATTGAACATCAGCGCGTAGATGTCTGTTACGCACAATAATAAAAACGTGCTGCCTACATTTTAAAAGCAAAATTTTTTTAAATGCACAATTTTTTTATTTCTAAACTTAGCTTGAAATATTTGAGGAAGAGGGTCAGTGAAGGTGTTAGGAGGTGTTATATGGAGAAAATTGCAATATATGTGTGACACAGACAAGAAAACGCTTTGGCCACCAGAGGGCGGTGTTCAGGGCCGATCTGATCAGCCGGAGCACTTTCAGTTTCAGCATCAGGCCGATTAAATCGGCCCGTGGCACTGAGAGGGATAGCGTATAAATGTACAGACCATCTGCATCAGCAGACCGTGTAATTTCACTCGCTCGTCACACCTCGGTTGGCCAATGACCAGCACCTCACGGGGAAGGAGGGAGCACAGAGGGGAGGACAATGTTTGGGGTTCGGATCTTTACACTCACTCTTCAGCTCAAAAGACGTGGTTCTACCCTGACTACTGATGCACAAATCAGGCAGCAAGTTTTGTATAAACGGCAATAAAGTGATGACGGCTGCATTTACCACAACACGTTTTCTTGTTAATTTATCCTACTGATGGGTGTTTATTCTCAGCAACGTGGCGGGAATGCGTGCGCACACACGAATTCTGCTGATTTTTATTTTTTTTTAAAGGCTTTTTTTGCGACTGGGGGTCCTTGTAAGACCCCCTGAGCAGGCCTAGTAGTGAGGGTGTTTCTGCCCTGCCCCCTTTTCTTCATTTTTCACTTTTTTTCCCCCTTTTTCTTTTGACTCAGGTACCGAGTCACAAGATGGCTGCCAACACTTCCTGGTTTGAAGTGTTGGCAGCCAATCAGAGGCAAGCTCGTGCTGGGGGGGTTAGGCTCCGCCCACATATACAAAGATTTTTTTCCTTTAATATCTCAAAAACTACTGAACGGATTTACACCATTTTAAAAAAAGGGCTCTTTCTGAGCGAAAGACTACCATTTTGCCAAATTTGGTGTAATTCCGTTCAGCAGTTCGGGATGTAGCTTTGTCTAAAGTTTCCTATGGAAAATAACATGGGGAAAACGTGTTTTGGGACCTCCCTTTTTTCTCGGCCGCCGCTTGGCGAATCACCCCGAAACTTTCAAGACAGGGGCTGACCGGAGCGGACCACTAGTTTTGAAAATTTCGCGAAGATTCGTCAACCGGCGCCAAAGTTATTGGGAAAACAAAAAACACTTTTCCTATGGAAACTAGGTCCTAACTATAACTACCTACTGGCAACCGCCAGATATATATATATATATTTATATTCGCTGAGAAAACCACAGGTTTCAGGGACGTTATAGTTAGTTGGACATTTCACTAGTACAAAACCAGAGAAATTTGGCCGTTATAGTTAGTTGAGCTAACTATAACTCACGCCCCCGCAATGCACTGCTGATGATGTCACATATTACATCAATCATGACATGGTCAGTGACATCACTGTTGACATCACTGATGACATCTCAAATGACAGCACTGATGACATCATCCAGTGACTATGAGTGTTTCTAAAAAGTTGATGAATGTTATATATATATATATGCCATGGTGTATTGAAGAATGAATAGATGTATGAGTGTCTGAATGGATGATTTAGTGGGTGCGTGACTGACTGTATAAGTGTGTGATTAAACGTGTCTTATTGAATACATGGGTGAGTGACTAATCTGTGTGAATGTCTGCATCAGTCTGTCAGTTGGTATGTAAGTGGCTGCATGGGTTGGTGAGTAGCTACATGAGTTTCTATATGGATTAATGATTGGTTGTCTGAGTAGCTGTATGGGTGCCTCAGTGTCTGTGTGGGTGGGTGGGGGGGTGTAACTCTCTGCATGGATGTGTGACTGGGTGATTCAGTGGATGTATGGGTTCATGAGTGCGTCTGCGAGGGGCTGTATGGGTGAGTGAGTGCGTATGGCTGTGTTGGAGAGTGAATGGATGTCTCAGTGGTATATGTGTGAGTAACTACATATGTGAAAGGCAGTATATGTGAGTGTTGGAGTATATAACTGACTATATGTGAGAGTGAGTGATTGTGAGAGTAGCTGTATGGATGAGTGTATGCTTGTGTCAGTGATTGTATGAGAGTAAGTATGTGTTAGTATCTGTATGAATAAGTGAGGTGCTGTGCGTATAACTTTATTGGTGAGTAAATGGCACTGTGATTGATTCTTTGGGTGACTGACTAGGTGTGTGAGTATCTCTGTGGGTGAGTGGCAGTATGTGAGTGTCTGTATGGATATATGAGTGAATATATCAGTGGCTGTATTGATGAGTGACTGCGTGTATGAGTGACTGCATGGGTTAGTGAGTGGATGTGTGTATAGGCCTATGAATCAGTGAGTGGGTATGTAGTAACTGGTATTGGTGTGTGTATGGTTTTGAGAATGGCACTCTGTATTTTAGAGTGGGTGTATTAAAGGTTATATTAGGGTGTGAGGAGGTGCATCAGATAGCAAGTGGATGATGTCATCAGTGATGTCACCTGATATGTAATCAGTGATGTCATTAGTGATGTCACTGACCATGTCATGAGTGATGTAATGTGTGACATCATCAGAAGTGCATTGAGGGTGCGTGAGTTATAGTTAGCTCAACTAACTATAATGGCCACATTTCTCTGGTTTTGTGCGAGTGAAATGTCCAACTAACTAAAACGTCCCTGAAACCTGTAGTTTTTCCAGTGAATTTCAAAGGTTTTTTAAATACTAATTACTAACTATAACATCCCTAAAACCTATGGTTTTTTCAGTGAATTTCTAAGGTTTTTTAAATGCTAACTACTAACTATAACGTCCCTAAAACCTATGGTTTTTTCAGTGAATTTCTAAGGTTTTTTAAATGCTAATTTCTAACTATAACGTCCCTGAAACCTATGGTTTTTTCAGTGAATTTCAAAGGTTTTTTAAATACTAATTACTAACTATAACATCCCTAAAACCTATGGTTTTTTCAGTGAATTTCTAAGGTTTTTTAAATGCTAACTACTAACTATAACGTCCCTAAAACCTATGGTTTTTTCAGTGAATTTCTAAGGTTTTTTAAATGCTAATTTCTAACTATGACGTAGTAGTCGTGTTTGCAGAGTGGTGCAGAAAGGAGGCTGTGCCACCGACCAGCGCTCAGGAATTCCGCTGCGTAGGACTTACAGGAGGTACCAGGAGGGCTTCTTGGCCCCCAAAGTCCCTCAGGAGTAACGTGGACTTCATCCCCCAACCTGTAGTGTGCCAGGAGGCACGTTTCCAGAGTGGTGGAGAAAGGGGGGCATGGCCTCCAAAGACCTCTTAGCAATACCACTGCGTGGGACTTACTAGAGGTAACAGGAGGGGTAGTTGGCCTTGGGGGCCAACTACCCCTCCTATTACCTCCAGTAAGTCCCACACAGCAGCATTGGTAAGTTCACATAGCAGGCCACGCTCCCTTTGCCCATCACTCTGCAAATGCGCTCCCTGGAGCGCTCTTGGATGGGGATTGAAGTTCCCTTTGCTGCTGGGGGTCCTTAGGGGCCAGCCAACTAGCCTACCTGTTACCTCTAGTAAACCCCAGATAGACCGAATTGCTGAGAGGTAGACACAGGCCACGACCCCTTTCTGCACCGCTCTGCAAACGTGCCTCCTGGCGTGCTCTTGGTTGGGGGATGAAGTCCCCTTGCCTCCAGAGGGTCCCTGGGGGCCAACTAGTCCTCCTGTTATCACTAGTAAGCCCCACACAGCTAGATTGCTGAGAGTGGTCCAAGGCCATGCCCCCTTTTTACACCACTCTGCCATCCCGAGGCCGATTTCAGCCCCAGGGACCCCATCCCCCAGGGCATGGCCACATATTCAATTTTTTTGTATAATTTTTTTAAAGGAGGGTGGCTGCACGGCCCCCATCCTTTAAGACCCCAACCCCATCCCCCGGGGCATTGCCTCGTTTTTCTTTTTTTAAATAATTAAATATTTGGGAGGGGGCCGCATGGCCCCCCTTCCCTGGGCCACTTCCGGGCCCGGGGACCCCATCCCCCAGCGCCTGGCCTCATGTTGGGGACCTTGGGGGGAGCCCCAATGCCCCCGTTGTCCCAGCCGGCATTGCTTTTGGACAAGGGGAGCTGCTGACATGCAGCTCCCCTTGTCCAAAAGAAATCTGCTTTGCTTCGTGGAAACGAGAGCAGGTTTCCTGCTCTCACTTCCACGAAGCAAAGCAGTGTTTGCAATAACAAGGCGGGAGCCGTGCTCCCGTCCTGTCATTGCAAACTGCAATGTCCCAGGGGAAGGCACCCCGGGACATTGCTGGAGCCGGCCCTGGGGGGTGGAGGTCCCCAAGACCATCTAGGGCTCCAGGAGGGGGGCCGCACAGCCCCCCTCCATCTTATTTAAAGCCCCAGGAGGTGGTAGTCCCCGGGGCCCCACAACGGACTCCCGCATTTAAATAATTAGTGCCCCGGGGCAGTGATGATCCCTGGGGCAGTGTGGGGGGACTCAAGCCCCCCCACACTTTAATTTTAAAACAAGCCGTGGGGAAGTGGCGGTCCCCGGGGCTGCGGGGGGGCCACGTGCCCCCATTTAATATTTATTGCCCCAGGGAGGTGGCAGTCCCCGGGGCTGCATGGTGGGGGCAGGAGCCCCCCACGCAATTTTTTATTTAAAAATGAATCCCCAGGGAGGTGGCGGTCCCTGAGGCTGCGGAAGGGCCACGTGCCCCCGCACATTATTAATAAAGCCCCAGGGAGGTGGCATTCCCCGGGGCTGTGGGGGCCCACGCTGCCCCTGCATATATTATGCGCATTGCCCCCGGGACCTGGCCCATCCGGGGGCTCATTAAAATGAAGCACGGGAGACCGCGTTTTTTTTCGGCGGGATTTGCAAATCCCGCGGACGTTTTTTTTTTTTAAATGCTTTTTTGGGCCTTCGGGCAATGGATGAGGGACGGGAATGTTTAAAACATGGACGAGAACAATTACATGCAAATAGACATTGAAAAAAGCGTAAACCGCTGAAACGAGTCTGCCTGAATAAAATTGAAGTTTGGAAAATGCTGAGTGCTCCGTGGTTTTCTCTGAGTGGGAAATTGGTAGATATACAAATTCATGAGAGCCACACTCATGATGGAAGCACCCGCCCACAAGCTAGTTCAGCAGCACTGTGGCAATTGGTGAGAACGTAATGGAGTGCTGCTAGAACTGCTGCCGACCACCAGGGATGCCATACCCACGACACGATGCCAGCATTAGAATAATGTTTGGAATTCGGTTACAAAACCGCTACCTAGGGTAACAGACCTGTGAAGGAAGGAGAACGGCAGGGCGAGTAACTCTCTGCTTCAATTGTCCCATGTTTGGTGAGTGGAAATTAAGCATAATATATACTGTTGGTTTGCATGTTCACTCACACGAAGTGATAAGTCATTAGAAATATGGACAGTTGAACATGCAACCAAGCTCACTGAGAGACTATTGCTTAATTATTCATGTTAAGATGGCGGACACAAAACCGGATGAAATAGAATAAAATCGAAGTCCGTCTTCCCTTACCATATGTTGCCTGTCCAATGGATGTGGGACAGGAATGTTTAAAACATGGACGAGAACAATTATGCAAATAGGCATTGAAAAAGGCGTAAACCGCTGAAACGTGTCTGCCTGAATAAAATTGAAGTTTTGGAAAACGCTGAGTGCTCCGTGGTTTTCTCCGAGTGGGAAATTGGTGGATATACAAATTCATGAGAGCCACACTCATGACGGAAGCACCCGCCCGCAAGAAAGTTCAGCAGCAGTGTGGCAATTGGTGAGAAAGTAATGGAGTGCTGCTAGAACCGCCGCCGACCGCCAGGGATGCCATACCCACGACACGATGTCTGTATTACAATGATGCTTGGAATTTGGTTACAAAACCGCTACCTGGGGTAGCAGCGTGGCATTTGGTGAGAATATATATGATCCTGCGGGCCCGAAACGCGTCATGGCTGTGGTTTGTTGAGCTGCCAAAATAAACTACTTACTACACGAAGTTGTGGTCCGGGCTCCTGTTTTTCAGCGTTAACCGAAAATCGAGAGGAGTTGCTGTTATATATATATATATATATATATATATATATATATATATTCACTGAAAAAACCATAGGTTTCAGATATGTTATAGTTAGAAATTAGCATTTAAAAAACCTTTGAAATTCACTGAAAAAACCATAGGTTTTAGGGACAGTTATAGTTAGTTGGACATTGCACTCGTACAAAACCCGTGAAATTCTCCCGTTATAGTTAGTTCAGCTAACTATAACTCGCGCCCCGCAATGCACTGCTGATGACGTCACATATTACATCACTCATGACATGGTCAGTGACATCACTGATGACATCACTGATGACATCTCAAATGACATCACTGATGACATCATCCAGTGACTGTGTGTTTCTGTAAAGTTTAAATATTTTTAATAAATATAGGGAAAGGCGTATTGAAGAATGAGTGGGTGTATAAGTGTCTGAATGGATGATTTAGTAGGTGCGTGACTGACTCTATAAGTGAGTGATTTAACGTATCTTACTGAATGCATGGGTTAGTGACTAAACTGGGTGAATGTCTGTATCCGTCTGTCTGTTGCTGTGTAAGTGGCTGCATGTGTTTGTGAATAGCTACATGAGTGTCTATATGAGTTATTGAATGGTTGTCTGAGTATCTGTATGGGTGCCTGAGTGTTTGTGTGGGAGGGGTGTGTGCGACTCTGTGCATAGATGTGTGAGTGGGTAATTCACTGGGTGGATGGTTTCAAGAGTGCATCTGTGATAGACTGTATGGGTGGGTAAGTGTGTGTAAGAGTGTGTTAGTGAGTGAATGTATGTCCCAGTGGTACATGTGTGAGTAACTACATATGTAAAAGGCAGTATATATGTGTGTTGGAGTATATAAATAGCTATAAGCGAGAGTGAGTGATTGTGATAGTGGCTGTATGGATGAGTGTGTGCTTGTATCAGTGATTGTATAGGAGCGTAACAATGTGCTAGTATTTGTATGATTAAGTGAGCTGGTGTGTGTATAACTGTATAGGTGAGTAAATGGCAGTGTGTTTAATTATTTGCATGACTGACTAGGAGTGTGAGTACCTCTATGGATGAGTGGCGGTGTTTGAGTGTCTATATAGGAGTAAGAGTGCATATGATAGTCCTGTTCTGAGTGACCATAAGTATGAGTGACTGTACGGGTGAGTGAGTGGATGTGTGTGTGTAGACCTAAGAAACAGTGAGTGGGTTTGTAGTTATTGGTGTTGGAGTGTCTATGGTTTTGCGAATGGCAGTCTGTAATTTAGATTGGGTGTATCAAAGGTTATATTAGGGTGTGAGGAGCTGCATCAGATTATCACGTGGATGATGTCATCAGTGATGTCATTTGAGATGTCATCAGTGATGTCATCAGTGATGTCACTGACCATGTCATGAGTGATGTAATATGTGACGTCATCAGCAGTGCATTACGGGGCGCGAGTTATAGTTAGCTGAACTAACTATAACGGGGGAATTTCACGGGTTTTGTACGAGTGCAATGTCCAACTAACTATAACTGTCCCTAAAACCTATGGTTTTTTCAGTGAATTTCAAAGGTTTTTTAAATGCTAATTTCTAACTATAACATATCTGAAACCTATGGTTTTTTCAGTGAATTTCAAAGGTTTTTTAAATGCTAATTCCTAACTATAACATGTCTGAAACCTACGGTTTTTTCAGTGAATTTCAAAGGTTTTGTAAATGACAATTTTTAAATGTATTAATTGTTATATTAATTTTTTTCATACTGATTTATTACATTTTTAGATTTTTTTTTTTACATATTTTATTTTTTAAATTACATTGTAATTACATTATACATTACATTACAAAAATACTTTCTCAGAATGAATTACTTTAGTTTAAATACTTTGCACATAGGCAATAGACTTTTAAGTACAGTAGTTACAGTTGTTGCAATGGGCAACACATTTTCAAACACAATGCAACATTCAGCTCAATGTGAATTTCTAGTTAAATGCAATTAGTTACTTTATGGATTACTTTTTCTAACCACAGGACTGGATCCTAGATTCAGTCCTGGTACATCTCCTGTAAACAGTTGAGTAAAAGCGTTTTGGTTACAGTCGTGATTTTTAAGGAATATTATTGTATTTTAAAAGTTGACACTTAGAAACTTTTTCTCATAGAATCACCAATGTTATCCTATGGAAGGAAATTCACTTAGCAGGTAAAAACTGTTATCATTACTTTTTCTTACTCAGTGTTGGATCCTGGATCCAGCACTGGTGCATCTCCTGTAAACAGTTGAAAGAATGCGTTTAAGTCATACAGGCGATTTTTAAGGAATATTTGTAGTTTGTGAAAATCGACACTTTGAAACTTTTCTGCTGAAAACCAGACAATGGATTCCTATGGAAGAAAATATAAGTTACTGGTAAGTACGGTTAAAATTACTTTTCAGGACCAGTACTGGGCTGAAAGATACAGTACTGAGGTCTCTCCTTATAACAGGTGAGTAAATCGGAATTCGTATTTCGGCTGATTTTAGAGGAATATTTGTATGTTTCAAAAATCGACACTTAGAAACTTTTTCAGCAAAAAGCAGGCAATGATATCCTACGGAAGGAAATTCAAGTTACTGGTAAGTACGGTTAAAATTACTTTTGAGGATCAGTACTGGGCTGAAAGATGCAGCACTGAGGTGTCTCCTGATAACAGGTGAGTAAATCGGAATTCGTATTTCGGCTGATTTTAGAGGAATATTATAAAGTTCCAAAACTCCACACTTAGAAGAATTTCCAAGTGAAACCAGTCAATGTTAGCCTATGGAAGGAAATTCAAGTTACTGGTAAGTACGGTTAAAATTACTTTTCAGGACCAGTACTGGGGCTGAAAGATGCAGCACTGAGGTCTCTCCTGATAACAGGTGAGTAAATCGAAATTCGTATTTCGGCTGATTTTAGAGGAATATTTGTATGTTTCAAAAATCAACACTTAGAAACTTTTTCAGCAAAAAGCAGGCAATGATATCCTATGGAAGGAAATTCAAGTTACTGGTAAGTACGGATAAAATTACTTTTGAGGATCAGTACTGGGCTGAAAGATGCAGCACTGAGGTCTCTCCTGATAACAGGTGAGTAAAAAGGAATTCGTATTTCGGCTGATTTTAGAGGAATATTTTAAAGTTCCAAAACTCCACACTTAGAAGAATTTCCAAGTGAAACCAGTCAATGTTAGCCTATGGAAGGAAATTCAAGTTACTGGTAAGTACGGTTAAAATTACTTTTCAGGACCAGTACTGGGCTGAAAGATACAGCACTGAGGTCTCTCCTGATAACAGGTGAGTAAATCGGAATTCGTAGTTCGGCAGATTTTAGAGGAATATTTGCACAATGGTGAAGGGAGGGGGCGGGGCCTGAGGTGACATCTGTGCAAACGCACCCCATGGCGCGTTTTAAGTTGGGGGATTAAGTCCCCTTGAATCATGAGGGTCCCTACGGGCCAACTAGCCCACCACGAACCTCCAGTATGCGCCAGGGGGCTGCGTTGCAGAGATGTGTAGAGAGGCCACACCCCTTTTACACCTCTCTGCAACGCAGCTCTGTGGCGCTTTCTGGATGTACCTGTTGGGCTAGTTGGCCCCCAGGGACCATCAGGATTGAAGGGGATTTAATTCCCCATCTTAAAACGCGCCACGGGGCCTGTTTGCACACATGTCACCTGAAGCCCCGCCCCTCCCTTCACCACTGTGCAAACGCGCCCCGTGGCGCGTTTTAAGTCGGGGGATTAACTCCCTTGAATCCTGAGGGTCCCTGGGGTGCAACTAGCCCACCAGCTACCTCCATTAAGCGCCACAGAGCTGCGTTGCAGAGAGGTGTAAAAGGGGCGTGGCCTCTGTACACCTCTCTGCAAGGCAGCCCCTGGCGCATACTGGAGGTTCCTGGTGGGCTAGTTGGCCCCAGGGACCCCCAGTATTGAAGGGGAATTACTTCCCATCTGCAAACGCGCCAGGGGCGCGTTTGCAGAGTGGTGAAGGAAGGGGCGGGGCCTGCGGGCCCGATGTTTTTTTTTTTTTTTCCTGAAGGGGGCTGTGTGGCCCCTTTTCCTTTTTCCTATCTTTAGGCCCTGGGGACCCCATCCCCCAGGGCCTTACCCCTTTTTTTTTAAATTAAAATTAAAAAAAAACGGGAAGGGGGCCGCGTGGCCCCCTTCCCTGGGCCTGTATTGGCCCCGGGGACCCCATCCCCCGGGGCATGGACTCGATTTTTTTATATTTTTATTTGGAGGGGGGCTGCGTGGCCCCCCTCCTCAGGCCATTTAAGGCCCCGGGGACCCCATCCCCCGCGGCCGGCCTTGACATCATTTTTTTTTTTATTTTTTTTTTTTAAACTTTGGGGAGGGGGGCTGCGTGGCCCCCCTCCCGGGCCACTTATGTCCCCGGGGACCCCATCCCCCGGGGCCTAGCCTCACGTTGGAGACTGTGGGGGGGTCCCCAATCCCCCCACAGTCCCAGCTGGCTCCCCGCCTCCTGCGGAAGCCGGCATTGCTTTTCCACATGGGGAGCAGCTAACATGCTGCTCCCCATGTGGAAAAGCAATTGGTTTGCATTTTGAAAGAGAGAGCAGGTTTCCTGCTCTCTCTTTCAAAATGCAAACCAAGTTTGCTATGACAGGACGGGAGCCGCGAGGCTCCCGTCCTGTCATAGCAAACAGCAGTGTCCCGGGGGTAGGCACCCCGGGACACTGCAGGAGCCGGCCCTGGGGGTGGCGGTCCCCAGGGCCATCACTGGCTCCAGGAGGGGGCCGCGCGGCCCCCTCCCATCCAGTGCACAGCCCCGGGGAGGTGGTGGCCCTCGGGCTTGGGGTCCGTTACGGACCCCCATATTTAAATGTTTAGTGCCCCGGGGAGGTGGCGGACCTCGGGGCGTGTGGGGGCTGGAGCCCCCACACAGGTTTTTTAATTTAAAAAAAGAAGCCCCGGGGAGGTGGTGGTCCCTGGGCTGCGGGAGGGCTCAGAGCCCTCCCGCACCATTTGTAAAAGAAAGCCCTGGGGGTGGTGGTCCTCGGGCTTGGGGGCCCTTTGAGGCCCCCCATACATAAATTGAACACCCTCACCATGCCCCCGGGACTTGGGCCACCCGGGGGCAAATGTAATCGAAGCGCGGAGACCGCGCTTGATTTTTTTTTTTCGGCAGGATCCGCGCACCCTGAGCGCATCCTGCCGATTTAAAAAAAAAATGCTTTTCTGCCCAGGGGGTCCTTATGGGACCCCTGAGCAGACCTAGGGGTCAGGGTGTTTCTACCCTGCTCCCTTTGTGCGCTTTGCGCACTTGTTTCTGTCCCTCGGTTCTACCGAGGGACAAAATGGCTGCCAACATTTCCTGGATCGGAATGTTGACAGCCAGCTGACAGCCAATTAACATGCAGCTCGTGATCGGGACGGTGCGCGCAGGGTGCGCTCAGGGTGCGCGAATCCGACGCGGCCATAGATATATCTATACTTTTACTTTTGATTTTCTCAGCAACTACTGAACGGATTTACACCATTTAACAAAAAGGGTTCTTTCTGAACCAAGAACTACCTCTTTGCCAAATTTGGTGTAATTCCGTTCAGCAGTTCGGGCTGTAGCCGTGTCTAAAGTTTCCTATGGAAAATTGCATGGGGAAAACGCGTTTTGGGACCCCCTTTTTCTCGGCCCCCGCTTGACGAATCCCCCGAGACTTTCAGGGTAGGAGCGGACCGGAGCGCCCCACAAATTTTGAAAATTTTGCGAAGATACGTCAACCGGCAAGAGAGTTATTTCAAATAGAATGTCGCGGATTTCCTATGGATAATAGGTTGTAACTATAACTATCTACTGGCGACCGCCAGTAGATAATATATATATATATATATATATCAGCATGTGAATCCCAAAGTATCCAGCCACAGCGGCGCAACACGAGGGCACAGACTCCAAGGCAGTGATGATGGCAAAGTGTCTTTATTTAAGTATCAATGTCCATATATATATATATTCACTGAAAAAAACCACAGGTTTCAGGGACGTTATAGTTTGTTGGACATTTCACTCGTACAAAACCAGAGAAATTCGGCCGTTATAGTTAGTTCAGCTAACTATAACTCGCGCCCCCGCAATGCACTGCTGATGACGTCACATATTACATCATTCATGACATGGTCAGTGACATCACTGATGACATCACTGATGACATCTCAAATGACATAAATAAACAATGTGGACGTACCCACTGAAGGAACAAAGAATCGGGACTCACTGTGCAAATAGCAGTGTCGCACAACCCTTAGGTTTTATTAAAGACTCCTCACACACCAACCTAGGTGGTGTCATGCTTCATCATAGGGTCCCAACCGGGTGGCCTAATGCCGCCGGTTGTGCATAACGCCTGATTACAGCGGAGCTGGTGTGGTGTAATAATGTGATGTGAGATGTGAGAGTTTATAAAAATATCTCTGGGAATCCTTGCCAATTGTATTTAATTGTGGCGGCTAGGATATATTAAAATCCGAAGCGCAACTAATAAAGTTACTTGAAACTCATAGTTGTCTGTGATGGGTCTACATGTTTCAGCCCCTCAAAGAGACAGGGGGCTTTCATCAGGACCAGTGAAAAAGGTGAGTGAGTGGCAAAATATAGCCACGTGAATGGTAAAAAATCACAACGCACACGCTAAGGTGAGTTGGAAATGATTGGAGGGAGTCGATACTTACGACCCCACTAGAAACAACACTCGTTTTAAGTGTCTAGCAGGAAATCAGGGCCCGGGAGGGGAATCCCAGCAGCCGGGACCATGGGAGTCCGCAATAGGTTGTAGCGGGAATTCGGTCTTGATGAAAGTGTGACTATAGACGATTCCCCTCCCGGGCCCTGATTTCCTGCTAGACACTTAAAACGAGTGTTGTTTCTAGTGGGGTCGTAAGTATCGACTCCTCCAATCATTTCCAACTCACCTTAGCGTGTGCGTTGTGATTTTTTACCATTCCCGTGGCTATATTTTGCCACTCACTCACCTTTTTCACTCGGTCCTGATGAAAGCCCCCTATTCTTTTTGAGGGGCTGAAACATGTAGACCCATCACAGACAACTATGAGTTTCAAGTAACTTTATTAGTTGCGCCTTCGGATTTTAATATATCCTGGGCCGCCTCAATTAAATACAATTGGCAAGGATTCCCAGAGATATTTTTATAAACTCTCACATCTCACATCACATTATTACACCACACCAGCTCCGCTGTAATCAGGCGTTGTAGCACAACCGGGCGGCATTAGGCCACCCGGTTGGGACCCCTATGATGAAGCATGACACCACCTAGGTTGGTGTGTGAGGGGTCTTTTAATAAAAACCTAAGGGTTGTGCAACACTGCTATTTGCACAGTGAGTCCCGATTCTTTGTTCCTTCAGTGGGTACGTCCACATTGTTTATTTATTGAATTTGGGGAAAGGGACGTCCCTTGATTTTTCCTCGCTCTCCCACCCCCCTCTTGTTGTATTATTATCTCAAATGACATCACTGATGACATCATCCAGTGACTGTGTGTTTCTATAAAGTTTAAATATGTTTTATATATATGCCTAGGTGTATTGAAAAATGAGTGGGTGTATAAGTATCTGGATGGATGATTTAGTAGGTGCGTGACTGACTGTATAAGTGAGTGATTAAATGTGTCTTACTGAATGCATGGGTTAGTGACTGATACAGACATTCACACAGTTTAGTTTGTCAGTTGGTGTGTAAGCGGTTGCATGGGTTGGTGAGTACCTAAATGAGGATCTATATGGGTTATTGATTGGTTGTCTGAGTATCTGTATGGGTGCCTGAGTGTCTGTGTGGGTGGGTGGGGGGTTTGACTATGTGCATAGATGTGTGAGTGGATGATTCACTGGGTGTATGGGTTCAAGAGTGCATCTGTGCAGAGCTGTATGGGTGGGTGAGTGTGTGTATGGGTGTGTTGGTGAGTGAATGGATGCCTCAGTGATACATGTGTGAGTAACTGCATATGTGAAAGGCAGTATACGTGAGTGTTGGAGTGTAGAAATGACTATATGTGAGAGTGAGTGATTGTGAGAGTGGCTGTATGGATCAGTGTGTGCTTGTATTAGTTATTGTATAAGAGTGTAAGTATGTGTTAGTATATGTTTGAATAAGTGAGGTGGTGTGTGTATAACTGTATAGGTGAGTAAATGGGAGTGTGATTGATTATTTGCATGACTGACTAGGTGTGTGAGTAACTCTATGGATGAGTGGCGGTGTGTGAGTGTCTGTATAGATATGTGAGTGTATATGATAATGCCGTATTGATGGTTGACTGCATGTATGAGTGACTGTATGGGTGAATGAGTGGATGTGTGTTTAGACCTAGGAATTAGTGAGTGGGTATAAACTAACTGGTATTGGTGTGTCTATTGTTTCGAAAATGGTAGTCTGTATTTTAGAGTGGGTGTATCAAAGGTTATATTAGGGTATGAGGAGGTGCATCAGATTATCACGTGGATGATGTCATCAGTGATGTCATCAGTGATGTCATTTGAGATGTCATCAGTGATGTCATCAGTGATGTCTCTGACCATGTCATGAATTATGTAATATGTGACGTCATCAGCAGTGCATTGCGGGTGCGCGAGTTATAGTTAGCTGAACTAACTATAGCGGGCGAATTTCTCTGGTGTTGTACGAGTGAAATGTCCAACTAACTATAACGTCCCTGAAACCTGTGGTTTTTTCAGTGAATTTCAAAGGTTTTTAAATGCTAATTTCTAACTGTGCCTACAAAGGTAGGACATGTGAAGAAAGAGGAAGAAAAGCACAGAAAGAAGCAAGACAAATGCAGAAAGAGGCAACAGAAGTCCAGAAAGACGAAGAAAAGTGCAGGAAGAAGCAAGAGATGTGCGGAAAGAA
This sequence comes from Calotriton arnoldi, assembly GCA_963921515.1. Lineage (NCBI taxonomy): Eukaryota > Metazoa > Chordata > Amphibia > Caudata > Salamandridae > Calotriton > Calotriton arnoldi. Next base: position 192,184 of record CAWUFW010015591.1, on the reverse strand, counting down.
CCAACAGAGGAGCAGAAAGTCCTCCTGTGCCCCCAACTTTTTGCTGACGGGTACTGGTGGTAACTGACTCTGACTAACCAGGCCTAGAGCCAGTGCTATGCTAAAAGACACTTAGAATACAGTGAAAACACCTGCATTCACTAGGGAACACTCTGCGTTGGGGTACCCCTGTGATTAGCATGACCTCCTCTGTATTTGCTATGAGTTAGTGCCTGGGTCATTGCATGAGTACATGGGTACTGACTGGATGATTAGAGTACTACAAGGAGAGTGCATGGTGAATTTATAAGTGCTTGGGTTTTGGCGGAGTGATTGGATAAGTACATGGTGCTGGCTGGGTGATTGCAGGAGTGCATGGGTAGTGACAAGGAGATGGCTGGTCTGCATGAGTAGTGCTCAGGTAATTGTAGCAGTGTATGTGTTAGTGCCTGGGTCATTGCATGAGTACATAGGTACTAGCTGGATGATGAGAGTACTGCAAGGAGAGAGCATGGTGAATTTATAAGTGCTTGGATTTTGGCAGAGTGATTGGATAAGTACATGGTGCTGACTGGGTGATTGGAGGAGTGCATAGGCAGTGACAGGGAGATGGCAGTACTGCATGGGTAGTGCTCAGGGTATTGTAGCAGTGCATGTGTTAGTGCCTGGGTCATTGCATGAGTACATGGGTACTGACTGGATGATTAGAGTACTGTAAGGAGAGTGCATGGTGAATTTATAAGTGCCTGGGTTTTGGTGGAGTGATTGGATAAGTACATGATGCTGGATGGGTGATTGGAGGAATGCATGGGTAGTGACAAGGAGATGGCTGGTCTGCATGAGTAGTTCTCAGGTAATTGTAGCAGTGCATGTGATAGTGCTTGGGTCATTGCATGAGTACATGGGTAGTGAGTGGATGACTAGAGTGCTGCAAGGACAGTGCATGGTGATTTTATAACTGCTTGGGTTTTGGTGGAGTGATTGGATAAGTACATGATGCTGGATGGGTGATTGGACGAGTGCATGGGTAGTGACAGAAGGATTGCTGGAGTGCATAGGTACTACCTGGGTAATTGGAGGAGTGAAGCAGTAGTGTGTAGGTGGTTAGAGGTCTGCATGGGTAGTGCTCAGGGGATTGTAAGAGTGCATGTGTTAGTGCCTGGGCCATTGCATAAGTACATGGGTACTGACTGGATGGTTAGAGTACTGCAAGGAGAGTGCATGGTGAATTTATAAGTGCTTGTGTTTTGGTGCAGTGATTAGATAAGGACATGGAACTGGATGGGTAATTGGAGGAGTGCATGGGTGGTGACAAGGAGATGGCTGGACTGCATCAGTAGTGCTCAGGGGATTGTAGCAGTGCTTGTGTTAGTGCCTGGGTCATTGCATAAGTACATGGGTACTGACTGGATGATTAGAGTACTGCAAGGAGAGTGCATGGTGAATTTATAAGTGCTTGGGTTTTGGCAGAGTGATTGGATAAGTACATGGTACTCGCTGGGTGATTGGAGGAGGGCATGGGTAGTGACAAGGCGATGGCTGGACTGCATCAGTAGTGCTCAGGGGATTGCAGCAGTGCATGTGTTAGTGCTTGGGTCATTGCATGAGTATTTGGGTAGTGACTGGATGATTAGAGTACTGCAAGAAGAGTGTATGGTGAATTTATAAGTGCTTGTGTTTTGGCGCAGTGATTAGATAAGGACATGGAACTGGCTGGGTGATTGGAGGAGTGCATGGGTAGTGACAAGGAGATGGCTGGACTGCATCAGTAGTGCTCAGGGGATTGTAGCAGTCAATGTGTTAGTGCCTGGGTCATTGCATGAGTACATGGGTACTGACTGGATGATTAGAGAACTGCAAGGAGAGTGCATGGTGAATTTATAAGTGCTTGTGTTTTTGCGCAGTGATTAGATAAGACATGGAACTAGCTGGGTGATTGGAGGAGTGCATTGGTAGTGACAAGGAGATGGCTGGACTGCATCAGTAGTGCTCAGGGGATTGTAGCAGTGCATGTGTTAGTGCCTGGGTCATTGCATGAGTAAATGGGTAGTGACTGGATGATTAGAGTACTGCAAGGAGAGTGCATGGTGAATTTATAGGTGCTTGTATTTTGGCGCAGTGATTAGATAAGGACAAGGAACTGGCTGGGTGATTGGAGGAGTGCATGGGTAGTGACAAGGAGATGGCTGGACTGCATCAGTAGTGCTCAGGGGATTGTATCAGTTCATGTGTTAGTGCCTGGGTCATTGCATGTGTACATGTGTAGTGACTGGATGATTAGAGTACTGCAAGGAGAGTGCATGGTGAATTTATAAGTGCTTGTGTTTTGGCCCAGTGATTAGATAAGGACATGGAACTGGCTGGGTGATTGGAGGAGTGCATTGGTAGTGACAAGCATATGGCTGGACTGCATCAGTAGTGCTCAGGGGATTGTAGCAGTGCATGTGTTAGTGCCTGGGTCATTGCATGAATACATGCGTAGTGACTGGATGATTAGAGTACTGCAAGGAGAGTGCATGGTGAATTTATAAGTGCTTGTGTTTTGGCACAGTGATTAGATATGGACATGGAACTGGCTGGGTGATTGGAGGAGTGCATGGGTAGTGACAAGGAGATGGCTGGACTGCATCAGTAGTGCTCATTGGATTGTAGCAGTGCATGTGTTAGTGCCTGGGTCATTGCATGAGTACATGGGTACTGACTGGATGATTAGAGTACTGCAAGAAGAGTGCATGGTGAATTTATAAGTGCTTGTGTTTTGGCGCAGTGATTAGATAAGGACATGGAACTGGCTGGGTGATTGGAGGAGTGCATGGGTAGTGACAAGGAGATGGCTGGACTGCATCAGTAGTGCTCAGGGGATTGTAGCAGTGCATGTGTTAGTGCCTGGGTCATTGCATGAGTACATGTGTAGTGACTGGATGATTAGAGTACTGCAAGGAGAGTGCATGGTGAATTTATAAGTGCTTGTGTTTTGGTGCAGAGATTAGATAAGGACATGAAACTGGCTGGGTGATTGGAGGAGTGCATGGGTAGTGACAAGGAGATGGCTGGACTGCATCAGTAGTGCTCAGGGGATTGTAGCAGTGCATGTGTTAGTGCCTGCGCCATTGCATGAGTACATGGGTAGTGACTGGATGATTAGAGTACTGCAAGGAGAGTGCTTGGTGAATTTATAAGTGCTGGTGGCTATTTTCAGCCCCGGGGACCCCATCTCCCGGGGCGGCCTTTCCTTTTTTATTTATTTATTTTTTTAAAGGGGAGGGGGACCGCGTGGCCCCCCTCCCGGGCCACTTCTGGCCCCGGGGACCCCATCATCCCCGGGGCCTGGCCATCATTTTTTTAATTAATTTTTGGGAGGGGGGCCATGTGGTCCCCCTCCTCAGGCCACTTCTGGCCCTGGGGACCCCATCCCCCGGGGCCTGGCCACTTCATTGGGGACCGTGGGGGGAGCTCCAATTCCCCCACAGTCCCGCCGGCTCCCCGCCTCCTGCGGGAGCCGGCATTGCTTTTCCACATGCGGAGCTGCTGACATGCAGCTCCCCTTGTGCAAAAGCAATCTGCTTTGGATTTTGGAAGCAAGAGCAGGAAACCTGCTCTCGCTTCCAAAATCCAAAGCAGTGTTTGCAATGACAGGGCGGGAGCCGCACGGCTAGTCCCGCCCTGCCATAGCAAACAGCAGTGTCCCGGGGTGTGGGCACCCCGGGACACTGCGGGTCTGCCAGTCCTGGGGGGTGGTGGTCCCCAGGGCCATCAAGGGCTCCAGGAGGGGGGCCGCGCGGCCCCCCTCCCTACTAGTGCACAGCCCCGGGGAGGTGGTGGTCCCTGGGGTAACGGACCCCCGCATTTGCATTTTAGTGCCCCGGGGGGGAGGTGGCGGTCCCCAGGGCGTGTGGGGGGGCTCGAGCCTCCCCACACAGGTTTATTTTATTTTTTTTAAAAACAAGCCCCGGCGGGTGGCGGTCCCCGGGGCTGCAGGGGGGCCGTGTGCCCCCGTGAATATTTTAGAAAAGCCCCAGGGGGTGGTGGTCCCTGTGGCTTGGGGGGCCTTGGAGGCCCCCCACACATTAACAAAAAGGAAGCCCCAGGGGGTGGCGGTCCCCGGGGCTGCAGGAGGGCCGCGTGCCCTCCCGCATAGTATTTAAAGCAAGCCCCAGGAGGTGGTGGTCCCCGGGGCTGCGGGGGGGCCGTGTGTCCCCACGAATATTTTAGAAAAGCCCCGGGGGTGGTGGTCCCCTGGGCTTGGGGGGGCCTTGGAGGCCCCCAACACATTACAAAAAGGAAGCCCCGGGGTGGCGGTCCCCGGGGCTGCGGGAGGGCCGCGTGCCCTCCCGCATAGTATTTACATAGCCCCGGGGAGGTGCTTTTTTTGGGCCTGGGGGTCCCTATGGGACCCCCTGAGCAGGCCTGGGGGGTCAGGGTGTTTTTACCCTGCCCCCTTTTCTTGTTTTTTTATCTTTATCTCACCTTTTCTTTCTCCCTCGGTCCGAGCACAAGATGCCTGCCAACACTTCCTGGTTTGAAGTGTTGGCAGCCAATAAGAGCCAAGCTCGTGCTCACCCAGATATCGAAACTTTTTATTTTTTTAATTTCTCAGGAACTACTGAACGGATTTACACCATTTAACAAAAAGGACTCTTTCAGAACCAAGGGCTACCTTTTTGCCAAATTTGGTGTAATTCCGTTCAGCAGTCCGGGCTGTAGCTTTGTCTAAAGTTTCCTATGGAAAATAACATGGGGAAAATGCGTTTTGGGACCCCCCTTTTTTCTCGGCCCCCGGCTGGCGATTCACCCCGAAACTTTGAAGAAAGGAGCTGACCAGAGCGCCCCACTAGTTTTGAAAATTTTGCGAAGATTCGTCAAACGGCGCTAAAGTTATTGGGAAAAGAAAAACGCTTTTCCTATGGAAACTAGGTCCTAACTATAAGTACCTACTGGCGACCGCCAGTAGGTAATATATATCTATATATATCGCACAGCAAAGCGAAATTCACGAAAGAATCCACACGAGCCCACTTGGTCAGTTTCAGCAGTTTAATCTTGGTACAGCAAACAAGGACGACGCGTTTCGACCACGTCCGTGGACTTGGTCACATGACCACCGCCTCCATTATGTAATATTTAAAGGTACGTGCACTTTAAAAACATGAACATAAAAGAAATGTTAAGGCACATGTTTAGTAGTGTAAGTGAAAAGGAAAAAACAGACGCAGCTGTTAGGATATATGCAATTTCAGACATATTGGCATATTGTAGTCTGAAAACAGTTTATAAATGATAACTGTAACAAGGTGAATATCTGGTAATTTATAAACACAAATTTTATTGCTTAACTCAGCTTAGGAAATGTAGGGTCTAGTGCCCCATTTGCTAATCATTTCAGTGGCTAGAGGATAATCCTTGTGGCTATGACCAATACATTTTCCGTTCGTGGCAATGGAGGTATAGTACCCAGGTAAGTGCAAAAGGTGACTAGGAGCAGGATGGGAAGTCCGTCAAACTCCAGTGCTCATATTTCTATCACGAACATGTGGTTCAAGGTGATTCACAGCTTCAGAATTCTGTAAAATTTGACAAGATACAAAACATATTAGCAACATGATACTTAACAATCAAACATCATCCATCATTACTGACTGTAATATTTAGATGGAGCAAATTTTGATGAGACTTTTCAATATTGCAAAACATTTCAGCAAATGACATTGCGTCTGTGAACAGAGTAAAAGAAAACAATTACAAGGAAAAAGTGGGTGTTATAAAAATTGAAAAAGAGGGAGAGGTAGGGTGTGAGTAGTTCTCCAAGGCAGAGGTGTAACAGTGGAGTTAGTCAATCTTACAGGTGGGAATATAATTCCTCAACTTGATTGAGGCCATCTGGGAATTTTGTGCCTGCTAAGAGAATGAGGCGTGACTCAAGTTTGCGAAGGGCTGCAATACGATTGCCTCCTCTCAGGTTGGGTGTGACTGTATCCAGTCCAAAATATCTGGCTTTGGTCCAGTCAGCCCCATGTTCCCTAGAGAAATGCCTCGCTGTGCTGTAGCTTTGGTCACAGTTGGTAATTGCCCGCCAATGTTCTAAGATAAGTTTTTTGATGGGGAACGTGGTTGACCCAATGTACCAGAGATTGCAGGGGCAGACTATAGCATATACAACAAAGTCAGTACTGCAAGTAATGAATTTGGGACTTTTCCAGTGTATCGTGGTTCTGTCTAGGATGACCTCCATCACATTACTGCTATTTTTGCAGGCTTTGCATTTTCCACATTTGTGGAAACCTTTGGCTTGCTTAAGCCAGCTACCTTCTTTGGGCTGGAGATGGCTGTGTACAAGCATATCTCTCAGGGATGGGCTTCTCATGTATGTCACTTATGCGACTGGGCTTATCTCGTTCCTTAGTATGGGATCTCGCCTAAGGATGTCCCATCTATTCCTGAGGATACTGGGTATCTGGTTACATTGGTTGCAGTATTTGGTGATGAATCTGACTTGTTTCTTGTTAGCATTTTTGCGGGTCTTATCGGATGGGGTTTTGTCTAGAATATCATCCCTGGACTGACTCCCGACTCGTTTTTCTGCTTGGGCAATTGATTTTCTAGAGTACCCACTCTCTCTGAATCTAGTCTTCATTTCCCTTTTAGTATCTTCATAGGTCGAGGGGGTTCTGCAATTACGTTTAGCCCTAAGAAATTCACTGTAGGGAATCCCCCACCTAAAGCTGGGAGGGTAGGAACTGGCAGCATGAAGAATTGAATTTCCTGCCGTTTTCTTCCTGAGTAGATTAGTGCTGATTTTACCCCTCTCTACACTCAGGTTGAGGTCTAGAAAGTCAATGGATTCCTGGCTGTAGTGTCTTGTAAATTTAAGGTTCACATTATTCATGTTTAAGCAGTCTATAAAAAGATTCAGTTCAGTTTCAGACCCCTTCCACACAAAGAAAATGTCGTCAATATACCTGAGCCATGTTGACACATTAAAAATCCAATGTTCAGTCTGATCATTCCAGAGCACCTGCTTCTCCCACCAGCCCACCATGAGATTGGCATAGCTGGAGGCGAAGCAGGTGCCCATGGAAGTCCCTTGTAATTGCTTGTAATGTTCCTTTTAAAAAATAAAGACATTCTCTTTCAAGCATATTGCTATCATGTCCAAGAGCATGAGAGTATGTTCTAAAAATTCTGCCCTGCGTTGTTTAAGAAAGAACTGACAAGCCTTGATGCCGTCATCATGTCTAATGCTTGTGTACAATGCCTCTACATCAAGGCATACCAGCCAATGATCCTTTCCCATGTTGACATCCCTAATCTTTTGTATAAAATGTATGGTGTCTCTGAGATAGGATGAAATGTTTCTCACAAAGGGGAAGAGAAAGTGGTCAACATATCTGCTGGTGTTCTCAAGGAGGCTATTCTTTGAGGACACAATGGGTCTCCCTGGTGGGTCACTGGCATTTTTATGGACCTTGGGGAGGAGGTACAGAGTTGGTGTGGTAGGGGTGTCATTTTTAAGAAAGTGTGTCTCAGCCTATGATAGTAAACCCTTCTCGTGCCATGTCTGGAGCTTGCTCAGGTACATGTTCTTGAGATCAGTGAGATATGTTTTGTCTACTCTCCCATAGCACGTCGGATCATTGAGTTGGCGTTGTGCTTCTCTGGTATACATGGTCCTAGTCATGAGAACCACATTGCCTCCTTTATCGGAGGGATTTATGACAAGCTCCCGATCATTCTGTAGTTTGGAGACCGCCTCCCATTGGGTCTTGGTTATATTGTCACTGCGTGGGTTATTTTTCAGAAGATCAAGGAAATCTTGGGCTACTAAATTGCTAAATACATCGATATTGTCTTTAACTGTGATAGGGACATGTTTGGATTTAGCTTTAAAATCAGTGGAGGTGGTTTCTCCAATATCTATCCCTAAGAGATCCGATATGTCAGCAGTGTTGGAGGGATTACAGTGGTCAAGTGGATCACCAGGGGTTTGTAATGCTCCCTGCTGTTCCAGGGTGGTCATGGTGTGTAGGGTCAGAATGTCTTCAATGGATAGACCCATGTCCCCCGCCCCTGTGGATCTGGTTGTTACCTCTGTTTGACTCTTTTTAGCAGCATGTATTTTACAAAGTTTCAACTTTCTTTCAAATTTATACAAGTCAACCCATGCTTGAGCATAATCAAAGCCTACTTCAGGGCAAAAAGACAACCCTAATTCAAGCACACTTATTTCATCATTGGTGAGAACCTTTTCAGTAAAATTCATTACCGTAAGTTTCGTTGCAGTGTCCTCCATTATGGTTTCTTTGTCTTCTGGCCTCTTGTTCCCATACCAGTTGTTCTTAAGTTTTCTGCGCCTGATGTTCCGTTTGTGGTTTTTTCTGTGTTTTCTTGCTTTTTTAATCTCGGCCTCCCTCGATTGGATCCTTCTTTCGCCTTCTGCATGAGGCGTAGCTCTTTGGAAAAAGACTGCTGTTCCATGCTAGTCGAGGCATTACTGTCTATTGACTCCAGATCAGAGCTGAGATCAGTCATGGATCCCTCTCTGGTTGTTATATATATATATATTTATTTATTACCTACTGGCAGTCGCCAGTAGGTAGTTATAGTTAGGACCTTGTTTCTATTCAAAAAGCGTTTTTTGTTTTGCCAATAACTTTGGCGTCGTTTGACGAATGTTCGCGAAATTTTCAAAACTAATGGGGCGCTCCGGTCAGCTCCTGTCTTGAAAGTTTTGGGGTGATTAGTTAAACGGGGGCCAAGAAAAAAGGGGGGGTCCCAAAACGCGTTTTCCTTATGTTAATTTCCATAGGAAAAATTGGAACAGGCTACAGCCCAAACTGCTGAACGGAATTACACCAAATTTGGAAAAAAGGTAGCCCTTGGTTCAGAAAGCGACCTTTTTTTTAAATGGTGTAAATCTGTTCAGTAGTTCCTGAGAAATTAAAAAAAGAAAACTTTCGATATCTGAGCACCGAGGAGGAGTCGCGACTCCTCCCGGGCACGAGCTTCACTCTGATTGGCTGCCAACACTCCAAACCAGGAAGTGTTGGCAGCCATCTTGTGACTCAGTAACCGAGTCACAAGAAAAATAGTGAAAAAAGTTGAAAAAGAAGAAAAGGGGGCAGGGTAGAAACACCCTGACCCCCTAGGCCTGCTCAGGGGGTCCCAGAGGGACCCCCAGGCCCAAAAAAAGCATTTTTTTTTTTCTAAAAAAAATCGGCAGAATTCGCGCTGGGTGCACAAATCCTGACGAGAAAATAAAAAAACAACGAAGCGCGATTCGTTATCTGTAAGCCCCCGGGTGGGCCAGGTCCTGGGGGCAATGACAAATTATATAGCGTGGACCTGCGGGGGCCCCCGCAGCCCTGGGGACCACCACCTCCCCGGGGCTATAATACTTATATGCGGGAGGACATGGCCCTGCACAGCCCCGGGGACTGCCACCTCCCCGGGGCTTGTTTTAATAAGAGTTGGCCCCGGTGACTGCCACCTCCCCGGGGCTTTATTTACATAGGCACGGGGGCACGCAGCCCCCCCCTCTGCCCCGGGGACCACCACCTCCCCGGGGCTACAAAATGAATAAAAAAATTGGTTTGGGGGCCTCACAGACCCCCCCAAGCCCCGGCGACCGTCACCTCCCCAGGGATTTTGTTAGTTATTTGCGGGGGCCTCGCATGCCCCCCAAGCCCCATGGACCACCACCTCCCTGGGGCTTTAGAAACATTGGGAGGGGGGCCACAAGGCTCCCCTCCTGGAGCCCTAAATGGCCCTGGGGACCGCCACCCCCCAGGGCCGGCTCCTGCAATGTCCAGGGGTGCCCACCCCCAGGAAATTGCCGTTTGCTATGACAGGGTGGGAGCACAGCTCCCGCCCTGCCATAGCAAACTCTGCTTTGCTTCATTGAAGTGAGAGCAGGAAAACCTGCTCTCGCTTCAATGAAGCAAAGCAGAGTGCTTTTGAGCAAGGGGAGCTGCATGTCAGCAGCTCCCCTTGCTCAAAAGCAATGCCGGCTCCCGCAGGAGGCGGGGAGCCGGCGGGACCGTGGGGGCATTGGGGCTCCCCCCACTGTCCCCAACGCAAAGGGCCAGCCCCAGAGGATGGGGTCCCTGGGGCCAGGAGTGGCAAGGGAGGGGGGCCACATGGCCCCCCTCCTCTTTAATTTAAAAAAAAGAATGGCCGGGCCCTGGGGGATGGGGTCCCAAGGGTTGAAATTGGCCTGGGCGAGGGGGGTCCCCGGGGCCAATAGTGGCCCAGGGAAGGGGGGCCACGTGGCCCCCCTTCCCTATAAATATTTAATAAAAAAAGGAGGCCATGCCCCGGGGCCGAAATTGGCCTCGGGAGGGGGGCCACGCGGCCTCCTTCCCATTTTTTTTTTAAAAAAGGGGTCAGGCCCTGGGGGATGGGGTCCCCAGGGCCCCAAAAATAGTAAAAGAAGGGGGCCACAGAGCCCCCCTTCTAAATTTTTTTTTTTAAAAGGCCGGCATCACGCTGGAGTCCCCGCCCCTCCCTGCACCACTGTGCAAACGCGCCCTGGTGCATTGTAAGTTGGGAAATTAAGTCCCAATGAATACAGAGGGTCCCTGGGGGTCAACTAGCCCACCAGGTACCTCCAATAAGCGCCACATAGCTGGTTTGCAGAGAGGTTTTCCGAGGCCACGCCCCTTTTTACACCACTCTGCAAACGCGCCTCTTGGCGCACTGCTGGTGGGGCAATGAGGTCCTCTTGTGTCCTGAGGACCTCTGGACACAAGAGGATCTCATCGCCCCACCAGCAGTGCGTCAAGAGTCACGTTTACAGAGTGGTGTAAAAAGGGGGCGTGGCCTCGACCACCTCTCTGCAATTCAGCTTTGTGGTGCTTACTGGAGGTACCTGGTGGTCTAGTTGGCCCATAGGGACCCTCAGTATTCAAGGGGACTTAATCCCCCAACTTAGAACGCGCCAGGGGTTGCGTTTGCAGAGTGGTGGAGAAAGGGGGCGTGGCCTGTGTCCACCTCTCAGCAATCCCACTGTTTGGGGCTTACTGGAGGTAAGAGGCAGGCTAGTTGGTCCCTAAAGGACCCCCAGGAGCGAAGGGGACTTCAATCCCATCCAAGAGCGTGCCAGGGAGCGCGTTTGCAGAGTGGTGGGTAAAGGGGGCGTGGCCTGTTATGAAAACTTACCAATCCTCCTGTGTGGGACCTACTGGAGGTAATAGGTGGGGTAGTTGGCCCCCAAGGTTGTCGTTGGGGGGCAACTACCCCTCTTGTTACCTGTAGTAAGTCCCACACAGTAGGATTGCTAAGACGTCTACGGAGGACATGCCCCCTTTCTCCACCACTCTGCAAACGTGCCTCTTGGCAGACTACAGGATGTCGGATGAAGTCCAATTTACTCCTGAGGGACTTTGGGGGCCAAGACGCCCTCTTGGTACCTCCTCTAAGTCCTATGCAGCGGAATTCCTGAGCGCTGGTCGGAGGCCCAGCACCCTTTCTCCACCACTCTGCAAACGTGACTACTACTTAAAGAAGCATCTTTCTGCACCTCTGACTTAGAGTTAGTTTTAATCCCCCTGCCCTATTATGTACTAGGGCCTTACAGAGTAGGTCATGCCAATCACAGGGGTACCCCAATGCATCGTGTTCCCTAGTGTATGTAGGTTTTTTCACTGTATTCTAAGTGTCTTTTAGCATATCACTGGCTCTAGGCCTGGTTAGTCAGAGTCAGTTACCACCAGTACCCGTCAGCAAAAAGTTGGGGGCACAGGATAACTTTGCAACAAGGCCTTTTTCTGCTCCTCTGCTGGTACTTTGTGCACATCTCTTGCTTCTTTCAGCACCTTTTTTTCGTCTTTCTGGACTTTTGTTGGATCTTTCTGCATTTCTCTTGCTTCTTTCTGCACGTTTCTTCCTCTTTCTGCACATGTCCTACCTCTGTAGGCATAGTTAGAAATTAGCATTTAAAAAACCTTTGAAATTCACTGAAAAAACCACAGGTTTCAGGGACGTTATAGTTAGAAATTAGCATTTAAAAAACCTTTGAAATTCACTGGAAAAAACATAGGTTTCAGGGACGTTATAGTTAGAAATTAGCATTTACAAAACCTTAGAAATTCACTGAAAAAAACACAGGTTTCAGGGACGTTATAGTTAGTTGGACATTTCACTCGTACAAAACCAGATAAATTTGGCCGTTATAGGTAGTTGAGCTAACTATAACTCGTGCCCCCGCAATGCACTGCTAATGACGTCACATATTACATCATTCATGACATGGTCAGTGACATCACTGATGACATCACTGATGACATCTCAAATGACATGACTGATCAAGCAAACTTGTGGCATCACCCACTGGAGGGTTTAATTTAGTACCACAAGTCCCAGGATGCATTGCCAGAATCCACCAAAGGATGTCCACCTGGGGGCAAAAACTTATGAAATAGAGGAAGGAATCCAAATTGTGGTAACTGCGAGATGCCAAGGCTGAACCTTTGAGAAAGGTCGAAGACGACCGAAACTCGTCAGGACTGCCGAGGAATGAATAAAATGTATTTACTTTTACTGTGTGGAGTGTGACTCATTGCTTTCCGTGAAGGAGAGAGTTGGAATGATGTTAAGGCGGCTTGGTTCAGCCCCGAGTTACACACCGCCAGCAAGTGCACCGTCACTGCCTGAAATTGAACCCTGCTGTGTGATCGTGAAAACGTTAAGGGTCAGTAGTGCGCCACCGAAGACCGGCTTCGGTATGGTCACGCTGCAACCTTGAAAGTGGGCATGCTATTGAGCAACAGTGAGTGAAAATTTACTTTATTTCCTGATACAATCAAGCAAACTCATGGCATCACCCACTGGAGGGTTTAATTTAGTACCACAAGTCCCAGGATGCATTGCCAGAATCCACCAAAGGATGTCCACCAGGGGGCAAAAACTTATGACATAGAGGAAGGAATCCAAATTGTGGTAACTGCGAGATGCCAAGGCTGAACCTTTGAGAAAGGTCGAAGACGACCGAGATGCGTCAGGACTGCCGAGGAATGAATAAAATTATTTACTTTTACTGTGTGGAGTGCGACTCATTGCTTTCCGTGAAGGAGAGAGTTGGAATGATGTTAAGGCGGCTTGGTTCAGCCCCGAGTTACGCACCACCAGCAAGTGCGCCGTCACTGCCCGAAATTGAACCCTGCTGTGTGATCGTGAAAACGTTAAGGGTCAGTAGTGCGCCACCGAAGACTGGCTTCTGTATGGTCTCCCTGCAACCTTGAAAGTGGGCATGCTATGGAGCAACAGTGAGTGAAAATGGACTTTATTTCCTGATACAATCAAGCAAACTCATGGCATCACCCACTGGAGGGTTTAATTTAGTACCACAAGTCCCAGGATGCATTGCCAGAATCCACCAAAGGATGTCCACCAGGGGGCAAAAACTTATGACATAGAGGAAGGAATCCAAATTGTGGTAACTGCGAGATGCCAAGGCTGAACCTTTGAGAAAGGTCGAAGACGACTGAAATGCGTCAGGACTGCTGAGGAATGAATAAAATTATTTACTTTTACTGTGTGGAGTGCGACTCATTGCTTTCCGTGAAGGAGAGAGTTGGAATGATGTTAAGGCGGCTTGGTTCAGCCCCGAGTTACGCACCACCAGCAAGTGCGCCGTCACTGCCCGAAATTGAGCCCTGCTGTGTGATCGTGAAAACGTTAAGGGTCAGTAGTGCACCACCGAAGACTGGCTTCGGTATGGTCTCCCTGCAACCTTGAAAGTGGGCATGCTATGGAGCAACAGTGAGTGAAAATGGACTTTATTTCCTGATACAATCAAGCAAACTCGTGGCATCACCCACTGGAGGGTTTAATTTAGTACCACAAGTCCCAGGATGCATTGCCAGAATCCACCAAAGGATGTCCACCAGGGGGAAAAAACTTATGAAATAGAGGAAGGAATCCAAATTGTGGTAACTGCGAGATGCCAAGGCTGAACCTTTGAGAAAGGTCGAAGATGACCGAAGCGCGTCAGGACTGCCGAGGAATGAATAAAATGTATTTACTTTTACTGTGTGGAGTGCGACTCATTGCTTTCCGTGAAGGAGAGAGTTGGAATGATATATATATATAGTACAGCTCCCAAGGAAGAACGGCCGGCAAAGGAGACGGCACTCCGTGGAAACGGAAAATTCTTTATTGAAGTTGGCATTTCAGCTGTAACAGCCTTGTTCACAACGTTTTTTGGTTCCAACAGGAAGTGTTAAATACTGCAAAAGAAATCGGCCATCTTGTAGTGTATCATTATAACACATTAATGTACTGTGTTGTTTGCACAATCATATATAATCCATGCCCATAATTGTCGCCCTTATAAAAACAGAAGCAATTTTGACATTTGTCCATTTGTCATCAACTCAATTAGTATCTTGCAAACAGAGGTAAACTGTGCAAAAAAAACACATTAAACAAACGTATTTGTAATATAGCCACATTTGGCTTAATCCAGTTTACATAGATGGTCCAAAAATCACGAATTCAAAAAAACAAGGATTTCTCAGTGCACTGCCCCATTGGGCAATTGAATCGTTCATAAAGGTGGTTCTAAGAAAATGCCCTGCTTGTTTCAGGAATGTCCCAATTGGAATATGGGTGGAATAATGTCAATGGTATAACCACAAATCATAAGTCAGAAAACTGATCAAATTAGCCCCATTGGGCATGCACCCATAGATTTATACGAGAGGGAGATCGAGAATGGCAACAAGCTGGATGAGACAAAATTGCCAAATCTAACAACTAAAAAAAGAAAATCAAAAAATGAAAAAAATAGATGTCTTAGCTTTCTTGCAGTCTCCTCACGATGTTCTTTCTGGACAACCTAGAACAGAAGTACATATTTCAATTGTTATTACATTGCCAAGGGAACTGTAAACATATTAAAACTATTAAAATCATGATTTAAAGTACATGCAAGATTATGAGGACAGAATTGAAGAAAACTAAATATCTCTACATACTAACAGGGAATAACATCAGATGTACATAGGCACTGTTTTAGAGAAAGGTGTACATTTCCTCATCGATATTCATGCCTATTGGCTCTTTGGTACCCATCCTGAGAATATACCTGCACTTCAATTGTCTGAGGGCCTTTTCTCTATCACCTCCTCTCAAAGATTTTTCCATCTGATCTAATATGCAATAAGTCAGCTTCGAGGGGTCTCTGTTGTGGTACTCCATAAAATGCCTAGCTACCGGATACGTGGTATCCGCATTTTTGATTGGACATAAATGATGCAAAACCCGCTTATGGGCTTCCAACTTGGTACTCCCAATGTAACCCTTCGGGCAAGGACATTCTAACAAATAAACCACATATTCTGATTTGCAGTTTAGTGGTTTGGATATAATCTAACGTTCTCCAAAACAGGTTTTAACCTCTGTTGTATTCTTGCCTTGCTGACATGCCTTGCACTTGGTACATCTCTTAAAACTGTTACTGGGTTTTAGCCACTTGTGGAGTGTATCGGTGTATGTGTTCACTAATTTATTCCCTAATGTTGGTGGCCTTCGATATGTTATATCTGGTCTGGCGATGACATTTACTCCTATAACAGGATCTCTCTTTACTAAATGCCAATGTCTGTTAAGGGCTTTTCTCAAGTCTTTGTGGTGTGAGTTGTAAGTAGTTATAAATCTATTCACTTGTACAACCTCCCTGTCAGGTTTGTTTTGTTTGAATAGTAGATCTATTCTCTTTGCCTCTCTAGCTTTGTTTTTGGCCAATTCTAGTACTGGTCGTTGGTAACCTCTATCTGCCAATCTGTCACAAATCTCCCTCTCTGCTGTCTCATATTGTTCAGTGGAGCCACAGATTCGTTTGGCTCTCAATAGTTCCCCATAGGGTATACTGTTTTTGAGTGAATGGGGATGCGAACTGTTGGCGTGTAATGTAGTATTTCCCACTGTAGGTTTGCAGAAGATTGTTGCAGAAAGGCATTGGTCCTTGTCCTCTATTTTGACATCCAGAAACTCAATCTCAGAATTGCTAATACGACTGGTGAATGTTAAGTTCAGCTCATTAGAATTGATACAATTCACAAATAAATCTACAGATTTAGTATTACCATTCCATAAAATGAAAAGGTCATCTATGTAGCACAACCCAATAACAATATGTGATGACCATTTATCCATTTCTGGGCTATGCAGCACCTGCTCCTCCCACCAGCCCATATGCAAGTTTGCATAGCTGGGGGCGGAGCAGGTGCCCATTGCTGTCCCCTGTTGCTGTTTGTATAGAGTGTTGTTGAATAGAAAAATGTCACATGACAGACACCACTTAATCATTTGTATCAACATCACATTGTGCTCAGCATACTGCCGTGGTCTTTGATTAAAAAAATATTTGATGGCTCTCAGTCCATTTTCATGGCGGATGCTGGTGTATAAGGAATCGACGTCCAGACACACCATGAGAAAATCAGCCTCCCAATGGACATCAAAAATATGTTTCAGAAAGTCTGTAGTGTCCTGTATGTAAATGGGTTGTAAGTAAAAATCAACATACTTTGAGACGTTCTCCAACAGACTACCTATGGCTGAAATTATAGGTCTCCCAGCCGGTCACCCACTGTTTTGTGAATATTTGGTAATCGGTATGAAATAGGGACTCTGGGATAATTTACTTTGAGAAAGCTGTACTCTTCTAATGTGATAAGGCTACAATCACACCAGATTACAAGGTCATCATAAAAATCATTTTTAAGCTTGTTGTACTCTCCCCAAGAGATTTTTTTGTAGCATGTAGTGTCTTTCAGTTATAATGTGGCTTCATCCAGATACATTCTTAATGGCCATATTACTACATTACCTCCTTTGTCTGCATTGCGAATGACACACTCTTTCTCAGACGACCATTTATGAATAACATTGGTAAGCTTCCTTTCCCAAGACGTAGGTTTGCAACCTTTTTGGAGTTCGATTCGCTTGATCTTTTTAATCTCTTCAACCATGGCTTCATTGAATGTGTCAATACTATCATATGGGAGAATGGGATTGAACTTTGATTTAGGCTTGAAGGGGGTTTGACTGAGCTAATGGGAGTTTCAGCAATTTCACTTGGAAAAACTAGATCCGTACACCCCTCAGCTTCCAACTCATTTAGGACCTGTAAAAGGTTGGCATCAGTAGTGGACAAATTGGCATCCCGTTCAGTATTTGTTGTCTCATCTCTGTTCCTATTTTTCACCTTTTGCTTGAAACAATTTCTCAATTTTAACTTGCATAGAAATTGGTATATATCTATTCGATTCTGGTCATAATTAAATTTGGATTCAGAACAAAAAGATAAACCCAAACTCAAAATACGTTTGTCCTCATCAGTCAGGGTAACTGAACTAAGGTTAATTACCGTGTTGTCTTCCATTATTTCTTGCTTTGACTCCTTGTCACTGCTCCTTCTTTCCCTCCATTTTTTTTCCCCTTTCCGCCCTTCCTCTGGCTCCTCTTCCTCTTTTCGGTTGTACGTGCGGGCGGATGTTGGTGTATCGAACCAAGCATAAAAAACGGAATTCATACTGTACTGTAGTGATTTTCAGATTTTCCATCGACCCTTCGCAAACCGATTCGGAGCCCGTATCTGAGCTAAGGTCGCTGAGAGACACCTCTTGCCGGATTTTGTTAGTTACCTCCAATCTCTCCCTCCTAATGCTGTCATATTTGTGCAAGAATGTGTATATTCTGCCATTCTCATAATCCTTTCTGTTGCACTGAAGTTTATGCGCCTTTCTTGCAGTTATGACGTCCTCGTGATTCTTGACCCTTTCCTTCATTTCTTTAATACATTTTGTCACTGTGTCTTTATCTGATACTTGGTTGAGTTGGGCTGTTAGATCCTTTATTTGTTTCAGGATAGTATCCCTATCGATGGAGGCATATTTGATGAGGAGTAATGTCATTTGTTTTGAGCTCTCAGCATTTAGTTCGGCCCATTCTTTTATCAATTCAGGGTGTGGGTTTTCGTAGGTGGGGGTTATCATAATCCTCAGTCTACGTGGGACTCTGCCCACCTCAATGTACTGCTTTAAAGACTGGACCTCCCACCACTTTGAAACCTCAGCTTTGGAAAGTCTCTCAAGCTTGCGGCTGAGTGTGTAGAAAGATTCTTTCTTCCCAGTGTCATTTATATATATATATATATATATATATATATATATATATATATATATATATATATATATATATATATATATATATATATATATATATATATATATATATATATATCTACTGGCGGTCGCCAGTAGATAGTTATAGTTACAACCTATTATCCATAGGAAATCCGCGACATTCTATTTGAAATAACTCTCTTGCCGGTTGACGTATCTTCGCAAAATTTTCAAACTTTGTGGGGCGCTCCGGTCCGCTCCTACCCTGAAAGTCTCGGGGGATTCGTCAAGCGGGGGCCGAGAAAAAGGGGGTCCCAAAACGTGTTTTCCCCATGCAATTTTCCATAGGAAACTTTAGACACGGCTACAGCCTGAACGGCTGAACGGAATTACACCAAATTTGGCAAAGAGGTAGTTCTTGGTTCAGAAAGAACCCTTTTTGTTAAATGGTGTAAATCCGTTCAGTAGTTGCTGAGAAAATCAAAAGTAAAAAGATAGATATATCTATGGCCGCGTCGGATTCGCGCACCCTCCCGATCACGAGCTGCATGCTAATTGGCTGTCAACACTCCAAATCAGGAAGTGTTGGCAGCCATTTTGTCCCTCGGTAGAACCGAGGGACAGAAACAAGTGCGCAAAGCGCACAAAGGGAGCAGGGTAGAAACACCCTGACCCCCTAGGTCTGCTCAGGGGTCCCACAAGGACCCCCTGGGCAAAACATTTTTTTTTTTTTAAAACAAATCTGCAGGATGCGCTCAGGGTGCACGAATCCTGCCGGAAAAAAGCGAAGCGCGGTCTCCCGCGCTCGATAGTTAGTGGCCCCGGGTGGGCCAAGTCCCGGGGGCATGCTGGGGGGGTTAATTTTATGTGTGGGGGCCTCTAAGGGCCCCCCAAGCCCCGGGGACCACCACCCCCCGGGGCTTTATGTATAATGGTGCGGGAGGGCTCTGAGCCCTCCCGCAGCCCCGGGGACTGCCACCTCCCCGGGGCTTCTTTTTTTATTTTTAAAAAACCTGTGTGGGGGCTCCAGCCCCCACACGCCCGGGACCACCACCTCCCCGGGGCACTAAGAAAAATTACAATGGGGGTCTGTTTTGGACTCCCAAGCCCCGGGGACCACCACCTCCCCGGGGCTTTCAAAATGTAAGGAGGGGGCCGCGCGGCCCCCTCCTGGAGCCTGTGGTGGCCCTGGGGACCGCCACCCCCCAGGGCCGGCTCCTGCAGTGTCCCGGGGTGCCTACCCCCGGGACACTGCTGTTTGCAATGACAGGACGGGAGCTTGTCAGTGGTGAAGGGAGGGGGCGGGGCTTCAGGTGACATGTGTGCAAACAGGCCCCGTGGCGCGTTTTAAGATGGGGAATTAAATCCCTTCAATCCTGAGGGTCCCTGGGGGCCAACTAGCCCAACAGGTACGTCCAGAAAGCGCCACAGAGCTGCGTTGCAGAGAGGTGTAAAAGGGGTGTGGCCTCTGTACATGTCTCTGCAACGCAGCCCCTGGCGCATACTGGAGGTTCCTGGTGGGCTAGTTGGCCCGTAGGGACCCTCATGATTCAAGGGGACTTAATCCCCCAACTTAAAACGCGCCACGGGGCGCGTTTGCACAGATGTCACCTCAGGCCCCGCCCCCTCCCTTCACCATTGTGCAAATATTCCTCTAAAATCAGCCGAAATACGAATTCTGATTTACTCACCTGTTATCAGGAGAGACCTCAGTGCTGCATCTTTCAGCCCAGTACTAATCCTGAAAAGTAATTTTAACCGTACTTACCAGTAACTTGAATTTCCTTCCATAGGCTAACATTGACTGGTTTCACTTGGAAATTCTTCTAAGTGTGGAGTTTTGGAACTTTAAAATATTCCTCTAAAATCAGCCGAAATACGAATTCCGATTTACTCACCTGTTATCAGGAGAGACCTCAGTGCTGTATCTTTCAGCCCAGTACTGGTCCTGAAAAGTAATTTTAACCGTACTTACCAGTAACTTTAATTTCCTTCCATAGGCTAACATTGACTGGTTTCACTTGGAAATTCTTCTAAGTGTGGAGTTTTGGAACTTTAAAATATTCCTCTAAAATCAGCCGAAATACGAATTCCGATTTACTCACCTGTTATCAGGAGAGACCTCAGTGCTGCATCTTTCAGCCCAGTACTGATCCTCAAAAGTAATTTTAACCGTACTTACCAGTAACTTGAATTTCCTTCCATAGGATATCATTGCCTGCTTTTTGCTGAAAAAGTTTCTAAGTGTTGATTTTTGAAACATACAAATATTCCTCTAAAATCAGCCGAAATACGAATTTCGATTTACTCACCTGTTATCAGGAGAGACCTCAGTGCTGCATCTTTCAGCCCAGTACTGGTCCTGAAAAGTAATTTTAACCGTACTTACCAGTAACTTATATTTTCTTCCATAGGAATCCATTGTCTGGTTTTCAGCAGAAAAGTTTCAAAGTGTCGATTTTCACAAACTACAAATATTCCTTAAAAATCGCCTGTATGACTTAAACGCATTCTTTCAACTGTTTACAGGAGATGCACCAGTGCTGGATCCAGGATCCAACACTGAGTAAGAAAAAGTAACGATAACAGTTTTTATCTGCTAAGTGAATTTCCTTCCATAGGATAACATTGGTGATTCTATGAGAAAAAGTTTCTAAGTGTCAACTTTTAAAATACAATAATATTCCTTAAAAATCACGACTGTAACCAAAACGCTTTTACTCAACTGTTTACAGGAGATGTACCAGGACTGAATCTAGGATCCAGTCCTGTGGTTAGAAAAGTAATCCATAAAGTAACTAATTGCATTTAACTAGAAATTCACATTGAGCTGAATGTTGCATTGTGTTTGAAAATGTGGTGCCCATTGCAACAACTGTAACTACTGTACTTAAAAGTCTATTGCCTATGTGCAAAGTATTTAAACTAAAGTAATTCATTCTGAGAAAGTATTTTTGTAATGTAATGTATAATGTAATTACAATGTAATTTTAAAAATAAAATATGTAAAAAAAAAATCTAAAAATGTAATAAATCAGTATGAAAAAAATTAATATAACAATTAATACATTTCAAAATTGTCATTTACAAAACCTTTGAAATTCACTGAAAAAACCATAGGTTTCAGACATGTTATAGTTAGGAATTAGCATTTAAAAAACCTTTGAAATTCACTGAAAAAAACATAGGTTTCAGATAAGTTATAGTTAGAAATTAGCATTTAAAAACCTTTGAAATTCACTGAAAAAACCATAGGTTTTAGGGACAGTTATAGTTAGTTGGACATTGCACTCGTACAAAACCTGTGAAATTCCCCCGTTATAGTTAGTTCAGCTAACTATAACTCGCGCCCCCGCAATGCACTGCTGATGACGTCACATATTACATCACTCATGACATGGTCAGTGACATCACTGATGACATCACTGATGACATCTCAAATGACATCACTGATGACATCATCCACGTGATAATCTGATGCACCTCCTCACACCCTAATATAACCTTTGATACACCCAATCTAAATTACAGACTGCCATTCGCAAAACCATAGACACTCCAACACCAATAACTACATACCCACTCACTGATTCTTAGGTCTACACACACACATCCACTCACTCACCCGTACAGTCACTCATACTTATGGTCACTCAGTACAGGACAATCATATGCACTCTTACTCCCAGATAGACACTCAAACACCGCCACTCATCCATAGAGGTACTCACACACCTAGTCAGTCATGCAAATAATTAAACACACTGCCATTTACTCACCTATACAGTTATACACACACCAGCTCACTTAATCATACAAATACTAGCACATTGTAACGCTCTTATACAATCACTGATACAAGCACACACTCATCCATACAGCCACTATCACAATCACTCACTCTCGCTTATAGCTATTTATATACTCCAATACACATATATACTGCCTTTCACATATGTAGTTACTCACACATGTACCACTGGGACATACATTCACTCACTAACACACTCTTACACACACTTACCCACCCATACAGTCTAGCACAGATGCACTCTTGAAACCATCCACCCAGTGAATCACCCACTCACACATCTATGCACAGTCGCACACACCCCATCCACACAAACACTCAGGCACCCATACAGATACTCAGACAACAAATCAATAACTCTTATAGACACTCATGTAGCTATTCACAAACCCATGCAGCCACTTACACAGCAACAGACAGATACAGACATTAACCCAGTTTAGTCACTAACCCATGCATTCAGTAAGATACGTTTAATCACTCACTTATAGAATTAGTCACGCACCTACTAAATCATCCATACACACCCTTATACACCCACTCATTCTTCAATACGCCTTTCCCTATATATATTAAAAATATTTAAACTTTACAGAAACACACAGTCACTGGATGATGTCATCAGTGATGTCATTTGAGATGTCATCAGTGATGTCATGAGTGATGTCACTGACCATGTCATGAGTGATGTAATATGTGACGTCATCAGCAGTGCATTGCGGGGCGCGAGTTATAGTTAGCTGAACTAACTATAACGGGGGAATTTCACGGGTTTTGTACGAGTGCAATGTCCAACTAACTATAACTGTCCCTAAAACCTATGGTTTTTTCAGTGAATTTCAAAGGTTTTTTAAATGCTAATTTCTAACTATAACTTATCTGAAACCTATGTTTTTTTCAGTGAATATATATATATATATATCCTCTCGTACTGCTTCAAATGCTTTCACCAGTCCTGGAAACGGAAAGCAGACACGGACCACGTTTCTGTGCAAGAGATGTTTATTTTCAGTCGGCCATGACGCGTTTCGGTCCCTCCTGGACCTTGATCACATGACAACGCTCATTACCATTTTCTCCCCTTTTAAAGTGACAGTGATTAGTGCAAAGTTCCGGTGATTTCACCATGGACATGGAAGACATACTGCGGTTTTATGGTATTACAAATTTGATACATTTCTGTTTTTGCTTTTTTCTCCCTCTCCCCCACAATTAATATACTTATTTTGTGTACTTACAATATTATATTACACTATCGCAAATTGCCTTTGATCGTGGGTGGGAATAGACATAACCATAAATAAACATATAATAAATACCATAACAACTTATTTCCATACATTATAATATATGATAATAAATAAAGGCTAAAATTTATTTTTGATCAATTAATAATTAAAATTGTTTCAGTCAGTCCTATGTTAAAAACGGAATGTAAAAAATATAATCAAAAACCCCATAGAAACCATTTTTTGTCATATTTGCTTAAATGCAATTTGTATCATTATGATTCATGTTTCAACTTAGTATTGTCTGAGATTTTCCTCATCCTGTCCTGTGCTATCTACTAACTATCATTAAAAGAATATATGTATAGAAATAGAGTGTAAAGTGCCTGTGCATAATGTGTTCCGCTTCCTCAACAATGCGGATATGGACCTTAAAAGTGACCTTCTAAAAAGTTAATATAACCCTAAATGTGCAAATAGCAAATAATTAAAAAAACATTATTTTTATGGTTAAGGTCAGGTGGCAGCCTCAGTATCTTTTCATTTATACTTTCCATTGGTATTGGATATCCTCCCTTTTTATCCCCCTTAGAAGTAGGTCTCAGCTCCAATCACTAATAGTATAGATGTTCATAGGATCAAATCCCTCTTAAAATCATGAGCTAAAAATGATTTAAAACTGATGTAGCTTTGGAATCTTAAAAATATATATATATATAAAAAAATACATAAACAAAAAAACCATGAAAAATGTAAACTGTTGAATAAGAAAAACATTAATTATAGACAATAAATAGAATATTAAAAATTGAAAAAACCCTAAAAACATTTACTTAAAATACTATAAACACTAAAATATATGGAAAAATAAAAACAAATAAAAAAATACAAAAAATAAAACAATGGGGGCGTTTCTTGACTAGCCAAGATGGCAGATGCTCACCACTAGAGCTCTGGCCATCGTCCCAAAGATCCGTTAATATCTATGCCCGGGACACAGCTTTGGGGGTGATTTGCGCTACCAGGCACTCCTTGACTTTGGCACTTGGCATTCGCCCTGTCTGGGGTGAATTTGCGGGCCCGGGACTGTGCCGAAAATGACAGGCCAGCTGAGTGGGGACCGGCGGAAGGAGGCCACGCGGTGGCCTGGACCACGGCATTCAACACAAGTTGAGGGCCGACTCTGAACATTGTGACCCCACTGCACCAGTGCCCCTACCTGTGGCCTCACCAATGCTTAGCCCAAAGCGCAGTAATGGCAGATGAGCTGCACCAGCAGGAAGTGATAGAGGCATTCACCGGAGGCCCTTGGTAAGCCATGACAATGCATCTGTATGTGCATCCTGCTGATGGCTCCTCGGGATTCATAGCGGGGGCCAGATCATCCTTGGGGTGCCTTTCTGTCACCCGATGCATCAGGGTTCGGATCAGGGTGCACGGGGGCAGCGGTTGTGGTGTGGGGGCCAGAGAATTTGCAGGCTGGGGTCTGGGCCAAACTCACTGAGCCCTGTGGGATGGGCCCTGATGAAGGAGGCCATGTGATGGCCCAGGCCGCTGTCCCTAGCCTGATCAGGGGACTATCCCTGCACTCTGGCAGTCCACAGTGTATACTACCACTTCTTGCAGCCTCACCAGTGGCTCACCAGGGGTGCAGCAATGACAGATGGGCTTCACCGGCAAAGAGAGACAGCAGCTGCCTCCAAGGGTCCTTGGCGGGCCGTAACCTCGTGCCTGGGGGTGCACCCCGCTGTTGGCCCCTCATGATCAATAGCAGGGACAGGACTGCCCTTTGCCACCATTGGGGGCCCCCCTCCACTACCCAAGACATTGGTGCTTGGATCAGAGCGCACAGGGGCAACAGTGGCGCTGCTGAGACGGCTCCACCAGGGGGCCCTCCTGGAATGGACATAATGCTGAACTGAACGCACAGGGACACTGCAATTTGAATTGACCTTCTGCTGACCTGCGGTGTGTGCCTGGCCTCGGCCCCCACCCTGCCCACAAGTGGGGACCCAGGACAGTATCGCCAGAGATCAAAGTCAAATTAGTATTTTTTTCGATCTTTCCGATCATTAAAGACACAATAAAAGACAAACATTACATAAACATATACACATATAAACATTTAAAAACTTTTTTCCCTGCAAGTACATACAATATTTTAAGACCAAAGTATTAAAAAGTTTTAAAAAGTTCATAAAAGTATGAAAATGTTAAAATTCCAAGAATTAAGGTCAATAATGTACAACGATCGGGTTTCTCAAAAACATCAGTTTGATGACCTTATTATCTAACCCATACTACAAGCTAAACCAAAATCCTGATGCTAGTGAACATGTCCCCAGTAATCAGTGCATAATAAATACTAGAACGGGTCTTGATAAACAGGGTTGCCACTCAATATTCCTTGCCTCTTCAGATTATTTGCTCTGATACCCCACGTCCAGCTTAAAAATGTGGCCATTGCTATTACTATATGCTCTTGCGTGTTAGTCTTCAATATACGAAGGGCACTATGACTTGATCGAGTGCCCATATTAGAACAAATCGGCTTAAGCCATTTGTCTCTAGGACACTTATATGCTGGACACACGAACAATATGTGGGGAATGGACTCATCCTGCATCTGACAGGATACACATTTAGTGTCCGTTGAGGTTTGCCATTTTTGCATGAAGGACTTTAACGGGAGTGTGCCTAACCTGAATTGGTGATACAACTTTCTGTCGCATGGTTTGGATATAAAATCCCAATAGGCCTCAAACTTGGTGTCGTACTTATGCTCCAGGAAAATACCTGACAAAGATGTGTTCAAAAATGATGACAAACAATTTGTTTTAACCATGTTCCAGTAGGCTTCCTTAAAATCTTTTTGGATGGGAACAAACTACCTACTGGGTCCTCCCACAAGTGACTAAACCCCATATCCACCAATGTGCACTTGATTTTTTGTAGCCAGGGGAGCTTGCTTGATAGATCGGCTTCTCTCACATCTTTTAGTGCATTTGCATAGGTTAACAGCTCCGGAGTAGTCCAGAGCCTTCTCCAATATGCTATGGGCCTATACTGGGCTATGTCCTCAAATGTACAACAACCCAGATCTAAGTAAAGGGGTTTAAGTGGGGTAGATTGCGGAAGGCCAATTAGGGCTCTCAGGAACTTATTCTGGGCTATGTTTAACGTAGTCACATTTTTGAAACCCCAGAGTTCGGCACCATATAAAATTGAAGCCCTAACCTTGGAATTGTAAATCGTTAATGCAGGGCTTACCGGCTTTGCTTGGGAAAGCCTCTGTTCTTTAAGTAAGACTCCTGCTAGTTGGGCATGCTTTAGGGCCATTATGTCAATCTGGGGTTTCCAGTTTAATTTCTTGCCCAAGGTAACCCCCAAATACGTAAAAACGTCAGTTTGTTCCAGTTGTACATTATTCATGGAGACTCTCCCTTTGACCACTTTGTGTTTATGTAAGACCATGAATTTTGCTTTTTCCACATTGACCACCAACTCATGATCACTACAAAAAACCTCAAATCTATTCAGTGCACGTTGCAACCCTTTCTGCGTTTTCGATAAAATGAGGGTGTCATCCGCGAACATAAGTAAGGGTATCTTCATACCAGCAAGTGAAGGAGCGTCAGTAGGATATGTGGAAAAATAATTAACAACCCTGTTTATAAACAATGAAAAAAGGGTGGGGGCCAAAACACACCCTTGGCGAACCCCTTTGGTTACCAAGAACCTTTCCGTAACCTTTTCCTGTGAGCCCCACCGTACCTGTGCAAAATTTGACTCATGGAATTTAACTATAAGGGCAAGGAGTTCTAGTGGCATCCCCAAATCTTGTAATGCTCCCCATAACTTGTTGCGGGGCACCAAATCAAAGGTGGATTTAAGATCAATAAAAGCCGCATAGATGGTTCCCCCCGCAATAATTACAGTGCACCAGTAGATCAACATAAACCTAAAAACCTGATCTATGGTGCTAACGTGTGAGCGGAATCCAGCCTGTAATGATGATAAAATGTCATTTTCACAGATCCAGGTTTGGGTTCTGCTCAGCACTAGCCTGGCCATTATCTTTTGCATCGAGTCTATTAAACTTATTGGCCTATAGTTACTTGAGCTTGTGCGATCCCCCTTTTTGTAAATTGGTAATATTTCCGCACCACACCAGGATTCTGGGATGGACGCTCCACTGGCTATCGCGTTAACAAGTGTATGGATATACTTGAGCCAATTAACTCTATCGTGCCAAAACAGATCAGCCGGAATACAATCAGGACCAGGGGCTCTTCCCTTAGGTATCGCGTTCAGGGCAGCTTCAACCTCCCCTATCCTGAAGGTCACGGTGATGTCTGACATAGGTATTTGAAACTGGTATGTACTAACCGTTGTAGCGGTGAATTGGGCCTGAAAGTGGGAAACCCACTGATCAGGAGCTACGTGATTGTCAGGAGCTTGTCTAATTTCACCACTCCCCCATTTCACTATCTGCCAGAATTTCTGCATGCTTCTTTCATTGCTCGCTTGCAGGAGATCATTCCATCGTTTTTTGTCTGACTCCTTTTTAGCTATATATTGGGTTCTTTTGTACATTTTCCGCGCCTGTTTAATTTCATCCATCCTTTTAGATTTTATAGCTTGGGACAATATCTTATATGCTTCTCTACAGTCCTTATTATACCAGTTTGCTGATTTAGTTGTGACTCTGCTGCTGGATTTATGGGTCTTAATAAAAAGCATTTAAGCTTTGCACTCAACTCATCATGTGCTTGCAAAATAACGGCATTTATATCGTCCTGAGTGTCTAATTTAGAGAGGGCCATTAAGGTGCTTTCCACCGCTGCCTTCATCTGTTCTAATGTGGTATTATTTTCAATTAACGAGGCCCACTTGATCCTTCTCAGGTCATTTGACAAAATAACATCTGCAGTCACCCTCTCGATTATCTGAGGTTGTGTGTTTAACCCCTGCATCTACAGAGATAGCAGAAGTGGATTATGGTCACTTTCTCTTCTCTCTTGGACCACCATATCGACGAGAGAAGACCACAGCTCCAGATTGATGAAAAAATAATTAATTTGACTACGTCTTGGCCCATTACAAAAAGTATATGAGCCCTTACTGTCAGAGGGTGTCCTTGCATTTGCTGCCCTGATACCCCTCTCCAAACACAAACTTTTTAATTGGAGAGCTGCCTCAGTCCATTTCCTTATCGGTGGTAGGGTTAAGGATGGAATGCCCCTCTGAGAGTCCTCTTCATTTCAGAGGCTGCCATCTTCATAATCGAGGGGCTCAAACGTACAATTAAAATCTCCTGCGATCACCATATTGTTACTACCCCGGTTTTTATCTATAAAGGCGTCTAGTATGGAGACTGTACTGGAAAATTTCCCACCCGCCATCCCTCTTGCATAAATGTTAATAACTAATATATCAGGGTCATATTTTGGGCGTAAGAGAATGGCCAGGATATCAGGGCTATCAATCGGTATTTCCTCAACCCTATAGCCTGCTGCCTGACCCATAGGGTGAGCCCACCTGAAGGTCTACCTTTTTGTCCGGCAATAGCCGGTTTTGCAAAGTTCAAGTACCCTGGACGAAAGATGGGTCTCTGAGACCAGGTTTCCTGGAAAGCCCATATGTCGTGGTCCTCTATAAATGATGACCAGTCAGCTGACACTATTTTCGATTGTAGTCCCGCTATATTCCAGGAAGCAAAGGCTAGCATCGTGTTAGTGGGATTAGAGTTAATAATGTTGGTATCTACCTGGCTACTATTACCCTGGGCATTAGACGGGTCATTGAATTCACCCCCTGGTGTATTCACATTGTCATGCTGCGTTGGAATAGAAACAGGCTTTAAACATCAATCTACCTTGTCTAAAGAAGAGCCCTCATTACAGTTTGTAACTACATTGTGCTGGTTGTTACTATTATTTAAAGCAGGGGGATTATATTTTATCCTGATGTTAGATGTGGTCAGATGGGATGTTCTTATATCAAATGACACTAGATTATCTGCAAAATCCACAGACTTTAGCTTTAAGCACACGTAGTCTGTACTTAAACCACTGGACACAAATCGTTTAGCTGAAAGAATATCTTCTTTTATTACTGATCTACACTTTCTCACATGCCTTAGCCAATTAATACTTTTGTTGATCAGAGATTGTTCATCTTCCCATGCTCTAATCAATGATATTTTGGGAATATTAGTCAGAAAGATTTGTGCTTTTGAGGGGCTGTTAAGTAGGGGATTTTGGTATCTATAGTCCTTGTGCAAAGTGGAACCTGCCAAGTGGCCGTTCCTCTTAATCTGCTGCCAAGGACTATCCTGCTTGACATCATTCGGGTGGACTTCTGAATACGCTCTATCCTTGTTTAGCAGGGACCTTTTATTAGTAGTATTTTGTGAGCCTGCCGAAGGAGCAGCTGGTGCGACGTTCGTACTACCCATGCTGCTAGTATTGTCCAAGTGGGAAACATTGTCATTGGTACACCTAGGCTTGGATAATCTGACAGTGTCGGGAGCTGTATTGTAAACTGACATTTTCATAGTGTCTGTTAGCTTATCAACCAAGTTCTTCAGGGTACTAACTAGTTCCAAAAATAGACTTGTCTGTGCCCTTAGACTTTCTATCTGATATGTGGACTGGAACTCGCACAAACAGCTACATGCTTTTACGGTGGCTACAACGTTTGCGGGCTCTACTGCTCCTATTTGATCTATACAATCAGTTAGCTGGGAGGGCGTAATATCATCAACTGAGTCCTCAGCTAAAAGCGCAAATCTGTTACTGCACTCTAGTGCATATTCCACATTGGTTTCTAAGTTAACACATGAAGGTGGGGATGAGATCGACTCTGATGGTGATTCAATCCCCTGAGTGGATGGAGAAGGCTCTTTCTGAATAGATTTTTTAAACATGTCAGGAATCGATTTGACAACCTGGGGGGATGGCAAGTGCTTGGTGGGGTGAGCATCGGATGTACCACTGTCATTACCCAATGGGGTTGTTAGAATCTCCTTGCAATCGCTGATCATTTTTTCTATGCGGGTCATGACGCAATTACTTTTTGTAAACGTGGGGTGTTTCTCCGACCTTTTAGTCTTCTTACCCTTCCCCACAGTTTCTCCCCCCAATGCTTCCACTGCCTTCCTTTTACCCATACTAAAAACAATAGAAAAAAAAATAATATACAATAATCAGATAACACAAATACAAGCAATTGGTGGTACTGCACTTCAGAAGTCCAGGAAAGTGGAATCTTCAATATAGACTATACACCCGTGGCCAGATTTGACACGTAAACGATCTTATATTGGTCTACTATACGCCGCTTAGTTCTTCTGACACAAAGCTAAAAAGAGCTATTAAGGTCCGTTTTGCTGCTACCCTTGATGGACCGAATAATCAGAGATGCAGTACCTTGTTTTTAGCCCAGTTCTGTTGCCGATAATAGGCGGGTGGCCCTGCCCTGCCTCCTCCTGGCGATGACGGGCAAGGACGGGCCCGCCCTTGGCCCGGGCACGGCCCGGGCACGGCCCACACACGTCTTGCACCGCGGTGGTGATGCGCGCTTTTTCAGCGCGTTGGCTTGAGGCAGCTCCTCCCTCCAGGGAGAGCAAGGGTTCCTTGGACTGGTAGTCCCCCAGCAGCAGGAAACCTGGAAAGCACGGCAATGCAAGCGCGTCCCGCGCCGCGGTGGTGATGCGTGCTTTTTCAGCGCGTTGGCGTGAGGCGGCTCCTCCCTCCAGGGAGAGCAAGAGTTCCTTGGACTGGTAGTCCCCCAGCAGCAGGAAACCTGGAAAGCACGGCAATGCAAGCGCGTCCCAGAGATCACTTCATGCAGTCTGCATCACCCTCAGTGACGACATGTTGTTGCAGACCCTGAGTACTCCTGTACTCACATGACATCGGGCAGGACTTTGTTGTACCCACTGCTGGCACCTACTAAGGGGGAATGTACTTCCCTGCAAGAGGCACAGTTCCTCTACCATTGGGGCTGACCGTCCTCCCACACTTCACCCACTGCTGCTGTACAATCCCTCAATCATCACAACATGGGCAAGCTGTGGTCGGTGCCCTGTACAGACACCCTCGGCGATGGATTCACTGTCCCTTACACAACAATGCTTGGTGTCATACCTCTTCTTTTGACATCTGAAAAATGTGAAAAAGTCCTTGCTGCAAATTAGAACTCCTGAGTCTCCATGGAAACCATGCTGGGGTCCTTGTCAACGGAGCTGAGTTTTTTTGTGTGATGACCACTGCAAGCTTGTGAACAAAGTTACTGATGGGGAAAGAGCACTGCCTTCCCTGCAACCATTGGCCCCAGATAACCAGTATGCAAAGGGCAGAGGATCTGGAGGGATGCTCACTTAGGCATAACATCCAGATCCTGAACCCCCCAGAGGGAGTTGACGGACAGGATCCCCTGGTTACCTGGAAACCTTGTTCAAGTCATTTGTCCCTGCATCAGACTTCACCCCCTTCTTCTCCTTGAAGAGGGCCCAACGAGTGCCATCCTGCCGTTCTCTTCCGGGTGTGCCCCGTGCCCCATGTTGGTTAAGTTGTTACACTTTAAGGACCCTGATGCCATCTTGAGGGCTGCCAGATCGGCTGGACCCCTAAAGGTCAAGGACAAGCTCATAATGTTGTTTCAAGACTACAATGAGCCATCCAGCAGCACCGCTCCACTTTTCAGGAGATCAAATGGCAGCTCCAACAGTGGGGGGTTCAATATTCCTTGTTGTTCCCGGCCCACATCAAAATCATGGCAAATGATGGCTCGACCTTTTTCACAGACCCCAAGGATGCTTGGGACTGGGAGGATCACTACCACCATACCTCTGCTGCAAGAGACGCGGGCACCATTCGCCCCGACCATGATGGGACAAACCATGAGGGGGGCCTCCCCTGGCCCACTCCACTGTAGTCCCATGCCATGGCACAAATCATCGAGGATTGCTGACAAGCTCTTTGGGTGGTGGCCAGCTGGGGACTAGAGCTGGAATCACAAATGATGAAAGAGGTCCACACATGTTTACCTCTGATGAAGAAACCAGCCCATCTGACTATTCCTACTGGGGCTCCCAGACCCCACCAGTTCTGACTCCTCAAACAGCAGACAATATTATTTAACCCTCTTCCTCTACACTTCAACGTGGTTGATAAGGTCGTTTACTAAAAACATTTCCTACATTTCCTCTGGACCACCATGACGAATGGGCCCCACACATCACCACCTCCAATGAGAATTCAGGCTCCTTCACTCATTCACATAGGAGTTCCCAGTCCCCACTGCTGATGACTTTTCAAACAAGGGAAATCCTAATACCGCCGGTGGGCGGGTTGACTTTAGCAATTTCTCCACTGCACGAGTCATGCGCTCCCCCTCACACTCACTATGGCCACCCCTTAACATCAGATTCCTCACCCTAAACATGTGCTAGGCATGCATACAGCGAGGAAGAGGTATTCCAGTTATTCATATACCATGCGCCAGCAAGCGCATATAATATTTGTTTAGGAAACACACACTACTGCTGCGGAATTGGAGCAGCTGCGTAAGCAAGGAAAGGATATCATACAAACCACTGCCTACTCAGTATAAGCACGTGGAGCCATAGTCTGGATCCGGCCTGGAGTCCCCGTTCAGGTACTGGAAGCAGGAATAGATAAGGAGGGGTGATCTGTGCTACTTAAGGGTTGCCTAGATAGCTCAACCATTCTCAGAAGGAGCATTTATGCCCGGAATACTGATCAGGGGGCCTTCTGGATCATTCCCATTAGACACACATGCCACGGGTGCTGGGTGGGGACTAGAGTTGCATGCTTGACTCTAACTTAGACAGACCCCACCCTCCATTACCATGCTCCCTCCCTCATACAATCAAAACATTTCCTGTGTTTGGTCCGTCATTGGATGCTGCCAGACATGTAGAGAGCCACACACTCTAGTACCAGACTCTACTTCTTCCATTCTGCACCTCTCAGTCTCTATGTGCACCTGGATCACTTCCTCTGCTCCCTTCCCTTACTTCCACTAATGCACCACTCCGATTATCTCGGAAGTATTATCTCTGATTATGATGCACACATCGTGGATCTGCAATGGGCTGCCTCTTCCCCCAACACCGACATGGCGGCTCCCACTGGATTACCTTGCAGACACTGTCTTCCACATTGCACAGGAGACTCACATCCGGTGATATTTTGCTGAAAACTACAACACTGCGACCACTAGGATACTTGAAAGGGATGCCTTTAAAGTGGTTACGAGAGGCACTTGCCTGCATGAGATAGTGGGAGTTCTCAGGGTGCTGGATGGGGAGATTGCGGAGACAGAGTGATCCTCTTGCATTATCTATTGCGCTTTAACTTTGCAGCGCATGCTGCCAAAGTGCACAGAGAAAGTGACAAATCCAGGCATGTTCTCACTTGGCTGATACGGCAAAACACTCCCACGAGTCCTGTCTTGGGAATTTTCACACCCTCGGATGCGATTCTCCATACACAGGGTCAAATAGTTTAGGCATTCCTTGAATTTTACCCGTGCATATATCAGGCACCCCACAATACATCTGCAGATGAGATGAATGCCTTTTTGTCAGTCCACACTCTCCCATGCATTACTGACTCCACCAGACTCTCCTTGGACACGACTATCACAGCAGTGGACGTAAAGCAGGTATTCCAGAAGCTCTCTAGAAATAAAACACCAGGCCTTGACGGGCTGCCAAAAGAATGTTATAACACCTTTCTATGAGTATGGCATTTTACCTGGCGGAGATGTTTAATGAGGCACTACATACAGGTGAACCTCCATAATTCTTACGGGAATCCCTTTAGATTTCCAGTCTCAAAACTGATAGGAACCCCACTCATCGCTATCCCTGGAGCGGATTACAAGATCTTAGGTAAAATCCTTTCTAGTAGGTATGACTAGGTTCATCCTGAACTCATACATATCGATTATAATGGCTTTGTCCCTGGGCGTATCACCTCACAGAACATCAGGTGCCCGTTTCATGTTCAGAACCACGCAAATTGGCGCTTCCTACAAGCAGCCTGCATTATACTGGATTTGGAGAAGGCATTTGACTCACTGACATGGGACTACCTCTTCCAGGTCTACACCTGAATGGGAATAAGCGCATGCTTTCTTGCCCACACAAACCTGCTGTTCACCAATCCCACCTCCTGGATATGCTTGGGTTGTCTAATCTCATCTCCCTTCCCTGTGGGTTATGGAACCAGGCAGGGGTGCTCACCTTCCCCCTTACTTTTCACGTTGGCTATGGAGCCCTTTGGCATTAGACTGCAGAGTGTGGGACAGGCCTGAGGCATCACCCTAGCTGACAGAGCACACATGCTGCGACCCTGTATGCTGAGAATGTACTCTTATACCTACAGGATATAGAGGCTGACCTTTCCCTGCTACACAATGCACTGACTGACTTTGCTAGAGCTGTGGGGCTCAGAAAACTGGGCAAAATCATCTGTCTATCCACTTCTCCCTTTCCTGGCACCATGAGAGATACGCCTTTGCTTTGCTCTGCTTCTTTACTGTTGGGATGCGGTTCTTTATCTTGGGATCCGTCTCCATCATACCCCCCAAGATCTGTGCGAGGATCAACCTTTGGGTTCCCTGGCCGGGATCAAATCCCAAGTGCACTTCTGGAAAAATTTGCCCCTGGCTCCTATTGGCAAGATAGAGCTGACTGAGATGGTGATTCTTCCCTGGCTCCTTTATTATTTTGCAAACCTCTCTATAGTTCCACCAAAAACCTTTTTTGGTAAATTGGGCTCACTGCTCTGTGTCTTTATCTGGGGAAACAAATACCACCAAATCGCCCTGAAAAAATGTACAGCTACTTGTAGGATGGGGTGGACTCAGTGCTCCCTCTTTCAAGGCATACTTCCTGGTGGCCCAGTTACATTGGGTTGCATGGTGGACCATTGGCTGCACCTGGGAGAAACATGCCATTGGCCAGGACCTCTGTCCCCATCCAGGATTCAGGGATTCCTCTGCTCCCTGCTGGTGGCCCGCAACTAAATGGTCCGACTGTATCGTTTCACACACTGTACTCCTGCATATGCTCCAGAATTCCCTCTTGTTGGCCTCCCCGCTTTCCTGGTTTCTATATGTCCAGGGAGCGATGAAGCTGGTGGGAGCAGTCGCTGGTTACCATTGAGGATCTCTTCTCCAATGGGTGCCATCTTACTTTCCAACAACTCACCACAGACAACGGCCTCCCACAGAGACAGTTTCTCCCCCTTAGACAGCTATGCTCTACCTGCCGGACCCTTTGGCTTGCACTGCAGAACAAATGGGAGGAAGACCTCGGGAGGACACTTCATGACACAGAGTGGGAACAGGCCCTAGAATTCCCCCAGCTTGTCTCTAGAAATGCCCACTTTAAAAATGTACAGTTCTTTATGCTCCATTGGGCCTACCTGACCCTTGCACAACTAAATAGTTACCATGACGCAACTCTGCTGCCCACGGTGCAGCTTGCCAAACATACATCTAAGCCTTATGCTGTGATCCTGCTTGACCCTACAAGGTTACTGGCAATCGATAAAAACCACACTACGAGAGGTCAAAGTGCTCCCTGACATCTGCACATGAGAAGCATGCACTTTAGGTATCTTTAAACACAGGAAACAACATAAAGTATGGATGCCCTTAGCAGCCATGGCACTTATCCTGGCCAAGCATATGCTCATGCTCCAGTGTAGAGCTGTGGTGGTACCTCCATTGGTGGCATTCTGCAGTACACTTAGAAAGAGAAAAATGCCTCTGAGGATTGTTTTTGTGCAGGAAGGTGCACCTTTCTGCACAAAAACAATCCTGTCTACAACACAGGCACCCTCATACCATGGCTCAAGAGTGCCTGCATTTGGCGCAAGGGATCACATTGTGCACTAGTGCAAGGAGAGGACAGAAATGTGCCATATAATGTTAAACATGGTGCATTTCTGCCCTCTCCCTTTCATGCAGCACAGCAGGGTGTCTTGCTGTGTTTCATTTTATGTAAGTATCATATACCTGGCCCTCAATCTATTTTCTGATAAACCCTCTAACACTAAGTATAAGGGTGGAGGGAAGACAGGAGGGACAAGCACATTTGAGGAGGGGTATTGTCACATGCCTGGGGATTCAGAGCAGGGAGTAGGCCCCCTCATGATACTGGACAAAGAAAAGCTGGAGTGTAGGGTTTTTACAAACTGATGAATGGTGACTCCCACCTATGATCACATATAATATAGGAGGTCCATAAATCTTTTGATTAACGTAAATGACTGGGGTTCCCTTTGATTGGTGGTCCCGAAGGTCAATGTGCTGGTGTTCCCTTTTTAGAAAGCTGGTGGAAGATACTTCAAATGGTATGCATGCAGCCGTGCAAAGGAGGAATTGGTTTTTAACATATATGAGAAATGCCAAAACTAATAAAGGTGGGTGGATTATACGTTGCAGTTTTCTTTGAGACAAGATTAATTTTTTTAGACGCAATATAGGCTTTTTTGTTCTTGACTGATCATGTAAATTTGTCTATTAACTACTCAATGGGCAAGTGCAGAGTACTGTGGAACATGTTGTGTGAGTACTAGATGTAAACTTATCTGATGAAGCATTTCCTGGCTGGGAGGAGTTATTCATAGACCTGTTGCTTCTACAGTGCATGGTCACCATCTGCTGAGATCATTTTGATACTGGTTTTATTGACATTTATGGGCGGAGAGTTTCTGAGAAAATGAAGAAAGGCTCTTGGGGAGTTTAGAACCTATTCAATAGGAGGTGGGTTGGAGTCTTATTAGAGTGACTTCTCCCAATCCACTGGATGTTGCAATGTTATGTTATGTTATGTTAGCAGATTTGTATAGCGCACACAGCTGCCCCAACAAAGGGGCGTCCCGGCGCTATTGCTGCAAAACCCCTAGGAGGACCATGTAGAGAGCACCCAGGTCACTCAGTGGGGAAGAGGTAGGTTTTAATAGCTTTACGGAATTGGGCATGATTACTGATGCTCCTGATGCCCATGGGGAGGGAGTTCCAAAGCTTCGCGGCTAAGGCACGAAAGGAGTGCCCTCCTGCTCGGACCTTTCTTGTTTTCAGGACTACAGCCAAGTGTTGATCTCTTGAGCGTAGGCACCTAGTGGGAATATAGTGTGTAAGGAGATGCATCAAAATTTCCGGGGCCTGCAGATTTAGGATTCTATGAGCTATACAAAGAGTTTTAAACTCGATGCGTTTCACCACTGGCAACCAGTGCAGTCTATGAATAGCACTGGTTGTGGGACATCTTCTCGGGAGGTGAAGTAGCATCCAAGCAGCTGCATTTTGCACCCTTTGAAGGCGGAGGATCTCAGCTTTGTTCATCCCCAGATAGAGAGCATTAGCATAGTCCAGCCTAGAAAGAACGTTTGTTACTTCAAGGCATCACTCTGAAGACTATAAATTGGTCAGAACACATTATTTGTGTTTTATGTGTGGTAGCGGGATCAAAATCAGTAATAGTAGATTTCTAAGAAATGAGAAGGAGATGAACTTTTGATAGGAGTGGATCTTCAACATCCAAAATCAACGTCTCTTAAGCATAAGTCTGTTTGGCAAAGATTAAGTTTAGTAAGTTTATTGATGCATAGTTAATTAAAACCATTACATTTACAAAAAGGTATACCAATTTTTATCACAATATTCACAGTTCAAAAGGATAAAAGATAAGAAATTGATGCATAATCACGTTTCGCTTTGCATCAGTACGAATTTGACAGAATAACAATGTAATACTTTCAAATAAAAAAAATACTACACTCCATTAGCAAAAACAAAAAAACAAGGCCAACCTCTCAGGGAACCCTTTTTTCTAGTATTTATACAGTGCATACATGCAGTGCAAAACTTTGCATAAAATGCATTTAGTTTGATAATTAAAACCATTGCATGCACATAAAAGCAAATTCTAACTTGTTACCCAAATATTATGAGACAGCCAGTCAAGCATTATGGTTAAAAACATTCAACCTCTCAGGAAACATTTTCTTGAGTTTAAAAATGGGTATGTGCAGTGCAAAACTGTGCCATAAAGTGTGTCAAGTTTAATGATTAAAACCATCGCATGCACATAAAATCAACATCTCACATACTACCCAGATAATATGAGATAGCCAATAAAGCATTATTATTTAAAAAAATTCGATCAGTCAGTACATAATATCATAATCAGCTAAAGTACTATATCCAGTAAGAAGAAAAAGACAGAAATCTACTTCATAGGAAGCCCTTTTTTCTTAATGATAATATGGTGCATGATGTAGTGTCCTGCTGGACACGCTCTAGTGTTCCACCCACACTGTACACCCACCTATCACAGGTGTCACCGGTCAGGTGACCCTGCTAATAAAAGGGGGCGGGCGCTCATGCCCTGTGCCAGTTACAGTACCATATTCTACGTGTCTGTGCAGTCATTTACTCGGCATGTGGGCCTAAGGCCCAAAATGCCACAATGGCGATGAGCATGTCGATCCCCGCATGTGAGCTGTCGTCCGTTGTCGGTTTTGTCCTGAGGAGAGTAATGGCTAGAGCATAAGGCACCCCGCACCTGGTGGCAACACAATGGCAAGCGAGGCTGAAAGGGCCCATCCACAGCCACCAAGCGAGCCCAACGGTGTCCAGAAAGAGAATCCAAAAAGATGGAGTGTGGCAGCTGGCACAGGGCTCCCTCGAGGCTTGAGACGCGTTGCACCAACGTTGAATAAGTCCCCCACTCCTGCATAGGAGGTGCCTGTGTGGGAGAAGAGATGGCACCCACCAGAGGACAGGCTGCACCAGTCACTCACTGCGATAGGGGTTTGTGAACAGGCAACGCGGTGAGGTGAGGAGAGCAGCGCAGTTCCCTGAAAGTAAAAAAATTAGGCACATAGACGGTAGCGA
The DNA here is from genome assembly GCA_963921515.1 of Calotriton arnoldi. NCBI lineage: Eukaryota > Metazoa > Chordata > Amphibia > Caudata > Salamandridae > Calotriton > Calotriton arnoldi. The sequence continues at coordinate 153,092 of CAWUFW010015591.1, read as the reverse complement.
CGCCTCTATGCACACCCCCAGTACAGAGTGACTGCTACGCATCGTCAGCTGACATCGCGCATCTACCCTGCAGCTACGAGGAGAAGCTCCCACAAGGAAAGGCACAGCCAGTAACAAAAAGAAGGCTGCTGCAGCACCTGTCTGAAGCAACAGCACCGAGCGGCATCGACTGGGCGAACAACATATGAAAGACAAGTCGCCCTACCGCACCAGCACTGATGGAAGCCCGCACACGAACAGCATTGCTCCCTCACACAACTCCAGCAGCTCTGCGTGGCCTGAGGCTCTTAGGGGGACTGTCACTGCCTCATGCAGCAGCGCTACTTACCGATGGCTCCTGACACCGTAACTGGCCAAGTAAGTGATTCAGGGCCATGGGTTGTGCAAATGTAAGGCTGCCCAGCGTGATGCCTGCATGTGCTGGAAGTGCCTGCAGTGCGACGTGACTGAGCCTGCCACAGCACTGTGAAAGGGCCGAACCGGCATTCTCAGCAGTGCCCTACTGGGTGTTACCCAGGGAAAGAAGAGAGCCGGCCACCCAGCCAAATCTAACCAAGGCCGACAAACAGGCCAGAGCAACCCTGTCTGCCCGGTGGTGAACTACACATTGCTAGTAGAGAGAGAAACGGCCCGTAGTATGAAGCAGACTGCATGGCCTCCAATGTTAAAGTAGCAGCACCACTCACCAGGGAATATTGTGTGGGGCAGCCCTGACCAGAAGTGCATCTAGCAAGGACTGGGGCCGTGCCAGCATTACAAATGGCCCGCACCTGCATCGCCACTCCAGCGCGATTCCCACTTTCAGCCAAGACTACCGTGGCCAGGATAAAATTGCACCGCAATGCCACCTGGTGGCCATCTGTGGTTACTGCACCTGTGAAAAGGGAGAATTTACAACGAAAAGACTCACATACTCAGAAGAGTTGGCCCAGCCTGAGTGAATAGCAGCATCTGAACAAATGAACAAGGGATGGAACAAGTGAATGGCAGCATCTAAAAAACATCTGAGCTAGTGTTATAAAAAAAAAGTCCCTTCAAAAGGCCAGCCCCAGGGAAAAGTGTGCACAGCGAGAGTCTCTGCTGCACTGGACAAAGCAGAGGACAGCATGGCCTGCAGTGCCCCTGGGTGAACTGCTCTGCGACAGAGGGAGACACTGTTAAACCCCTCTAGAGAGTGCTAGGAAGCCCAAAAGTTGCCCCAACCACGGTAGAGACACTAATGACTGCTGAAATCAAAGCAGTAACGCCAGAGGAAAAGCAATGTCCAAGGAGAAAAGGAGGTGAGCAGCCTGAGCCGCAATCGGCTAGAGAAGGCCCAAGGGACACTTGGCCAGGGAGAAAAGGGTACAATGGCCAGAGACTGGACACCCAGCAGAGAGCATTCAAGTAGCCCAAAGCTGCCCCAGCCAAGCACCAAAGTGAAGGAGAAAGTGTGCTGCATGCCCCCAATGGTAAACGGACATCACTGCAAGCTAGGAGAAAGAGCAACCAAAGCACCTGAAGAGGGCACCCATGAATGGAGAACCGAGAGTACAAAGTCCAAGGTGCACCGGCACAGGCACCCAGAAGTTTGACTGCATGGGCAGGCGCCCAGGAGGGTGAGACCTCTCCACAGTGGAGAAGCAATGCTGAAGGCAGCTGGAAGATCCTCTACATCTCCCCCATACCAGCAAAGCCCCACAGGGGTCCAAAAGACAGCACAGAGTGTCCTCCCTCTCACTGCCTCAAGACAGAGTCGCCAGTGGCCCTAGACAGGCAAGAGGAGAGTCGCACACTCCACGTGGCAAGCTGCCAATGCAACATGCGCTCCAAGGACATGCAACACGTGGATGGATGCCACATCGCACCGCAAGCAAGGAGCATGTCACACGAAGTGACCAACCCTGCCAAGCATGCCTGAACGGAGGCAGGATCAATCGCCAGGACGGCACAGCCTTGAGGCGCAAGTATAACGCCCTCGAGTGAAGAGCAGACGAGCATAGCGAAAACCCCTGAGGAGGGGAAGGGTCCTGCAAGAGGTCCTCAAGGAGAAGAAGAATGTCCTACCAACAGGACAGACCTGCGACAGGTCAGCAGCAAAGGAAAGATCGTCCCAAGAACCGGACACGACCAGCGAGATGTCCATGTGGCGCAAACATGAGACATGTGGCAGGACACCACATCCGAGTGATGAACATGGTCAGAAGAAGGAGAAGAGCGTGGCATGATGCCACTCCGCGAAGGAGGAAAGGAGAGTGGCACAACGCCACAGGGCAAACAACCACCACAGGCACGCAAGAAGGAAAAGGAGAAGAGCGACAGTACAGAGGACTCGTGCCAGCACTGGAGAAGGTGTCCATCAGCACAAGCCAGCCCCCGGGGTGCAGAGACGTCACTGGAGACAGCTTCGCGGGAGGACCAACCGTAAGCCGCTAGCAAGCCTGATCTGCATCCAGGCCCCACGCTTCACAGTGCGACCGTCTACTCACCTGTCACTGGCTGCTTGGCATCAATGGCACCACATCTAGTAAGTGCACCTGCCAGAAGACAACTGTAAGTGGGCATGAAGCCCCTCCGGTCCTCCTCACTCCACGAGGTCACTGAAAGCAAGAGATTGCCACCTGTTGCCCATCCGAAAGAAAATTATCATATCCGTCATACAGGTGCATCATCACCAAGAACATCTGTGGAGCATCACACCACCAGAGTGGATCCAAACACTTGAGACATCTGGAGTTCAATGAGGCTAGCCACCCACGAACCTTCTGTGTGCCCCCGTAAACCTGAACACTGCCAAAGAAGAGCATACCTGACCATTGGACTACCTACCCTTGGGGTTACACAAGGCTTGGCTGTAGCCCTGTTGGGAGTTCTGCAGCAACCCCTCAGCGCGGCCAACAAAAGGCCCGCACAGCCCACTCGGTCACGTGGCAATCCAGGGGCAAGGGCCTCAACGGAGTTCCTGTGAGAGGGGAATCCCAGTCAGAGAGAAGCGTCAGCAGCAGCTCCACAACAGGCACCGGGATGCACAGAGATCGCAGATGGAGACTGGTCACCTAAAGACCATAAAGCACCGTCACCTCCAATGAAGGCCCTCTTCCACCAAGGTCATCCTCATTATTTGCAGGTTGGTCGTCCACCGGAACCTGAGCGCCTGCAAGAAGATCTCCAAGGTGGACTCCACCACCGCTTAAGATGCACCGCTATTTGAACTTTGTAAATAGATTCCAACACTGCAAGACCAGGCAAGTCTGAACTGCATCGCCGAGGTGAACTAAAGCATCCTGACCGTGTGATCCAGAGCTTCAGCACAGCCCGGCAGATGGCCTGAAGAGACTCATTGGTGCTGTGTATTGTTGTTTGTTTTCTTCATAGGTTGGACTTTCATTTGTTTCTTTTTCATTAAAGTTTGGGAGGGATGTAGTGTCCTGCTGGACACATTCTATTGTTCCATCCACACAGTACACCCACCCATCACAGGCATCTCCGGTCAGGTGACCCTGCTAATAAAAGGGGCCGGGCCCTAATGCCCTGGGCCAGTTACAGTACCATATTCTACGTGTCTGTGCAGTCATTTACTCGGCATGTGGGCCGAAGGCCCAAAACGCCACACATATGTACTGTGCAAGACTTCTGTTGTAAAGTGCATATGTTTTACCGTACATGTAACAAAATAAATAAAGCTCTCTTAGTCTAAAAAGGCCTTCAATTGTTGTGTGGTATGCAATTTCAATGTATACCACATTATAAAATGTATAAAACATAGACCACATCAACATTGTACTAATCTCTGATAGAGACACAGATTAAAAGTCAGATACTGGATTTTGCCATTTCCTTGGCTACTATGTTCAGAAATGTTACTGTTTTACATGCCAGTTGCATGGGAGTTCCCCTCACTAATGTAATAACAGCAGGTCGACATGATCTAATTTGCAAAGTTCTTAATCTAGGTCATAGGAATTCTTCGTCTCTGTACTAGCAAAGTTCAGCAGACACACAGCAAGTGGAGCAAAGATCTGTTTGTTTGGCCACAGAGCTGACATTCTGGAGTTGTCCATTGCTGTTTCCAGGAGGGCATGTGGTCCTTTGATGCAAACACACCAAGTCGTAGTAGCAGGAGTTCATGTTTCTTGCGCCATGAAAAATGCACAGATTAGATGACTGCTAATCTAAGTCAATTTCAAGAAGGATAATTATAGCGTCATTTAGTAACAGCATCAAAGTCGTACAGTAGATTGAAAATGTGCTTTTTATGAGTACATGGTGAGCACCTGGATAAAAATGCTGTTGTGACCGGATCGCTAAAACTCTTCTCACCATTTCTAGTCTAAGCAGTTGGTTTTAAACTTTTTGGCGATCAATCATGTTGCAGGCATATATAATTCTCAGTATAATAAAACAAAATAGAGGCAACAAAAAAATAAAACTAGAAATAAACTGTGATAAAGAGAAAGGGCCAGATGTACAAAGTCTTTTTTCGGTCAAAAATGTCCCGATTTTCAGAATTAGGCCATTTGTGAAGTAGTAGTCCCACTTTAAGGAAAAAGGTCTGTATTTAAAAAAAAAAAGATTGCCTTTTTAAAAAACAATCACAGACATGGTAGCCTGCTGAGCTCAGCAGGCCACCAGCCCTGTGATGGCAGAGATTCCTACGGGCCGCAAATTAAGACCTACTTCATTAATATGCATGAGGTAGGTCTATTTGCAACCCACTAGGTATCGCTAATGAAACTCAAAAGAGTTTCGTTCATTAGGAATACTGATTTACTAATTGTGATTCAGAGAGTATCACAATTAGGAAACCGGTATTCCTGATGTCCATTTGGCCGTTGGCACTGAATTGCAATGTGCTTTTCGATTTGGTATTTGGAAGGGGCGTGTTTAGGGCATCCTTTTCAAATACTGAATCGGTATGGTATGAATTACAGTTTTACAACCAAATTCCGGTCGAAAAACAGTAATACTTTACCACCAAGGGACCACTACCTGCTCTTAAAGAATGAAACTTTAACGTTTAATTTTCTTTTTTTACATTTATCACATTTTCCTTTAAGGAAAAAAGGCTGCACAAAAAAAAGATTGCTTTATTAAAAAGCAATCACAGACATGGTGCACATTGTTGACAACTTTCTACCCGATATGAAACCATAGTTGTGTTTCTCCAACATAGCAAAAACTAATCGTATGGCATTTGTTTATTGGCACTATTCTTTGTTCATTAGCACAATTCTTTGGTTTGTTCGTATTACCATATTCACTAGGATTGTGGAGGGATATCGAGCATGTACCACTTGTTCCAGTCAGGGTTTTGGTCATCTTTTTCACACGCGCTTCAAGTTTCCAATGGGTCACTTTTTAGAAAGAACCCTCAGTAGTTAATATGATTGTAGAACTACTACTAACATGCAACGTAGATCATATCCACACTCACGTTGTAACCCAGCTCCTTTCCTGCTTCATTCATTTAGGTGTTGAATTTTCCTGTGACGAAGGGCCCCTAAGAGCCTGAATGCATTGGGACCAACAAATGGAAACTTAATGTTTGTTATCAATTGACAATGCACGCCTTTTTGGAATCACATGAAATTTTATTCACCAAGAAGAATTTATGAAAAAGAATAAATTCAATTTTTGCAATCAACTTGATTGAATGATTTAAATTGGATTACTCCTTTTACTGGATATACTGCAGTGCACTGAGGGGACGCCACCCCTGGGGTGGCGCTTACATCATATTTCATTGATGCTCGTGGATCAGTGAGCGACACCCAATCTGCACGCATCACTCTGTTGCACTTGAACAATATTAGAATCTCATTGTCCTTAAAACAGGTGTGCATGTACCATCATCCTATGCAACCTCAGCAGGCCACCATCCCAGTGATGGTGGAGATTTATAATGGGTGGTAAATTATGGCTTACCTCATTAATATTTATGAGGTAGGTTGATTTGCGACCTATTAGGAATTGCTATTTTGGGAATACAAAGATTCGTACATTAGGACTACCAATCTCCTAATTGCGATTCAGAGATAATTGCAATTAGGAAATTGGTATTCTTAAAGTTTGTAAATCTGCCCCTAAGTGCTTAAGAAACGGACATGTTTATTATCACAATGTGAACATGTGCATCACCATGAAAGCCTAGTGATATCAAAACTCTGAGGGGCATATTCTCAAGGACTTATCGCCGACTTATGGGCACTTTAGCGCCGCAAAAGTGGCAATAGATTTATCGCCCTATTCACAAGCTGGTGCAAACTGCTGATATCGCCACTTAACCAGCGATAGCTGCCGCTAAAAACATCGCCACAGATGAGTGCGACAATTAACGCTAATGATATGCAGAGTAGGCATTCCCGTGCAAAAACACACGAAAACACCACTCCGCGATATTCTCAACGACCAGCCAGATCTGCGATGCGAACCAAGAACAGGCGATAAGGCACGTTAGCAGCAAGGATTCAACACCTGCCTTTTGCTGGTGTTAAGCAGGACGACTACCTGCAGTATGAAAGGGAGCCCATCCCAGAGCCACATCTGAAGACCAACAGATGCCATGGAGCCAATGATCATGCAGCTCGGAGATCCAAGAGGGCCCCAACACCCACCGCCACCACTCCCAGGCCCCCCCCGGACCACCACCCCACATATTACCACCTAGGCAGTGCAGGACAGCGGACGACCCTAAAATGCACCAGCCCCAGAGACCCAATGCCAGAGGAAGCCATTGGCCAACACAGGCTCAAAAGGACAACCATCCACCGCATCCTGACCCACATTGCCCACAGGCTGACGGTACCAACACAGCAGACAACCTACATCCCCCCGCAGACAAAGCAGCTGGCTGTGCTGCACCCATTGGCCCCTGGTACCTTCCAACCGACAGCTGCCAGAGTCGGAAGAGTCTCACAGCCAGCCCCATCAAACCCCCTCACATATGTCATGGATGCATGTCCACAAAAGCAACAGCGTGCCCCTGTATCTGCACCACACGAAAGTTCCAATTCGTAGTGTACCTGCGCAACCAACCCCAATGCCAGCCGTGCTAGACGCCTCCGTGCCCCGGACCCAAGATCATAGCAACCAAAATGTGGGTGCGCCAGGTCATGAAGTCCAGTAGTCAACAGTAGTGTAAAAACAGAACTTTATTAAAAATACACAAACAAACAAAACGAAAAGCTCAGCCAACGCCTTCCATTCCCAATGGGGAACTTCAACAGGGCAACGTGTCTTCAGAAACCTGTGGGAGAAAGGGTGACAATGGTCAAACTTCCATATAATCACATGCCTAATCTGGTACAGTGTACTGCACTTGGACAAACCGGAATGCTCACAGACATGATAAACCATGCATGAGTAGACCGCAACAGAAGTTCGTGTGGCCGTAACCATTGTAGGAATGAAGAGGAAGGTAACGTCCACACGAACTGCTGTTATGGTCACATCATGCAGGACTCATCATACCTGAAAGCACAACGGTGTGTGTCAGCTCGATACCCCTGCCCCTCACTCCCCCCCACACTGCGCAGGAACATCTTGAGACCACGCAAGGGAACTACGCCATAGCTTGCGTCACGCACGTTTTGGGGGCAATTCACAGCATACGTGTATGACTTGTGCCCCCTGCCGACACTGCACACAATCACCGCAACAGCAACCACACGCATGCCATCACTGTGCATACAAAAGTGGACCACCGTGGCCTGTCCACCATTGTCGTCTCCAACTCCCCAGGCAGTGTGCATGATCCCCACATGTCCGAAAGTCCGCCACCAACCAGCACTCTGAGGATGGCCCCCATGGAAATGCACTGCCCATCGGCAAGTACCACCTGAACACACCACACACCTCAACTCCACAATGCCCCAACTCACAACTGTGGGAATGCACACGTCACTAATCCACCACTAAAGTGACTACTGTGTGTGTCTCAGTCTCCGCCACAACCTGTCCATAGGCCTACACACACGCAGCTGACCACCATCAACGGGCACATCCACACTGGAGACGGGGTGGCTACGTCCCAAACCAACCTGTGCACATCACAAACATCGCATGCAGGGCCTTGTCAGCAAGGGTGGCACCCCCCCCACCCAGCCACAAGTCCGCCGCCATGACCATTGGTGCCTGCGCGACCCTGTGCACCTGATGCACCCCAGCCCTGGTCCCAAGACCAGTCCTCCACCCAGCAATGACTGGCCACCCCTGCGCACCCAGGTCTCAATGCTCACCTGCCACCACTTGCGTGTCTCCAAGAGGGCCCACCACGTGCCGGTGCATCCTCCTCAGCCGATCGCTGGATTCCGAGCCACTGGCCCCCAGTGCACCCTGCAGCACCGCACCGCAGAGTCATGTGTGTGCTGACTGCTGCCTGCGCGTACACTGCGGTCCAGCAGGACACACTGTTCAATTTGAGTCTTGATTCACTGGATGCCGTATCAAGGCCAACGCATCATCACAGGCTGCACACCCGCTCAGCTCTTCAGGTGCCACTAACACTGTGCAACGCAAGTCATCCTCACGTGGCGGTAGGCCCCTGCCAGCTGCAGTGCTGCAGGTGCCACTAACCCTGTGCAATGCAAGTCATCGTCATGTGGCGGTAGGCCCCTGCCAGCCACAGTGCAGGGGGTTCCACTAACCCTGTGCAACGCAAGTCATCGTCACGTGGTGGTAGGCCCCTGCCAGCTGCAGTGCAGCGGGTGCCACTAACCCTGTGCAGCGCAAGTTATTGTCACGTGGCAGAAGGCCCCTGCCAGCTGCAGTGCAGCGGGTGCCACTAACCCTGTGCAACGCAAGTCATCGTCACATGGTGGTAGGCCCGTGTGGGCCACAGTGCAGTGGATGCCACCAACTCAGTGCACCACAGGTCTTGGCCCCTTCATGATTGAGTCTCATGGTGCGGACGCCATCATGTCACCTCCGGCAGTGGGTGATGTGATGTGGTAGGCCCCTTTTATTGGCAGGGTCACATGTCCTGTGACGCCAGTGCTGGATGGGTGTGGTGTGGGTGTACACCAGCCCTCAGGGAGTGGCTGTGGCATGCCGACAACTAGACCAGTGATCAGCAGATCACTACAGGGAAGACCTGGGACATGTAGCTTTGACGTCCCCCCCTGTAAGCGTAAGCGGAGTGGGCTGGGTTGGCGTATGCCAGTCCAGCGTAGGGGTATGAACAATGAGCTCGGGGCTCTGGGCGTGGTTCAGTTCTGGGCTGGACAAGGCAGTAACTGATGCGTGTGTATCTGTTGTAGTGTCGGCGCCACCCGGACCGCAATCTGCAAAGTTGCACCCTGTGACTCAAGTTCCACTACATGAGCAACAGGGATGTAAGGGGGAATCATGGACCCTATATTCATCCATACTTTCATACTTGAATGATAATAGACATGACACATCTGTGTGAATCTGAATGTTTAATTCACATCCAGTGGAGTGTTGCAGCTGGAGCAGTACAGGGCCATGCAAACCCCAATTCACATCATTGGCCCGTGGAGGGCCAGCCAGAGTCCTTCAGGGAATGATAAGTACATCGGAAGGGGAAGAGTTCAGTCCACAGTCTGATCGCTGTGTCATTGGTAACCAAACAGAAAATGGCAGTCCATGTCGAGGTCCAAGGTGAGTGTCGTTGAGTGTATCAGGGGACAGTGGAAGGTGATGATGCAAAGGGCAGAACCAAGCAGAAACAGGCCATATGGCAGAGATGAATGCTACTGCCGCCTCCTTACCAGTAAGGTTGATTCACCTGCATCTTTGTCCTCTGATGTCACATGTGCCTCACATGTGGGTGGTGGTGGATTGCCTGCCGCACTGTGAGGCACTGACACATCATGGGGCGGAGATGTGGATGTAGAAGAAGCAGCAGCATTCATCTGCGCAAGGCCTTGAGGCAGCAATGCCATGACGATGTGCTGCAGGGCATGGAAGGTCCCTGCCACATCTAGCTGGTGTGCAGCCATGGCAGCCATCCTTTCCACCGTCATCCGCTCGATGTTCTCCATGAGCCCCCGCATCTGTCCCAACTCCCGGATGACATCGCTGGAGCAACTCTGACTGGACAGTTGTTCTTGTCTCAGTATTATGACTCCAGCGATGTCAGCCATGGATTGCTGGAGAGCATGGAGCGGACTGTGGGTGTCCGTTAGGTACTGTAAGAGGTCCCTGATGGTACTCAGACACCCATGTATGGCATCAAGTTTGGCTGCCATGAGGTCAAACCACACCCGCACCTGATCAGCCAGCTTCTCCTGGACCTCTAACATATGGTGTTGAAAGGCCATGTGTTGGTCGTGGGGGTCCTGGGAGACAGCTGTGGTGGTGGGTGCTACCTGCTGTGTGGTCTATGCAGGGGGTGAGGTCTCCTCGATGCAGCTGTGCTGCCCTGCTCCTGGAGGTGAGGTGCCATAGCTGTCCATGAACTCTTGGTGTCGAAGATGTGGAGGTCTTCTTCGTCATCAGTGAAGAGCTGTTGGGTCTGCTCTGCAGGAGGTGTTGGTTCTCCCTCTGCAATGTGATGGGGAGATGCAGTTTAACATTGTGATCACATGTATGTTGACAGATTGTACAGGTTTACAAACAAACTGCATGACAATGTACATTGTGACTGTTTGGGAGAAGCTGCCTATTTGATGCGTGACAGTGGACATTTCGACGACATCATGGATGTGTGTTTGTACTTGTACATTATCATCTCACATTTCCCTGCTATGCCAAATGTGATTGACCAGTTTCTACACACAAACGGCACCAGTTGTGTCCTCTGTTCTGCTGTGAACGTGTTGCAGTTTATACCACATTGTTGACAATGTTGATGTGCTCTGAATGTTATGTGTGTGTGCTGCATTTTGGGAGAGTCGCCCCTGCAGCTCTGATTTGGCTGGCCCTTATCCCTTTCAGGTGGTGTGCCTTTGACTTCTGTGCTTATACAGTGCTGAGATGTTGCATTCTTAGTGGAATTGGGCTCTTGGTGGGACTTGGGACTCTGGGGCATGGTTTGTCCGCAGTTCTGTTGTTGAGGTCAGGGGTTGTTTGTGCATGTGGATGTGTCAGAGTGTGACCTGCTCCTTTACGGATGTGGTCCACACTCAGCCACCTCAGTGTGGTGGTGTGCAACATGTCATGATATATTGACTACAGCCATGCTATTCGTCATGCAGCGTCACTTGCATTGTGAGTGTGGCTCACAGACACGCCGCTTTGCTGGGTTCAGCACATGTGCATGGGTTTGTTGTGAGATTAGTGATGTGTGGGAAGAGACCCCTCTGTGCACATTGTGGACGGGGGCCTACTTTCTGTTTCTATGTGTGCTGCAGTATGGCAAGGAGATCAAGGACATGATCCAGAGTCATTGTGGGTGTGCACTGTGCTATACTTGATTGTGCATGTGTGCCATTGTGCCCATCTCCCCCGTCTCCCCAGTCCCTGGTGGTTACTCACCCTGTTGCTGTTGTGTGAGGTCATGTTGAGCAGTGTCCGGTGCCCCAACTCCTGCCACCGTCTCCACACTGATGACTGTGGACACCATTTCCTCCATCTCATCCAGCTCCTCCTGTGGCACTGGACTCCCACCTCCAGTCTGCATTGCTGCCTTCTGGTTGTAGCAGTTTCTGCTTGGTTTTGCGCTTCACATCATTCCAGCACCTCTTGAGTTCTTCCATTGTCCTCCTCAGCACTCCGACTGCATTCACCTTGTCCAGGATGGACTGCCATATTCCATTTTGTGTTGCCAATGACACAGTGGATGTGACGAACAGTTGTTGATGGTGTTCTACCACCTCCGTGATCAGGATCCTGTTTTCCTGCGGACTGAACTGCGTCTTCCTCTTCTTCTTGTCCTTGCCCTTCCCTGACCCCGAGGTCCCAGGCTGGTCATCCGTGGGGCTTGTAGGGTTCTGGCCATCCTCTGTCCCTGCTCCGGCTGCCTCCATTGTGCTTCGCTGTAGTTCAGTTTTTGTTTGTTTATTTATTTTTTCTGCTTTTGTAGTGTTTTTCCTGCCTAACGTGTGTGATTTGCAGGCCTGGTGCTGCTTTTCGCTGATTGTCTTATCTCGGTTGGGCCCATCGCAACTTTTTTCGCATTCAGGTTTGGACTTTCATCACCGTCCCGGTAATGTTATCACGGACATTTGCTGCGTTATCGGGGTACTATCGCATGTTACCGCCGTGTTGTGAATGCCACGTTAACACAGGGTTATTTTCCAGCGAAATGGAAACTTGTGTTAACCTATTTTGGCAATGATTATCGCACGCTCTTGAGAATATGCCCCTGAGTGTGAGAAGCCAGAGAGAATAAAACACTAGAGCCCAGATTTATACTCTTTGTGTCGGTTTGTGTTATTTTTTAACACAAGCCCAATGCAAAGTGTAGTGGTGGGATTTACAATCCAACTAAAAGTAACTCAAAGCGGTGCAATGCACTGCTTTGTGCTACTTTGGGCAAGTTGGTCTTTCATGGTTGGTGCAAGCGTGTTTCCATGGATCAAATCCTTCGCCTCCTTGAGGCAGGCTTGCCAGAGAGAAATGCATGATTTTTGTTTAGTAACTCTAGGCCTAAGAGTCATTCAGAAGTCTAGATTTCCTTGGTGCTTTGTCTTGCGCTCTGTAGTTTTGTTTAAAAATGCATCAGCAGATTCACCTCTTTAGGTAGACATTTGGAGACTGATTAATGTTATAGAACATGATGCCTGTTGTGTGAGGTTCAGGCAATGCATTTCCCATGATTCCGTGTTCTCGCATGTTTCAGAGACTAACAATGTTCTGATGGACAATAAGCATAATGCTTTTACCTGCCTGGAGGATATATGCATATTTTGCCTAGACATTGAGGTCCACATACAGCTACAAAATGAGATAATGTGTGGTAAGCAGAGGATGGTGTAAATTGAAAGTGGTGATTCAGGGAGTTCTATCAATCTGAGAAAAGAAGAAGAAAAGTGTGCAGTGGTGCATTAGCAATTCAGTAATTCTAAATCAAATATTATTGTTTTTGACATGTGGCACCTAATTTTTACCCTCCACACCCCAAGAACATTTTGAAAAAAATTAAAGCATAATATTTTTTTCATCTAAATGTTCATGAAAATTGGCCAAATGAAATAACTCTATGCAGGCACTTAAAATCATAATTATGCAAAGTCACATTGGCTAATATTTTTAAAACGTAGAGAGCATTTTTCTTACCTTTATTTTTCTATCCTGCCTCTTAAGTGTCAATACTGAGATATGTGTTATGACGAAGGGCCTGATTTGGAGTTTGGCGGATAGATACTCCAACTCGAGTGTGACGGATAGCTGATCCACTTTGTGACAAGTGCCATAGAAAATAAGGCACTTGAAATAAGGTGGGTCAGATATTTGTTAAGTTTAAGGGGTCGATTATGATGTCGTCAGGAAAGCATTCCTACCGGCTCGGTTCCGGAATGCTTTCCATACGAATCGTATTCAGGTAGTCCAACCGACTGAGTACAATGTGTCCGGATGTCTCTGGATATGGTTTGCTCAGGCTTGCATTGACTTCAATGGGAGCCTGTGTTCCAAACAAGTACACAGACACCCATTGAAAAAAGGGGTGGGTGGGGAAAACTGTGCACCCCATGGTGCCTGCCAAACTGTGCATGCATGGGAAGGGGGGACCCATGGGTACCCCCACAGGCCCGATTCGGAGGGCCCTGGGAGAAGGGGGGCCTGCTACGGGCCCCCAAAGTCAGATTCTGAAAGTCGATCTGTTCCGAACAAACCAAATCAGGAAGGCTGTGCAAATCTGACATCCTAATTGCTCGGCTGGAAACGCGTTCTGTAGACCACAACGAATTGGCTCCGAATGACTTGGTTACTCCCAATGCCTTTCGGAACCAAGTCGTACGGTTTGAACGCTTTCCAGCCATCGTACTCGCTCATTGGGAAATGTGTCTGAGTCGTTCAGAAACAAGGCTTCCGAATCGGATTTGAATGCCGTTCGGAGCATTTCCTGACGACATCATAATCAACCCCTTAGACAGAGTGACCGATCCGCCAGAGTCTAAATTAGTCACCAAGATTCTAATTGAAAGTGCAGGTTAGTAAACTTAAAAGTATTACAAATTTCATAAATAACAGCAGACAAATTACCAACTCATACAACATTCTCACTACTCATTTGTATAGAGTTCTGATGAGCTAGGTTACAACTCTTGCACCTCCAGAAATATCTAAGAAAGCTTTAATGGTACAGATGATGAAAAACCTGTTCATATGTCATTAAATATCTATATTAGCATTATGCGTCATCCAGTAAGAAACAAAAAAATCAGTTGTAAGCCTCTTCAACTTAGCATGAATTATGACTCAAATGGCAACTTCAAACAAAAGAACTATAAACCACGAGGTGTGCTGTTCCTAACAGAGGAAAAATGGGTGGGGAATAGCTCCTATTAGGAGAAAGGGCCCTCACACACCTCGAGGGGTGTCATGCTTCATCATAAGGCAGCTCCTCATTGGGCCGGCGCTGCAATGTCCAACGGGCCCTACAGGGGGGATCTTTGCCAGAGGTGTTTTTCCTGTGTTCTTGGATGTAGATAAATCAGGTGGGTGGTGTATAAACGAATATAGCACCTTACATCGCAGGCGTTTACAACGCATGCGATTACAATGCGGTCGTTACAATAACCGCGTTGTTACATCGCAGTACATTACAATGCAAGTCGTTACATCGACTTGCTGTAGGGGGCGCGCTGGACTTAGGAATAGTATAATTTACTATTCCAACTCCAGTGTGCGCAACAGTAGGGAAGGTGTTGGAATAGTAAATTATACTATTCCTTAGGTTAGCGCGCCCCCTACAGGAAGTCGATGTAATGACTTGCGTTGTAATGTACTGCGATGTAACAATGCGGTCGTTGTAACAACCGCGTTGTAATCGCATGCGTTGTAATGCATGCGATGTAATGGCTGTTTCCCGTATATACAAAGGTGAATAGAGTGTGTCCAATGTATACATTTAAAAATAACTATGGGAACCGGCTGAACCAACTTTAATTAGCGCGTTCCATGTCATGATTAAAAACCTATATACGTGCACCAAGAGATTCTAATAGTCTCGTCAAGCGTTTAAGTGAGGCTAACGGTCAACATGTTTCATGCCCTTTAGTGTCTTTGAGATCGTGGCATTTCTTCAGGACCTAGAAACCCTACTAGCTACTCATAGGGGGTGGCTCACATCTATGTGTAAGATTTGAAAATCATACCCTCACCAAATACACCATCTGGTTCCTCTTGAGTAGGGACCGGAAGTTTAGGGGGAAATGAGCCAAAGGCTCTGGAGTCACGAGACGCTCAATGGCGTTGCGTCCGACTCATCCTTCAGGTAGGCAATTCGCGACTGACCTACCCTCCATGGGTTCCGGAACCATAGGTAAATCTGGGAACAGGGAAATAAAGAAAAATTACGAGTCTGCGGAGAGTAATATGAAGAGATCTGATTTATTGTGCTGATTTCAGTTTTCTCCATGGTATTCAGCCTGGAAACTCTCGGCGTGGAATATCACTTGCCAGTGGTGCAAGCGCTGAACTCATAATTCCGATGGACTCAGTAATTTTCTTTACTGGGCCCATCAAAATTAGGGGTGGGCAGAACTTGCAGAGTTTCACTCTGTGGAATTCTACAAAGTTACATACAAACTCTGTGAGATTCAGCGGAGTTCTGCGGGTGGTGGAATTTGGCACGCCAACGTGATTCTTAGCTCCAGGAGCTTGTTCAGCACTTCAAATTCAGCAAAAACAGCACCACTTGACGCATCAGAGGGCACTGCTTCTTTGTGCTGATCGTGTAGATTTTCTACTCGGGCAGCAGTTTTCTCTACGTAAGCAGTAACGACCTGCTAAGACCGCCCATATTGAGAAAGGTCACCGGGAAGCATTTTAGTGCTCGATTTTCTTGCTAATTTGCCACGCAAGAGAAAAAACTGCCACACAGTGTTTGGTGGAGTTTTTATGGAGCTCCCTGTTCCAAGGGGAGTGTGCAAAACTCCATGGACTCTGCCAGAGGAGTGGAGTCAATCTCCCACCCCTAATCTGAATTAATGTGTAACTCGTCTGGGCTCATTTGTGGTAAGTTGTTTGTGTACAAATATGGTGGAAAGCACAAGCTTGTGGTTTAAGGCAGCAAATGGAAATCATGCCATATTCGAAGCTTGAATGAAGAAGCATAGAATGGTTCTGCTCTTTGTGTTACATGGTATACTCCTGTTTAGTGGCTTCTGTCTGGCAACTATAAACAGTGTCTTAGAGATACTCCTAAGGGTAGTGGAAAGAAAGGTGATTGCTCTAAAAACCTAATTATTGCATGTATTTTGTATTAACAATTGTCCACATTCTGTGTTGTTTCTATCCTTCCTCCCTTCTTGCTTCAGGAGTCATCTTCAGCAATGGAGAAAGGTGGAAGAAGCTCCGTAACTTTTGCATCACAACTCTTAGGAATTTTGGAATGGGCAAGAGGAGCATTGAAGAGTGTATCAGTGAAGAAATCCAGTTCCTTCTGGTGGAATTCCATAAAACCAAAGGTGTGTTTGACTTAAAGCAGGGATGTAAGTAGACAAGAGAGAATTCAAGTTTGATCATCTACAAAGGCAAGTTTAGTTTGATACCAAATACATTATTGGCAGCTCTACAGTCCTGTCTTTACGGAGATAAATAAAAAATAGGTGGGATGTATACACAAACCTAATAAACTTTTAAAACTCTGAATATTTAAAGACAAAGGATAGTTGGACCATTACCCTACCAACTGATTCTAGATTTTAGATTGATTTTGAAGACTTTGATAGAACAACCAATCCACTGTGGCTTTATGGCAAAATTATATAGTTTTGTTCAGGAAAGTGCACATGAGAGAAACTGAATAACTGTGACAGAGCACTTTTTCAAACATAGAAAAAACACACAACCCAATTCACAAAGGTATGTTTGCAAATGTAGATATCCTCGGATATAGAGCTATACCTACGCCTAGGTGTAAATCTTCTCAAGACATGAGTTCACCATTTCCAGAGCTGTGAGGATTATGGGTTATTATATGGTTGCACAAACTTACCGTGTAATACACTTGCAAAACTGTGGGTCTATTCAGGCTAATTTGTAAAACCTTTAGCTCAATCTAAGGCAGCGGTGGCTTTGAGGGGCAAGGCTTAAACAAAGGAACTAGAGTAAAGCATTTAGAAGCACCAAGCAACAAAAGAGTGTTTCAGAAACCCTGGGCCAATTTGTGCAATACCTTATATGCACAAAGCCTAAAATTTGATGCAGCTTTTTACAGGAAGCCGATGCAACTTCCGAATTTCTTTGGCCACCGACATGAATTTAGGGGTCCCCATGAGAATCCTAGCAGCCGCATTCTGTACCATCTGGAGCTTATTAAGGTTGTTTTCCTGCATATTAACATATCGACCATTGTAGTAATCCAGCTTGGAAAGGACCAATGCTGTAATTACTGTCTTTCTCGCCTCCACTGAGATAAAAGGAAAGAGTTTTTTAATCATTATGAGCAGGTAAAAGCAAGAGGAGATCAAAGAGTTGACTTGAGGTTTGAAGTTTAACTTTCCATCTATTAACACACCCACATTTTTTGCCTTTGTATCTGGGATAGGAGGAGATCCCAGTTCTTCCAGCCACCTGGACGACCAGGCAGGCAATAGATCACCAAACAGAATCACCTCAGATTTACTTGAGTTGAGTTTGAGGCAGTGACTGGACATCCAAGACCTAATCCAAGAGCCAGCATACCATCATGGAAAGTGGTCAAGACCTCCGTACCGTTTTTAGAAATGGACAGGATAATTTGGGTGTCATCAGCATAGGAAGTTAACGCAAGACCAAAAGATTTGACTAGAAGAGCTAGCTCTGTAACATAAATGTTAAACATAGTCGGACTAATAGATGAGACCTGCGGAACCCCACAGGGAAGAGAGATAGCAGCGATTCAAAGTTGCCCAGCACTAGTGATTGTGATCTATCAGTAAAAAAAGATGTCAGCTGGGATTAAGCTTTGGCCTTAGTGCCCAAAGTAGTGATACCGTTGATCAGCATGCCATGGTCAATCGTATCAAATGCTGCTGACAGGTCAAGGAGAATAAGTGCCGCTTCTCACCTCTGTCAAGCACAAACCTTATCTTTTCTGTAGCTTTAATCAGTGCTGTCTCTGTGCTATGTCCAGACCTAAAACCGAATTGCGTCTCATCAAGCAGCGGATTATCTTTAATATATTGTGTGAGCTGACTATTCATCACTTTTTCTACATGTTCGGCGGGTCGAGGGAGACACGAGATGGGCCGGGAGTTGTTGGGATCATCTGGGTTAAGGTTTGTTTTTTTTATAAGCGGAAGAATGGAGGCCCTTATCCACTAAGTGGGGAAAGCTCCGGAAATAAACATAGTATTGAAAATGGCAGCCAGATTTGCACCTATCAAATCTGGAAAAAGTTTCAGACCGCGGGGGCACGGGTCCGACGGCGAGCCAGACTTAGCATTGCTCACCACAGTGACTATCTGTTCCTTGGTAACCGAGGAAAATTCCATGAAAGTACAGATCTCATGAGGCTCTTTGCATGGATCAGATACAGTCTCAGAGGAGGAGGAAGCCTCAAACTTGGAATACATTTGGTTTACTTTGGTCTGAAAACATTGTGCTAACAAGTCACAGAAAGCTTGTGAAGAGACGCCAGTATGGTTGTCTGGTGGGGATGCAAGTTTAGACATCACGTGAAACAACTGTTTGATGGAATCCTTGGTGGTTTCTATTTCCTGCATATAATAAACACTCTTTTCCTTAATTAGGAGAGGTTTATATTCAGCCAGAGCTTCTTGAAATGGATTTTCTCTTGCAGATCATAATGCGACCACCAACGTCTTTCCTGTCTCCTGCACTGTTACTTTTCAAGCCTAAGTGCTTCTGAGAACCATAGAGTAGAGGGGGTTGCCTTATTTTTGGGGACTTTTGTGTAAGGAACTAATTTAGAGAAGGCGGCCTGAAGCCAATCTGTGTAGCTTTGAGAGGTCTGCTCTGCGTCAGGAGAAAACTCGGGCTGAGTGTTAGTCAACTGTTAGGTAAGGAGGGAGCTGTTTATGTTTTTCCAGGACCGAGACTGCTTGGGCAGGACCAGACTTATATTAGTGGACTGTTCTAACAATTTATCTCAAATATAATAGTGTGATGGTCAGAGCAGGCTAGAGGAAAAACCTCCTTGGTAGTAATCAGCACATTATTAGTAACTAGGCCGTCTAATATGTGTCCAGATGAGTGTCTGGGTGTATTATGTTTTTGTGTGAGCCCTAAGGACCCTAATGTGTCTAGGAAAGTGGCCGTGACCTTGTCCAAAATATGATCTAAATGGAAATTAAAATCACCTAGTAACAAGGTGAAGTTCCTTTCACAAGCAATAGCCTCTAGGAGGGACCCTATATTGTCCACAAAACTGCCGCTAGGTCCAGGAGGACAATAGAGGAGCATGCCTTTTAATGCTTGCTTCTTAAATTCTTAAAAAAGTGTTATATACTAATGAAGGGGCTGCTTCCCCGCTCATAATCAAGCTGTCACAATATATCAACACGAGCCCATCGCCTCTTCTCTTAGATCGGTCATGTCTGCAGACCGAGAAGTCGGCAGGGGTAGCTGTACAGAAATCTGGGCTGGAAGAAAGGTCGGCCCAGGTTTCAGTGATGAAAACAAGGTCCAGCTGCTGGCTTTCTATCAGATAGGATATTTCGATT
Source organism: Calotriton arnoldi (assembly GCA_963921515.1). Taxonomy (NCBI): domain Eukaryota; kingdom Metazoa; phylum Chordata; class Amphibia; order Caudata; family Salamandridae; genus Calotriton; species Calotriton arnoldi. Next base: position 133,374 of record CAWUFW010015591.1, on the reverse strand, counting down.
TTATGTTTGGGGAGAGAATGTGTGTTAATAAGAGCGCAACGGAATCAGGCTATCCCATCAACAGTCACACTAGAAACAATGCAATTATTATGATGAGTGTTAATGCGGGGTCCTAAGGTATTTGCTACTGTGCTGCTAGCTGGAGACTCACCTCCCTTCTGAGTAGAGTCTGCACGGAGGCATGCAGTATAGGAGTCAAACAGAGTCAGCTCAGTTGGATCAGTGGCCATTTGCCCTCGTAGGGAGAACCGCAATGTTGAACTGTGCGCATTCAAGCTGTGAACACTTGTGTAACCTATTAAGTGCGCAAAACTCCTTACCTGTGAATGTTATGATGTTTGGTTTGTTGCTACCAATTTGGGCAGGGGTCCTGGTGCTCGGCGTGTTTCGGCCACGGACGGATGCAGATGGGCTAACCCTGGATTTAAATAGCCCTCCATGACAGGCGGTGTGTCCAGAATCCGGCGCCGAAGCGTGATAGAAGGTGAGTGGGCAAAAGAAAAGGGAGGCTTAACTGGGGCCAAGCAGCCCCAACAGGACTCACAGGCTCCCCTGTGAGCACTGTATACTGGTAACAGAAATGTAATTAAAATAACTGTGAGAAAAGTTTAAAACAATAAAATGAATAAAATGGAAGTCTTGCTTCCTTCAAGATGGTGCCTGCATTCGGGAAGCAAGGCACATCCCAAAATGTGGCACAGAGTGCCTACAAGGAAAGAAAACGGCAGGGCAACCAGTCCATGCTCAGGAGGAGCTGCGTAGATGCGCTGCCCCCTGATTTAAATAGCCCTCCATGACAGGGGGCATGTCCAGAATCCGGTGAAGTATCACAATAGAAGGTAAGTGGGCAAAAGAAAAGGGAGGCTTAACTGGGGTCCAGCAACCCCCACAGGACTCATAGGCTCCCCTGTGAGCACTGTATACTAGTAACAGAAATGTAATTAAAATAACAGTGAGAAAAGTTTAAAACAATGAAATGAATAAAATGGAAGTCTTCCTTCCTTCAAGATGGCGCCTGCATTTGGGTGAGTCAGGCACCTCCAAAATGTGGCACTGAGTGCCTACAAGGAAAGAAAACAGCAGAGCAACCAGTATGTGCTCAGGAGGAGCATATATATATATATATATATATATATATATATATATATATATATATATATATATATATATATATACCTACTGGCAGTCGCCAGTAGGTAGTTATAGTTAGGACCTAGTTTCCATAGGAAAAGCGTTTTTGATTTGCCAATATCTTTGGCGTCGTTTGACAAATCTTTGTGAAATTTTCCAAATAATAGGGCCGGACCGCTCAGTTTGTGTGTTGAAAGTTTCGGGGTGATTTGTCAAGCGGGGGCAGAGAAAAAAGGGGGTCCCAAAACGCGTTTTCTGCATGTTATTTTCCATAGGAACTTTATTACAGGCTACAGCCTGACCTGCTTAACGGAATTACACCAAATTTGGCAAAAAGATAGGTCTTTTTGTTAAATGGTGTAAATCCGTTAAGTAGTTCCTGAGAAACTTAAAAAAGAAAAATATCGATATCTGAGCAGCGAGGAGGAGTCGCGAACCCTCCCGAGCACGAGCTTTACTCTGATTGGCTGCCAACATTCCAAACCAGGAAGTGTTGGCAGCTATCTTCTGACTTACTGAGTCACAAGAAAAGAGTGGAAAAAAGGTTGAAAAACAAGAAAAGGGGCAGGGTAGAAACACCCTGACCCCCTAGGCCTGCTCAGGGGGTCCCACAAGGACCCCCAGGGCCAAAAAAGGATTATTATTTTTTTTTAAATGGCAGAATTCGCATTTGGGTCGCGAATCCGTCGATTTTTTTTTTTTAAAAGCGAAGCGCGGGCTCTTGCGCTTTGTTTTGAAAAAGCCACCGGGTGGGCCAGGTCCCAGGGGCAATCAGTGATTAATTTGCGGGGGCCCGTGGGGGCTCCCGCAGCTCCGGGGACTGCCACCTCCCCAGGGCTTATTAATTTGAATGTGGGGGGCACGTGGCCCCCCCGCAGCCCCAGGGACCGCCACCTCCCAGGGGCATTCAAATTTAAAATGTGGGGGGGCCTCACTGGCCCCCCCAAGCCCCAGGGACCGCCACCTCCCTGGGGCTGAAATTAAAAATAAAAGTGTGTGGGGTGGCTCCTGCCCCTCCCCACACTGCCCCGGGGACCACCACCTCCCTGGGGCATTGAATATTTAAATATGGGGGTCTGTTGTGGACCCCCGGCCCCGGGGACCACCACCTCCCCGGGGCTATGCAAATGGATGGAGGGGGCCCCCTCCTGGAGCCCTTGATGGCCCTGGGAACCGCCACCCCCCAGGGCCGGCTCCTGCAATGTCCCATGGTGCCCACCCCTGGGACATTGCTGTTTGCTATGGCAGGTGGCTCCCGCCCTGCCATAGCAAACTCTGCTTTGCTTCATTGAAGCGAGAGCAGGAAAACCTGCTCTCGCTTTAATGAAGCAAAGCAGAATTGCTTTTGAGCAAGGGGAGCTGCTCCCCTTGCTCAAAAGCAATGCTGCTCCCTCAGGATGCAGGGAGCCAGCAGGACCGTGGAGGAATTGGGGCTCCCCCCACAGTCCAGTCCCCATCACAGAGGCCATGCCCCGAGGGATGGGGTCCCCGGGGCCAAAAGTAGCCTGGAAGGGGGGCCACGAGGCCCCCTCGCCTCTAATAAAAATTAAATTAAAAAAAAAAACAAAGAGGCCGGCCGGGTCCCTGGGGCCATAATAGGCCTGAGGAGGGGGGCCACGTGGCCCCCCTCCACATAAAAAAAAATATATATAAAAAAGTATGGCCATGCCCCGGGGGATGAGATCCCCGGGGCCAAAATTGGCCTCGGGAGGGGGGCCACGCGGGCCCCTTCCCGATTTTTTTAAAAATGGTGATAACAAGGGGTCAGGCCCTGGGGGATGGGGTCCCCAGGGCCCCAAATATTGTAAAAGAAGGGGGGCCACACAGCCCCCCTTAAAAAAAAAAAAAAAAAAGCCGGCATCTTGCCGGAGGCCCCGCCCCCTCCCTGCAGCACTCTGCAAATGCACCCCCTGGTGCATTCTAAGTTGTGGTATTAAGTCCCCTTCATTCGTGAGGGTCCCTGGGGGCCAACTAGCCCACCAGGTACCTCCAGTATACGCCACAGAGCTGCGTTGCAGAGAGGTGATCTGAGGCCACGCCCCTTTTTACACCACTCTGTAAATGCGCCTCTTGGCACATTGGTGGTGGGGTGATGAGGTCCTCTTGTGTCCTGAGGACCTCAGGACACAAGTGGACTTCATCCCCGAGCAGCAGTGCGCCTGGAGCTGCGTTTGCAGAGTGGTGTAGAAAGGGGGCATGGCCTCGGACCACATCTCTGCAATGCAGCTCTGTGGCACATATTGGAGGTACCTGCTGGGCTTGTTGGCCCCCAGGGACCCTAAGGAATGAAGGGGACTTAATACCCTAACTTAGAATGCACCAGGAGGCGCGTTTGCAGAGTGGTGGGGAAAGGGGGCGTGGCCTTTGTCCACCTCTCAGCAATCCCACTGTGTGGGGCTTACTGGAGGTAAGACATAGGCTAGTTAGCCCCTAAAGGACCCCCAGCAGCGAAGGGGACTTCAATCCCCATCCAAGAGCGTGCCACGGAGCGCGGTTGCAGAGTGGTCGGCAAAGGGGGCATAGCCTGCTATGAGAACTTAGCAATCCTGCTGTGTGGGACTTACTGGAGGTAATAGGACGGGTAGTTGGCCCCCAAGGTTGTCATAGGGGGCCAACTACCCCTCTTGTTACCTGCAGTAAGTCCCACACAGTGGGATTGCTAAGACGTCTAAAGAGGACATGCCCCACTTTCTACAACACTCTGCAAACACACCTCCTGGCAGACTACGGGATGGGGGATGAAGTCCAATGTACTCAGGAGGGATTTTGTGGGCCAAGAAGTCCTCTTGGTACCTTGTCTAAGTCCTATGCAGCAGAATTCCTAAACGCTGGTCGGAGGCCCAGCACCCTTTCTCCACCACTCTGCAAATGTGACTACTACTTAAAGAAGTGTCTTTCTGCACCTCTGACTTAGAGGTAGTTTTAATCCCCCTGCCCTATTATGTACTAGGGCCTTACAGAGAAGGTCATGCCAATCACAGGGATACCCCAACGCATAGTGTTCCCTATTGTATGTAGGTGTTTTCACTGTATTCTAAGTGTCTTTTAGCATAGCACTGGCTCTAGGCCTGGTTAGTCAGAGTCAGTTACCACCAGTACCCATCAGCAAAAAGTTGGGGGCACAGGATGACTTTGCAACAAGGCCTCTTTCTGCTCCTCTGTTGGTTCTTTGTGTAAAAAAAATGTACCTCTCTTGCTTCTTTCTGTACCTTTCTTTGTCTTTCTGGACTTCTGTTGCCTCTTTCTGCATTTCTTTTGCTTCTTTCTGCACCTTTCTTCCTCTTTCTGCACATGTCCTACCTCTGTAGGCATACTTAGAAATTAGCATTTAAAAAACCTTTGAAATTCACTGAAAAAACCACAGGTTTCAGGGACGTTATAGTTAGAAATTAGCATTTAAAAAACCTTTGAAATTCACTGAAAAAACCATAGGTTTCAGGAACGTTATAGTTAGAAATTAGCATTTAAAAAACCTTTGAAATTCACTGAAAAAAACCACAGGTTTCAGGGATGTTATAGTTAGAAATTTGCATTTAAAAAACCTTAGAAATTCACTGAAAAAAACAACAGGTTTCAGGGACGTTATAGTTAGTTGGACATTTCACTCGTACAAAACCAGTGAAATTCGGCCGTTATAGTTAGTTCAGCTAACTATAACTCGATCCCCAACACAATGCACTGCTGATGACGTCACATATTACATCACTCATAACATGGTCAGTGACATCACTGATGACATCTCAAATGATATCACTGATGACATCATCCATGTGATAATTTGATGCATCTTCTCACACCCTAATATAACCATTGATACACCCACTCTAAATTACAGACTGCCTTTCTCAAAACCATAGACACTCCAACACCAATAACTACATACCCACTCACTGATTCTTAGGTCTAAACACCCATCCACTCACTCACCCATACAGTCACTCATACTTTCAGTCACTCATCAGTACAGGACTATCATATGCACTCATACACCTATATACACACTCACACACTGCCACTCAACCATAGAGTTACTCACACACCTAGTCAGTCATGCAAAGAATTAATCGTACTCCCATTTACTCACCTATACAGTTATACACACACTACCTCACTTACTCATACAGATACTAACACATACTTACTCTCTTATACAATCACTGCTACAAGCAAACACTCATCCATACAGCCACTCTCACAATCACTCACTCTCACTTATAGTCATTTATATACTCCAATACTCACATATACTGCCTTTCACATATGTAGTTACTCACACATGTACCACTGAGACATCCATTCACTCACCAACACACCCATACACACACTCACCCACCCATACAGTCCATCACAGATGCACTCTTGAATCCATACACCCAGTGAATCACCCACTCACATATCTATGCACAGAGTCACACACCCCCCACCCACACAAACACTCAGGCACCTATTAAGATACTCAGACAACCAATCAATAACCCATATAGACACTCATGTAGCTATTCACCAACCTATGCAGCCGGTTACACACTAACAGACAGACTGATACAGACATTCACACAGTTTAGTCACTAACCCATGCATACAGTAAGATACGTTTAATCACTCACTTATAGAGTCAGTCACGCACCTACTAAATCATCCATTCAGACACTCATACACCCACTCATTCTTCAATACACCTTGGCCTATATATATTAAACATATTTAAACTTTACAGAAACACACAGTCACTGGATGATGTCATCAGTGATGTCATTTGAGATGTCATCAGTGATGTTACTGACCATGTCATGAGTGATATAATATGTGACGTCATCCGCAGTGCATTGCGGGGGCGCGAGTTATAAAAACCATAGATTTCAGGGACGTTATATTCAGTTGGACATTTCACTCGTATAAAACCAGAGAAATTCGGCCGTTATAGTTAGTTGAGCTAGGTGTGTGAGTAACTCTATGGATGAGTGGTGATGTGTGAGTGTCTGTATAGGTGTATGAGTGCAAATGCTAGTGCTGTATTGATAAGTGGCTGCATGTATGAGTGACTGTATGAGTGAATGAGTGAACGTGTGTGTAGACCTAGGAATCAGTGAGTGGGTATGTAGTAACTGGTATTGGTGTGTCTATGGATTCGAAAATGGTAGTCTGTATTTTAGAGTGGGTGTATCAAAGGTTATATTAGGGTGTGAGGAGGTGCATCAGATTATCACGTTTATTATGTCATCAGTGATGTCATCAGTGATGTCATCAGTGATGTCATTTGAGATGTCATCAGTGATGTCATCAGTGATGTCACTGACCATGTCATGAATGATGTAATATGTGATGTCATCAGCAGTGCATTACGGGGGCAGGAGTTATAGTTAGCTGAACTAACAATAACGGCGGAAGTTCTCTGGTTTTGTACGAGTGAAATGTGAAACTGACTATTACGTCCCTGAAACCTATGGTTTTTTCAGTGAATTTCTAAGGTTTTTTAAATGCTAATTTCTAACTATAACGTCCCTGAAACCTATGGTTTTTTCAGTGAATTTCAAAGGTTTTTAAAATGATAATTTCAAACTATAACGTCCCTGAAACCTATGTTTTTTTCAGTGAATTTCAAAGGTTTTTTAAATGCTGATTTCTAACTATTCCTACAGAGGTAGGACATGTGAAGAAAGTGGAAGAAACGCACAGAAAGAAGCAAAAGAAATGCAGAAAGATGCAACAGAAGTCCAGAAAGACAAAGAAAGGTGCAGAAAGAAGCAAGAGATATGCACAAAGAACCAACAGAGGTGCAGAAAGAGGTCTTGTTGCAAAGTCATTCTGTGCCCACAACGTTTTGCTGACTGGTACTGGTGGTAACTGACTCTGACTATCCAGGCACGGAGCCAGTGCTATCCTGAAAGACACTTAGAATACAGTGAAAACACCTACATACACTAGGGTACACTATGGGTTGGGGTACCCCTTTGATAGGCATGACCTCCCCTGTAAGGCCCTAGTACATAATAGGGCAGGGGGATTAAAACTACCTCTAAGTCAGAGGTGCAGAAATAGGAAAGAGGGATACTGAAATTTGCAAAAGAGGTGCAGAATCAAGCAAGAAAAGTGCAGAAAGAGGCAAGAGAATTGCTGAAAGAAGCAACAGAGGTGTAGAAAGAAGCAAGAGAAGTGCAGAAAGAGGCAAGTGAGGTGCAGAAAGAAGCAAGAGCAGTGCAGAATGAACCAACAGAGGTGCAAAAAGAGGCAAGAGGGGTGCAAAAAGAAGGAAAAGAAGTGCAGAAAGGCAAGAGAATTGCAGAAAGAAGCAAAGAGGAGTAGAAAGAAGCAAGAGAAGTACAGAAAGAGACAAGTGAGGTGCAGAAAGAAGCAAGAGCAATGCAGAAAGAACCAACAGAGGTGCAAAAAGAGGCAAGCCAGGTGCAGAAACAGGCAAGAAAGGTGCAGAAAGAGGGTACAGGGGTGCAGAAAGAGGCATGAGAATTGCTGAAAGAAGCAACAGAGGTGTAGAAAGAAGCAAGAAAAGTGCAGAAAGAGGCAAGTGAGGTGCAGAAAGAAGCAAGAGCAGTGAAGAAAGAAACAACAGAGCTGTAAAAAGAGGCAAGAGAGGTGCAAAAAGAAGGAAGAGAAGTGCAGAAAGAGGCAACAGAATTTCAGAAAGAAGCAACAGAGGAGTAGAAAGAAGGAAGAGAAGTGCAGAAAGAGACAAGTGAGGTGCAGAAAGAAGCAAGAGCAGTGCAGAAAGAAGGAAGAAAAGTACAGAAAGAAGCAAAAGAGATGGAGAAATAGGGAAGAGGGAACAGGAAGAGGCAAGAGGGATACAGAAATTTGCAAAAGAGGTGCAGAAACAAGCAAGAGAGGTGCAGAAAGAGGCAAGAGAATTGCTGAAAGAAGCAACAGAGGTGTAGAAAGAAGCAACAGAAGTGCACAAAGAGGCAAGTGAGGTGCAGAAAGAAGCAAGAGCAGAAAGAACAAACAGAGGTGCAAAAAGAGGCAAGAGGTGTGCAGAAAAAGGTAGGAGGGGTGCACAAAGAGGCAAGAGAGGTACAGAAAGAGGCAGGAGGGGTGTAGAAAGAAGGAAGAAAAGTACAGAAAGAAGTAACAGAAGTGCTGAAAGGGGCATGAAAGGTGCAAGAAAGAGGCAAGAGAGTTGCACGAAGAGGGAAGAGGGGTGCACAAAGAGGCAAGAGAATTGCTGAAAGAAGCAACAGAGGAGTAGAAAGAAGCAAGAGAAGTGAAGAAAGAGACAAGTGAGGTGCAGAATGAAGCAAGAGCAGTGCAGAAAGAAGCAAAAGAAGTGCAGAAAGAAGCAAAAGAGGTGGAGAAATAGGGAAGAGGGTGCCAAAAGAGGCAAGAGGGATACAGACATTTGCAAAAGAGGTACAGAAACAAGCAAGAGAAGTGCAGAAAGAGGCAAGAGAATTGCTGAAAGAAGCAACAGAGGTGTAGAAAGAAGCAAGAGAAGTGCAGAAGAGGCAAGTGAGGTGCAGAAAGAAGCAAGAGCAGTGCAGAATGAACCAACAGAGGTGCAAAAAGAGGCAAGATAGGTGCAAAAAGAAGGAATAGAAGTGCAAAAAGAGGCAAGAGAGGTGCAGAAACAGGCAAGAAAGGTGCAGAAAGAGGGTACAGGGGTGCAGAAAGAGGTAAGAGAATTGCTGAAAGAAGCAACAGAGGTGTAGAAAGAAGCAAGAGAAGTGCAGAAAGAAGCAAATGAGGTGCAGAAAGAAGCAAGAGCAGTGCAGAAAGAACCAACAGAGGTGCAAAAAGAGGCAAGGGAAGTGCAAAAAGAAGGAAGAGAAGTGCAGAAAGAGGCAAGGGAATTCATGAAAGAAGCAACAGAGGAGTAGAAGGAAGCAAGAGAAGTGCAGAAAGAGACAAGTGAGTTGCAGAAAGAAGCAAGAGCAGTTCAGAAAGAACCAACAGAGGTGCAAATAGAGGCAAGAGGGGTGCAAAAAGACAGAAGAGAAGTCCAGAAAGAGGCAAGAGAATTCCTGAAAGAAGCAACAGAGGAGTAGAAGGAAGCAAGAGAAGTGCAGAAAGAGACAAGTGAGGTGTAGAAAGAAACAAGAGCAGTACAGAAAGAATCAACAGAGGTGCAAAAAGAGGCAAGAGGGGTGCAAAAAGAAGGAAGAGAAGTGCAGAAAGAGGCAAGAGAATTGCTGAAAGAAGCAACACAGTAGTAGAAAGAAGCAAGAGGAGTGCAGAAAGAGACAAGTGAGGTGCAGAAAGAAGCAAGAGCAGTTCGAAAAAACCAACAGAGGTGCAAAAGAGGCAAGGGAGGTGCAGAAACAGGCAAGAAAGGTGCAGAAAGAGGGTACAGGGGTACAGAAAGAGGCAAGAGAATTGCTGAAAGAAGCAACAGAGGTGTAGAAAGAAGCAAGAGAAGTGCAGAAAGAGGCAAGTGAGGTGCAGAAAGAAGCAAGAGCAGTGCAGAAAGAACGAACAGAGGTGCAAAAAGAGGCAAGAGAGCTGCAAAAGAAGGAAGAGAAGTGCAGAAAGAGGCAAGAGATTTGCTGAAAGAAGCAACAGATGTGTAGAAAGAAGCAAGAGAAGTGCAGAAAGAGGCAAGTGAGGTGCAGAAAGAAGCAAGAGCAGTGCAGAATGAACCAACAGAGGTGCAAAAAGAGGCAAGAGGGGTGCAAAAAGAAGGAAGAGAAGTGCAGAAAGAGGCAAGAGAATTGCTGAAAGAAGCAACAGAGGAGTAGAAGGAAGCAAGAGAAGTGCAGAAAGAGACAAGTGAGGTGTAGAAAGAAACAAGAGCAGTACAGAAAGTACCAACAGAGGTGCAAAAAGACGCAAGATAGGTGCAAATAGAAGGAATAGAAGTGCAAAAAGAGGCAAGAGAGGTGCAGAAACAGGCAAGAAAGGTAAAGAAAGAGTGTACTGGGTTGCAGAAAGAGGCAAGAGAATTGCTGAAAGAAGCAACAGAGGTGTAGAAAGAAGCAACAGAAGTGCAGAAAGAGGCAAGTGAGGTGCAGAAAGAAGTAAGAACAGAGCAGAAAGAACCAACAGAGGTGCAAAAAGAGGCAAGAGAGGTGCAAATAGAAGGAAGAGAAGTGCAGAAAGAGGCAAGAGAATTGCTGAAAGAAGCAACAGAGGAGTAGAAAGAAGCAAGAGAAGTGCAGAAAGAGACAAGTGAGTTGCAGAAAGAAGCAAGAGTTGTGCAGAAAGAAGCAAGAGAAGTGTATAAAGAAGCAAAAGAGGTGGAGAAATAGGGAAGAGGGTGCAGAAAGAGGCAAGAGGGATACAGAAATTTGCAAAAGAGGTGCAGAAACAAGCAAGAGAAGTGCAGAAAGAGGCAAGAGAATTGCTGAAAGAAGCAACAGATGTGTAGAAAGAAGCAACAGAAGTGCAGAAAGAGGAAAGTGAGGTGCAGAAAGAAGCAAGAACAGTGCAGAAAGAACCAACAGAGGTGCAAAAAGAGTCTAGAGAGGTGCAAAAAGAAGGAAGAGAAGTGCAGAAAGAGGAAAGAGAATTCCTGAAAGAAGCAACAGAGGAGTAGAAAGAAGCAAAAGAAGTGTAGAAAAAGACAAGTGAGGTGCAGAAACAAGCAAGAGCAGTGCAGAAAGAACCAACAGAGGTGCAAAAAGAGGCAATAGAGGTGCATAAACAGGCAAGAAAGTGCAGAAAGAGGGTACAGGGGTGCAGAAAGAGGCAAGAGAATTGCTGAAAGAAGCAACAGAGGAGTAGAAAGAAGCAAGAGGAGTGCAGAAAGAGGCAAATGAGGTGCATAAAGAAGCAAGAGCAGTGCAGAAAGAACCAACAGAGGTGCAAAAGAGTCTAGAGAGGTGCAAAAGAAGGAGGAGAAGTGCAGAAAGAGGCAAGAGAATTGCTGAAAGAAGCAACAGAGGAGTAGAAAGAAGCAAAGAAGTGCAGAAAGACACAAGTGAGGTGCAGAAAGAAGCAAGAGCAGTGCAGAGAGAACCAACAGAGGTGCAAAAAGAGGCAAGAGGGGTGCAAAAGAAGGAAGAGAAGTGCAGAAAGAGGCAAGTGAGGTGCAGAAAGAAGCAAGAGCAGTGAAGAATGAACCAACAGAGGTGCAAAAAGAGGTTAGAGGGGTGCAAAAGAAGGAATAGAAGTGTAAAAGAGGCACGAGAGGTGCAGAAACAGGCAAGAAAGGTGCAGAAAGAGGGTACTGGGGTGCAGAAAGAGGCAAGAGAATTGCTGAAATAAGCAAGAACAGTGCAGAAAGAACCAACAGATGTGCAAAAAGAGGCAAGAGAGGTGCAAATAGAAGGAAGAGAAGTGCAGAAAGAGGCAAGAGAATTGCTGAAAGAAGCAAGAGAGGTGCAAATAGAGGCAAGACAGGTGCAGAAACAGGCAAGAAATGTGTAGAAAGAGGGTACAGGGGTGCAGAAAGAGGCGAGAGAATTGCTGAAAGAAGCAACAGAGGTGTAGAAAGAAGCAAGAGAAGTGCAGAAAGAGACAAGTGAGTTGCAGAAAGAAGCAAGAGTTGTGCAGAAAGAAGCAAGAGAAGTGTATAAAGAAGCAAAAGAGGTGGAGAAATAGGGAAGAGGGTGCAGAAAGAGGCAAGAGGGATACAGAAATTTGCAAAAGAGGTGCAAAAACAAGCAAGAGAAGTGCAGAAAGAGGCAAGAGAATTGCTGAAAGAAGCAACAGATGTGTAGAAAGAAGCAAGAGAAGTGCTGAAAGAGGCAAGTGAGGTGCAGAAAGAAGCAAGAGCAGTGCAGAATGAACCAACAGAGGTGCAAAAAGAGGAAAGAGGGGTGCAAAAAGAAGGAAGAGAAGTTCAGAAAGAGGCAAGTGAGGTGCAGAAAGAAGTAAGAACAGAGCAGAAAGAACCAACAGAGGTGCAAAAAGAGGCAAGAGAGGTGCAAATAGAAGGAAGAGAAGTGCAGAAAGAGGCAAGAGAATTGCTGAAAGAAGCAACAGAGGAGTAGAAAGAAGCAAGAGAAGTGCAGAAAGAGACAAGTGAGTTGCAGAAAGAAGCAAGAGTTGTGCAGAAAGAAGCAAGAGAAGTGTATAAAGAAGCAAAAGAGGTGGAGAAATAGGGAAGAGGGTGCAGAAAGAGGCAAGAGGGATACAGAAATTTGCAAAAGAGGTGCAGAAACAAGCAAGAGAAGTGCAGAAAGAGGCAAGAGAATTGCTGAAAGAAGCAACAGATGTGTAGAAAGAAGCAACAGAAGTGCAGAAAGAGGAAAGTGAGGTGCAGAAAGAAGCAAGAACAGTGCAGAAAGAACCAACAGAGGTGCAAAAAGAGTCTAGAGAGGTGCAAAAAGAAGGAAGAGAAGTGCAGAAAGAGGAAAGAGAATTCCTGAAAGAAGCAACAGAGGAGTAGAAAGAAGCAAAAAAAGTGTAGAAAAAGACAAGTGAGGTGCAGAAGCAAGCAAGAGCAGTGCAGAAAGAACCAACAGAGGTGCAAAAAGAGGCAATAGAGGTGCATAAACAGGCAAGAAAGTGCAGAAAGAGGGTACAGGGGTGCAGAAAGAGGCAAGAGAATTGCTGAAAGAAGCAACAGAGGAGTAGAAAGAAGCAAGAGGAGTGCAGAAAGAGGCAAATGAGGTGCATAAAGAAGCAAGAGCAGTGCAGAAAGAACCAACAGAGGTGCAAAAAGAGTCTAGAGAGGTGCAAAAAGAAGGAGGAGAAGTGCAGAAAGAGGCAAGAGAATTGCTGAAAGAAGCAACAGAGGAGTAGAAAGAAGCAAAGAAGTGCAGAAAGACACAAGTGAGGTGCAGAAAGAAGCAAGAGCAGTGCAGAGAGAACCAACAGAGGTGCAAAAAGAGGCAAGAGGGGTGCAAAAAGAAGGAAGAGAAGTGCAGAAAGAGGCAAGTGAGGTGCAGAAAGAAGCAAGAGCAGTGAAGAATGAACCAACAGAGGTGCAAAAAGAGGCTAGAGGGGTGCAAAAAGAAGGAATAGAAGTGTAAAAAGAGGCATGAGAGGTGCAGAAACAGGCAAGAAAGGTGCAGAAAGAGGGTACTGGGGTGCAGAAAGAGGCAAGAGAATTGCTGAAATAAGCAAGAACAGTGCAGAAAGAACCAACAGATGTGCAAAAAGAGGCAAGAGAGGTGCAAATAGAAGGAAGAGAAGTGCAGAAAGAGGCAAGAGAATTGCTGAAAGAAGCAAGAGAGGTGCAAAAAGAGGCAAGACAGGTGCAGAAACAGGCAAGAAATGTGTAGAAAGAGGGTACAGGGGTGCAGAAAGAGGCGAGAGAATTGCTGAAAGAAGCAACAGAGGTGTAGAAAGAAGCAAGAGAAGTGCAGAAAGAGACAAGTGAGTTGCAGAAAGAAGCAAGAGTTGTGCAGAAAGAAGCAAGAGAAGTGTATAAAGAAGCAAAAGAGGTGGAGAAATAGGGAAGAGGGTGCAGAAAGAGGCAAGAGGGATACAGAAATTTGCAAAAGAGGTGCAAAAACAAGCAAGAGAAGTGCAGAAAGAGGCAAGAGAATTGCTGAAAGAAGCAACAGATGTGTAGAAAGAAGCAAGAGAAGTGCTGAAAGAGGCAAGTGAGGTGCAGAAAGAAGCAAGAGCAGTGCAGAATGAACCAACAGAGGTGCAAAAAGAGGAAAGAGGGGTGCAAAAAGAAGGAAGAGAAGTTCAGAAAGAGGCAAGAGAATTCCTGAAAGAAGCAACAGAGGAGTCGAGAGAAGCAAGAGAAGTGCAGAAAGAATCAAGTGAGGTGCAGAAAGAAGCAAGAGCAGTGCAGAAAGAACCAACAGAGGTGCAAATAGAGGCAAGAGGGGTGCAAAAAGACAGAAGAGAAGTGCAGAAAGACGCAAGAGAATTCCTGAAAGAAGCAACAGAGGAGTAGAAGGAAGCAAAAGAAGTGCAGAAAGAGACAAGTGAGGTGTAGAAAGAAACAAGAGCAGTACAGAAAGAATCAACAGAGGTGCAAAAAGAGGCAAGAGGGGTGCAAAAAGATGGAAGAGAAGTGCAGAAAGAGGCAAAAGAATTGCTGAAAGAAGCAACAGAGTAGTAGAAAGAAGCAAGAGGAGTGCAGAAAGAGACAAGTGAGGTGCAGAAAGAAGCAAGAGCAGGTCGAAAAAAACCAACAGAGGTGCAAAAAGAGGCAAGGGAGGTGCAGAAACAGGCATGAAAGATGCAGAAAGAGGGTACAGGGGTACAGAAAGAGGCAAGAGAATTGCTGAAAGGAGCAACAGAGGTGTAGAAAGAAGCAAGAGAAGTGCAGAAAGAGGCAAGTGAGGTGCAGAAAGAAGCAAGAGCAGTGCAGAAAGAACGAACAGAGGTGCAAAAAGAGGCAAGAGAGCTGCAAAAAGAAGGAAGAGAAGTGCAGAAAGAGGCAATAGAATTGCTGAAAGAAGCAACAGAGGAGTAGAAAGAAGCAAGAGAAGTGCAGAAAGAGACAAGTTAGGTGCAGAAAGAAGCAAGAGCAGTGCAGAAAGAACCAACAGAGGTGCAAAAAGAGGCAAGAGGGGTGAACAAAACGGAAGAGAAGTGCAGAAAGAGGCAAGAGAATGGCTGAAAGAAGCAACAGAGGAGTTGAAAGAAGCAAGAGAAGTGCAGAAAGAATCAAGTGAGGTGCAGAAAGAAGCAAGAGCAGTGCAGAAAGAACCAACAGAGGTGCAAATAGAGGCAAGAGGGGTGCAAAAAGACAGAAGAGAAGTGCAGAAAGACGCAAGAGAATTCCTGAAAGAAGCAACAGAGGAGTAGAAGGAAGCAAAAGAAGTGCAGAAAGAGACAAGTGAGGTGTAGAAAGAAACAAGAGCAGTACAGAAAGAATCAACAGAGGTGCAAAAAGAGGCAAGAGAGGCTGCAAAAAGAAGGAAGAGAAGTGCAGAAAGAGGCAATAGAATTGCTGAAAGAAGCAACAGAGGAGTAGAAAGAAGCAAGAGAAGTGCAGAAAGAGACAAGTGAGGTGCAGAAAGAAGCAAGAGCAGTGCAGAAAGAACCAACAGAAATGCAAAAAGAGGCAAGAGAGGTGCAGAAACAGGCAAGAAAGGTGCAGAAAGAGGGTACAGGGGTGCAGAAAGAGGCAAGATAATTGCTGAAAGAAGCAAAAGAGGTGTAGAAAGAAGCAGGAGAAGTGCAGAATGAGGCAAGTGAGGTGCAGAAAGAAGCAAGAGCAGTGCAGAAAGAACCAACAGAGGTGCAAAAAGAGGCAAGAGATGTGCAAAAAGAAGGAAGAGAAGTGCAGAAAGAGGCAAGAGAATGGCTGAAAGAAGCAACAGAGGAGTCGAAAGAAGCAAGAGAAGTGCAGAAAGAATCAAGTGAGGTGCAGAAAGAAGCAAGAGCAGTGCAGAAAGAACGAACAGAGGTGCAAAAAGAGGCAAGAGAGCTGCAAAAGAAGGAAGAGAAGTGCAGAAAGAGGCAATAGAATTGCTGAAAGAAGCAACAGAGGAGTAGAAAGAAGCAAGAGAAGTGCAGAAAGAGACAAGTGAGGTGCAGAAAGAAGCAAGAGCAGTGCAGAAAGAACCAACAGAAATGCAAAAAGAGGCAAGAGAGGTGCAGAAACAGGCAAGAAAGGTGCAGAAAGAGGGTACAGGGGTGCAGAAAGAGGCAAGATAATTGCTGAAAGAAGCAAGAGAGGTGTAGAAAGAAGCAGGAGAAGTGCAGAATGAGGAAAGGGAGGTGCAGAAAGAAGCAAGAGCAGTGCAGAAAGAACCAACAGAGGTGCAAAAAGAGGCAAGAGATGTGCAAAAAGAAGGAAGAGAAGTGCAGAAAGAGGCAAGAGAATTGCTGAAAGAAGCAACAGAGGAGTAGAAAGAAGCAAGAGAAGTGCAGAAAGAGACAAGTGAGGTGCAGAAAGAAGCAAGAGCAGTGCAGAAATAAGCAAGAGAAGTGTAGAATTAAGCAAAAGAGGTGGAGGAGTAGGGAAGAAGGTGCAGAAAGAGGCAAGAGGGATATAGAAATTTACAAAATAGGTACAGAAACAAGCAAGAGAAGTGCAGAAAGAGGCAAGAGAATTGCTGAAAGAAGCAACAGAGGTGTAGAAAGAAGCAAGAGAAGCGCAGAAAGAGGCAAGTGAGGTGGAGAAAGAAGCAAGAACATTGCAGAATGAACCAACAGAGGTGCAAAAAGATGCAAGAGAGGTGCAAAAAGAAGGAAGAGAAGTGCAGAAAGAGACAAGAGAATTGCTGAAAGAAGCAAGAGAGGTGCAAAAAGAAGCAAGACAGGTGCAGAAACAGGCAAAAAATGTGTAGAAAGAGGGTACAGGGGTGCAGAAAGAGGCAAGAGAATTGCTGAAAGAAGCAACAGAGGTGTAGAAAGAAGCAAGAGAAGTGCAGAATGAGATAAGTGAGGTGCAGAAAGAAGCAAGAGCAGTGCAGAAAGAACCAACAGAGGTGCAAAAAGAGGCAAGAGAGGTGCAAAAAGAAGGAAGAGAGGTGCAGAAAGAGGCAAGAGAATTGCTGAAAGAAGCATCAGAGGAGTAGAAAGAAGCAAGAGAAGTGATGAAAGAGACAAGTGAGTTGCAGAAAGAAGCAAGAGCAGTGCAGAAAGAACCAACAGAGGTGTAAAAAGAAGCAAGAGAGGTGCAAAAAGAAGAAAGAGAAGTGCAGAAAGAGGCAAGAGAATTGCTGAAAGAAGCAACAGAGTTGTAGAAAGAAGCAAGAGAAGTGCAGAAAGAGGCAAGTGAGGTGCAGAAAGAAGCAAGAGCAGTGCAGAAAGAACCAACAGATTTGCTGAAAGAGGCAAGTGGGATGCAGAAAGAAGCAAGAGCCGTGCATAAAGAACCAACAGAGGTGCAAAAAGAGGCAAGAGAGGTGCAAAAAGAAGGAATAAAGAGGAAACAGAATTGCTGAAAGAAGGAACAGAGGAGTTGAAAGAAGCAAGAGAAGTGCAGAAAGAGACAAGTGAGGTGCAGAAAGAAGCAAGAGCAGTGCAGAAAGAACTAACAGAGGTGCAAAACGAGGCAAGAGAGGTGCAGAAACAGGCAAGAAAGGTGCAGAAAGAGGGTACAGGGGTGCAGAAAGAGGCAAGAGAATTGCTGAAAGAAGCAACAGAGGTGTCGAAAGAAGCAAGAGGAGTGCAGAAAGAGGCAAATGAGGTGCATAAAGATGCAAGAGCAGTGCAGAAAGAACCAACAGAGGTGCAAAAAGAGGCAAGAGAGGTGCAAAAAGAAGGAAGAGAGGTGCAGAAAGAGGCAAGAGCAGTGCAGAAAGAACCAACAGAGGTGCAAAAAGAGGCAAGAGAGGTGCAAAAAGAAGGAAGAGAGGTGCAGAAAGAGGCAAGAGAATTGCTGAAAGAAGCAACAGAGGAGTAGAAAGAAGCAAGAGAAGTGATGAAAGAGACAAGTGAGTTGCAGAAAGAAGCAAGAGCAGTGCAGAAAGAACCAACAGAGGTGTAAAAAGAAGCAAGAGAGGTGCAAAAGAAGAAAGAGAAGTGCAGAAAGAGGCAAGAGAATTGCTGAAAGAAGCAACAGAGGTGTAGAAAGAAGCAAGAGAAGTACAGAAAGAGGCAAGTGAGGTGCAGAAAGAAGCAAGAGCAGTGCAGAAAGAACCAACAGATTTGCTGAAAGAGGCAAGTGGGATGCAGAAAGAAGCAAGAGCCGTGCAGAAAGAACCAACAGAGGTGCAAAAAGAGGCAAGAGAGGTGCAAAAAGAAGGAAGGAAAGAGGAAACAGAATTGCTGAAAGAAGCAACAGAGGAGTAGAAAGAAGCAAGAGAAGTGCAGAAAGAGACAAGTGAGGTGCAGAAAGAAGCAAGAGCTGTGCAGAAAGAACCAACAGAGGTGCAAAAAGAGGCAAGAGATGTGCAAAAAGAAGGAAGAGCAGTGCAGAAAGAACCAACAGATTTGCTGAAAGAGGCAAGTGGGATGCAGAAAGAAGCAAGAGCCGTGCATAGAGAACCAACAGAGGTGCAAAAAGAGGCAAGAGAGGTGCAAAAAGAAGGAATAGAAGAGGAAACAGAATTCATGAAAGAAGCAACAGAGGAGTAGAAGGAAGCAAGAGAAGTGCAGAAAGAGACAAGTGAGTTGCAGAAAGAAGCAAGAGCAGTTCAGAAAGAACCAACAGAGGTGCAAATAGAGGCAAGAGAGGTGCAAAAGACAGAAGAGAAGTGCAGAAAGAGGCAAGAGAATTCCTGAAAGAAGCAACAGAGGAGTAGAAGGAAGCAAGAGAAGTGCAGAAAGAGACAAGTGAGGTGTAGAAAGAAACAAGAGCAGTACAGAAAGAATCAACAGAGGTGCAAAAAGAGGCAAGAGAGCTGCAAAAAGAAGGAAGAGAAGTGCAGAAAGAGGCAATAGAATTGCTGAAAGAAGCAACAGAGGAGTAGAAAGAAGCAAGAGAAGTGCAGAAAGAGACAAGTGAGGTGCAGAAAGAAGCAAGAGCAGTGCAGAAAGAACCAACAGAAATGCAAAAAGAGGCAAGAGAGGTGCAGAAACAGGCAAGAAACGTGCAGAAAGAGGGTACAGGGTGCAGAAAGAGGCAAGATAATTGCTGAAAGAAGCAAAAGAGGTGTAGAAAGAAGCAGGAGAAGTGCAGAATGAGGCAAGTGAGGTGCAGAAAGAAGCAAGAGCAGTGCAGAAAGAACCAACAGAGGTGCAAAAAGAGGCAAGAGATGTGCAAAAAGAAGGAAGAGAAGTGCAGAAAGAGGCAAGAGAATGGCTGAAAGAAGCAACAGAGGAGTCGAAAGAAGCAAGAGAAGTGCAGAAAGAATCAAGTGAGGTGCAGAAAGAAGCAAGAGCAGTGCAGAAAGAACGGACAGAGGTGCAAAAAGAGGCAAGAGAGCTGCAAAAAGAAGGAAGAGAAGTGCAGAAAGAGGCAATAGAATTGCTGAAAGAAGCAACAGAGGAGTAGAAAGAAGCAAGAGAAGTGCAGAAAGAGACAAGTGAGGTGCAGAAAGAAGCAAGAGCAGTGCAGAAAGAACCAACAGAAATGCAAAAAGAGGCAAGAGAGGTGCAGAAACAGGCAAGAAAGGTGCAGAAAGAGGGTACAGGGGTGCAGAAAGAGGCAAGATAATTGCTGAAAGAAGCAAGAGAGGTGTAGAAAGAAGCAGGAGAAGTGCAGAATGAGGAAAGGGAGGTGCAGAAAGAAGCAAGAGCAGTGCAGAAAGAACCAACAGAGGTGCAAAAAGAGGCAAGAGATGTGCAAAAAGAAGGAAGAGAAGTGCAGAAAGAGGCAAGAGAATTGCTGAAAGAAGCAACAGAGGAGTAGAAAGAAGCAAGAGAAGTGCAGAAAGAGACAAGTGAGGTGCAGAAAGAAGCAAGAGCAGTGCAGAAATAAGCAAGAGAAGTGTAGAATTAAGCAAAAGAGGTGGAGGAGTAGGGAAGAAGGTGCAGAAAGAGGCAAGAGGGATATAGAAATTTACAAAAGAGGTACAGAAACAAGCAAGAGAAGTGCAGAAAGAGGCAAGAGAATTGCTGAAAGAAGCAACAGAGGTGTAGAAAGAAGCAAGAGAAGCGCAGAAAGAGGCAAGTGAGGTGGAGAAAGAAGCAAGAACATTGCAGAATGAACCAACAGAGGTGCAAAAAGAGGCAAGAGAAGTGCAAAAAGAAGGAAGAGAAGTGCAGAAAGAGACAAGAGAATTGAAGAAAGAGACAAGTGAGGTGCAGAAAGAAGCAAGACAGGTGCAGAAACAGGCAAAAAATGTGTAGAAAGAGGGTACAGGGGTGCAGAAAGAGGCAAGAGAATTGCTGAAAGAAGCAACAGAGGCGTAGAAAGAAGCAAGAGAAGTGCAGAAAGAGATAAGTGAGGTGCAGAAAGAAGCAAGAGCAGTGCAGAAAGAACCAACAGAGGTGCAAAAAGAGGCAAGAGAGGTGCAAAAGGAAGGAAGAGAGGTGCAGAAAGAGGCAAGAGAATTGCTGAAAGAAGCATCAGAGGAGTAGAAAGAAGCAAGAGAAGTGATGAAAGAGACAAGTGAGTTGCAGAAAGAAGCAAGAGCAGTGCAGAAAGAACCAACAGAGGTGTAAAAAGAAGCAAGAGAGGTGCAAAAAGAAGAAAGAGAAGTGCAGAAAGAGGCAAGAGAATTGCTGAAAGAAGCAACAGAGGTGTAGAAAGAAGCAAGAGAAGTACAGAAAGAGGCAAGTGAGGTGCAGAAAGAAGCAAGAGCAGTGCAGAAAGAACCAACAGATTTGCTGAAAGAGGCAAGTGGGATGCAGAAAGAAGCAAGAGCCGTGCAGAAAGAACCAACAGAGCTGCAAAAAGAGGCAAGAGAGGTGCAAAAAGAAGGAAGAAAGAGGAAACAGAATTGCTGAAAGAAGCAACAGAGGAGTAGAAAGAAGCAAGAGAAGTGCAGAAAGAGACAAGTGAGGTGCAGAAAGAAGCAAGAGCTGTGCAGAAAGAACCAACAGAGGTGCAAAAAGAGGCAAGAGATGTGCAAAAAGAAGGAAGAGAAGTGCAGAAAGAGGCAAGAGAATTGCTGAAAGAAGCAACAGAGGAGTAGAAAGAAGCAAGAGAAGTGCAGAAAGAGACAAGTGAGGTGCAGAAAGAAGCAAGAGCAGTGCAGAATTAAGCAAGAGAAGTGTAGAATTAAGCAAAAGAGGTGGAGGAGTAGGGAAGAAGGTGCAGAAAGAGGCAAGAGGGATATAGAAATGTACAAAAGAGGTACAGAAACAAGCAAGAGAAGTGCAGAAAGAGGCAAGAGAATTGCTGAAAGAAGCAACAGAGGTGTAGAAAGAAGCAAGAGAAGCGCAGAAAGAGGCAAGTGAGGTGGAGAAAGAAGCAAGAACATTGCAGAATGAACCAACAGAGGTGCAAAAAGATGCAAGAGACGTGCAAAAAGAAGGAAGAGAAGTGCAGAAAGAGACAAGAGAATTGCTGAAAGAAGCAAGAGAGGTGCAAAAAGAAGCAAGACAGGTGCAGAAACAGACAAAAAATGTGTAGAAAGAGGGTACAGGGGTGCAGAAAGAGGCAAGAGAATTGCTGAAAGAAGCAACAGAGGCGTAGAAAGAAGCAAGAGAAGTGCAGAAAGAGATAAGTGAGGTGCAGAAAGAAGCAAGAGCAGTGCAGAAAGAACCAACAGAGGTGCAAAAAGAGGCAAGAGAGGTGCAAAAAGAAGGAAGAGAGGTGCAGAAAGAGGCAAGAGAATTGCTGAAAGAAGCATCAGAGGAGTAGAAAGAAGCAAGAGAAGTGATGAAAGAGACAAGTGAGTTGCAGAAAGAAGCAAGAGCAGTGCAGAAAGAACCAACAGAGGTGTTAAAAGAAGCAAGAGAGGTGCAAAAAGAAGAAAGAGAAGTGCAGAAAGAGGCAAGAGAATTGCTGAAAGAAGCAACAGAGTTGTAGAAAGAAGCAAGAGAAGTGCAGAAAGAGGCAAGTGAGGTGCAGAAAGAAGCAAGAGCAGTGCAGAAAGAACCAACAGATTTGCTGAAAGAGGCAAGTGGGATGCAGAAAGAAGCAAGAGCCGTGCATAAAGAACCAACAGAGGTGCAAAAAGAGGCAAGAGAGGTGCAAAAAGAAGGAATAAAAGAGGAAACAGAATTGCTGAAAGAAGCAACAGAGGAGTAGAAAGAAGCAAGAGAAGTGCAGAAAGAGACAAGTGAGGTGCAGAAAGAAGCAAGAGCAGTGCAGAAAGAACCAACAGAGGTGCAAAACGAGGCAAGAGAGGTGCAGAAACAGGCAAGAAAGGTGCAGAAAGAGGGTACAGGGGTGCAGAAAGAGGCAAGAGAATTGCTGAAAGAAGCAACAGAGGTGTAGAAAGAAGCAAGAGGAGTGCAGAAAGAGGCAAATGAGGTGCATGAAGATGCAAGAGCAGTGCAGAAAGAACCAACAGAGGTGCAAAAAGAGGCAAGAGGGGTGCAAAAAGAAGGAAGAGAGGTGCATAAAGAGGCAAGAGCAGTGCAGAAAGAACCAACAGAGGTGCAAAAAGAGGCAAGAGAGGTGCAAAAAGAAGGAAGAGAGGTGCAGAAAGAGGCAAGAGAATTGCTGAAAGAAGCAACAGAGGAGTAGAAAGAAGCAAGAGAAGTGATGAAAGAGACAAGTGAGTTGCAGAAAGAAGCAAGAGCAGTGCAGAAAGAACCAACAGAGGTGTAAAAAGAAGCAAGAGAGGTGCAAAAGAAGGAAGAGAAGTGCAGAAAGAGGCAAGAGAATTGCTGAAAGAAGCAACAGAGGTGTAGAAAGAAGCAAGAGAAGTACAGAAAGAGGCAAGTGAGGTGCAGAAAGAAGCAAGAGCAGTGCAGAAAGAACCAACAGATTTGCTGAAAGAGGCAAGTGGGATGCAGAAAGAAGCAAGAGCCGTGCAGAAAGAACCAACAGAGGTGCAAAAAGAGGCAAGAGAGGTGCAAAAAGAAGGAAGAAAGAGGAAACAGAATTGCTGAAAGAAGCAACAGAGGAGTAGAAAGAAGCAAGAGAAGTGCAGAAAGAGACAAGTGAGGTGCAGAAAGAAGCAAGAGCAGTGCAGAAAGAACCAACAGATTTGCTGAAAGAGGCAAGTGGGATGCAGAAAGAAGCAAGAGCCGTGCATAAAGAACCAACAGAGGTGCAAAAAGAGGCAAGAGAGGTGCAAAAAGAAGGAATAAAGAGGAAACAGAATTGCTGAAAGAAGCAACAGAGGAGTAGAAAGAAGCAAGAGAAGTGCAGAAAGAGACAAGTGAGGTGCAGAAAGAAGCAAGAGCAGTGCAGAAAGAACCAACAGAGGTGCAAAACGAGGCAAGAGAGGTGCAGAAACAGGCAAGAAAGGTGCAGAAAGAGGGTACAGGGGTGCAGAAAGAGGCAAGAGAATTGCTGAAAGAAGCAACAGAGGTGTAGAAAGAAGCAAGAGGAGTGCAGAAAGAGGCAAATGAGGTGCATAAAGATGCAAGAGCAGTGCAGAAAGAACCAACAGAGGTGCAAAAAGAGGCAAGAGCGGTGCAAAAAGAAGGAAGAGAGGTGCATAAAGAGGCAAGAGCAGTGCAGAAAGAACCAACAGAGGTGCAAAAAGAGGCAAGAGAGGTGCAAAAAGAAGGAAGAGAGGTGCAGAAAGAGGCAAGAGAATTGCTGAAAGAAGCAACAGAGGAGTAGAAAGAAGCAAGAGAAGTGCATGAAAGAGACAAGTGAGTTGCAGAAAGAAGCAAGAGCAGTGCAGAAAGAACCAACAGAGGTGTAAAAAGAAGCAAGAGAGGTGCAAAAAGAAGAAAGAGAAGTGCAGAAAGAGGCAAGAGAATTGCTGAAAGAAGCAACAGAGGTGTAGAAAGAAGCAAGAGAAGTACAGAAAGAGGCAAGTGAGGTGCAGAAAGAAGCAAGAGCAGTGCAGAAAGAACGAACAGAGGTGCAAAAAGAGGCAAGAGAGGTGCAGAAACAGGCAAGAAAGGTGCAGAAAGAGGGTACAGGGGTGCAGAAAGAGGCAAGAGAATTGCTGAAAGAAGCAACAGAGGTGTAGAAAGAAGCAAGAGGAGTGCAGAAAGAGGCAAATGAGGTGCATAAAGATGCAAGAGCAGTGCAGAAAGAACCAACAGAGGTGCAAAAAGAGGCAAGGGAAGTGCAAAAGAAGGAAGTGAAGTGCAGAAAGAGGCAAGAGAATTCATGAAAGAAGCAACAGAGGAGTAGAAGGAAGCAAGAGAAGTGCAGAAAGAGACAAGTGAGTTGCAGAAAGAAGCAAGAGCAGTTCAGAAAGAACCAACAGAGGTGCAAATAGAGGCAAGAGGGGTGCAAAAGACAGGAAGAGAAGTCCAGAAAGAGGCAAGAGAATTCCTGAAAGAAGCAACAGAGGAGTAGAAGGAAGCAAGAGAAGTGCAGAAAGAGACAAGTGAGGTGTAGAAAGAAACAAGAGCAGTACAGAAAGAATCAACAGAGGTGCAAAAAGAGGCAAGAGAGGTGCAAAAAGAAGGAAGAGAAGTGCAGAAAGAGGCAAGAGAATTGCTGAAAGAAGCAACACAGTAGTAGAAAGAAGCAAGAGGAGTGCAGAAAGAGACAAGTGAGGTGCAGAAAGAAGCAAGAGCAGTTCGAAAAAAACCAACAGAGGTGCAAAAAGAGGCAAGGGAGGTGCAGAAACAGGCAAGAAAGGTGCAGAAAGAGGGTACAGGGGTACAGAAAGAGGCAAGAGAATTGCTGAAAGAAGCAACAGAGGTGTAGAAAGAAGCAAGAGAAGTGCAGAAAGAGGCAAGTGAGGTGCAGAAAGAAGCAAGAGCAGTGCAGAAAGAACGAACAGAGGTGCAAAAAGAGGCAAGAGAGCTGCAAAAGAAGGAAGAGAAGTGCAGAAAGAGGCAAGAGATTTGCTGAAATAAGCAACAGATGTGTAGAAAGAAGCAAGAGAAGTGCAGAAAGAGGCAAGTGAGGTGCAGAAAGAAGCAAGAGCAGTGCAGAATGAACCAACAGAGGTGCAAAAAGAGGCAAGAGGGGTGCAAAAGAAGGAAGAGAAGTGCAGAAAGAGGCAAGAGAATTGCTGAAAGAAGCAACAGAGGAGTAGAAGGAAGCAAGAGAAGTGCAGAAAGAGACAAGTGAGGTGTAGAAAGAAACAAGAGCAGTACAGAAAGTACCAACAGAGGTGCAAAAAGAGGCAAGATAGGTGCAAATAGAAGGAATAGAAGTGCAAAAAGAGGCAAGAGAGGTGCAGAAACAGGCAAGAAAGGTAAAGAAAGAGTGTACTGGGTTGCAGAAAGAGGCAAGAGAATTGCTGAAAGAAGCAACAGAGGTGTAGAAAGAAGCAACAGAAGTGCAGAAAGAGGCAAGTGAGGTGCAGAAAGAAGTAAGAACAGAGCAGAAAGAACCAACAGAGGTGCAAAAAGAGGCAAGAGAGGTGCAAATAGAAGGAAGAGAAGTGCAGAAAGAGGCAAGAGAATTGCTGAAAGAAGCAACAGAGGAGTAGAAAGAAGCAAGAGAAGTGCAGAAAGAGACAAGTGAGTTGCAGAAAGAAGCAAGAGTTGTGCAGAAAGAAGCAAGAGAAGTGTATAAAGAAGCAAAAGAGGTGGAGAAATAGGGAAGAGGGTGCAGAAAGAGGCAAGAGGGATACAGAAATTTGTAAAAGAGGTGCAGAAACAAGCAAGAGAAGTGCAGAAAGAGGCAAGAGAATTGCTGAAAGAAGCAACAGATGTAAAGAAAGAAGCAACAGAAGTGCAGAAAGAGGAAAGTGAGGTGCAGAAAGAAGCAAGAACAGTGCAGAAAGAACCAACAGAGGTGCAAAAAGAGTCTAGAGAGGTGCAAAAAGAAGGAAGAGAAGTGCAGAAAGAGGAAAGAGAATTAATGAAAGAAGCAACAGAGGAGTAGAAAGAAGCAAAAGAAGTGTAGAAAAAGACAAGTGAGGTGCAGAAACAAGCAAGAGCAGTGCAGAAAGAACCAACAGAGGTGCAAAAAGAGGCAATAGAGGTGCATAAACAGGCAAGAAAGTGCAGAAAGAGGGTACAGGGGTGCAGAAAGAGGCAAGAGAATTGCTGAAAGAAGCAACAGAGGAGTAGAAAGAAGCAAGAGGAGTGCAGAAAGAGGCAAATGAGGTGCATAAAGAAGCAAGAGCAGTGCAGAAAGAACCAACAGAGGTGCAAAAAGAGTCTAGAGAGGTGCAAAAAGAAGGAGGAGAAGTGCAGAAAGAGGCAAGAGAATTGCTGAAAGAAGCAACAGAGGAGTAGAAAGAAGCAAAGAAGTGCAGAAAGACACAAGTGAGGTGCAGAAAGAAGCAAGAGCAGTGCAGAGAGAACCAACAGAGGTGCAAAAAGAGGCAAGAGGGGTGCAAAAAGAATGAAGAGAAGTGCAGAAAGAGGCAAGTGAGGTGCAGAAAGAAGCAAGAGCAGTGAAGAATGAACCAACAGAGGTGCAAAAAGAGGCTAGAGGGGTGCAAAAAGAAGGAATAGAAGTGTAAAAAGAGGCACGAGAGGTGCAGAAACAGGCAAGAAAGGTGCAGAAAGAGGGTACTGGGGTGCAGAAAGAGGCAAGAGAATTGCTGAAATAAGCAAGAACAGTGCAGAAAGAACCAACAGATGTGCAAAAGAGGCAAGAGAGGTGCAAATAGAAGGAAGAGAAGTGCAGAAAGAGGCAAGAGAATTGCTGAAAGAAGCAAGAGAGGTGCAAAAAGAGGCAAGACAGGTGCAGAAACAGGCAAGAAATGTGTAGAAAGAGGGTACAGGGGTGCAGAAAGAGGCGAGAGAATTGCTGAAAGAAGCAACAGAGGTGTAGAAAGAAGCAAGAGAAGTGCAGAAAGAGACAAGTGAGTTGCAGAAAGAAGCAAGAGTTGTGCAGAAAGAAGCAAGAGAAGTGTATAAAGAAGCAAAAGAGGTGGAGAAATAGGGAAGAGGGTGCAGAAAGAGGCAAGAGGGATACAGAAATTTGCAAAAGAGGTGCAAAAACAAGCAAGAGAAGTGCAGAAAGAGGCAAGAGAATTGCTGAAAGAAGCAACAGATGTGTAGAAAGAAGCAAGAGAAGTGCTGAAAGAGGCAAGTGAGGTGCAGAAAGAAGCAAGAGCAGTGCAGAATGAACCAACAGAGGTGCAAAAAGAGGAAAGAGAGGTGCAAAAGAAGGAAGAGAAGTTCAGAAAGAGGCAAGAGAATTCCTGAAAGAAGCAACAGAGGAGTCGAAAGAAGCAAGAGAAGTGCAGAAAGAATCAAGTGAGGTGCAGAAAGAAGCAAGAGCAGTGCAGAAAGAACCAACAGAGGTGCAAATAGAGGCAAGAGGGGTGCAAAAGACAGAAGAGAAGTGCAGAAAGACGCAAGAGAATTCCTGAAAGAAGCAACAGAGGAGTAGAAGGAAGCAAAAGAAGTGCAGAAAGAGACAAGTGAGGTGTAGAAAGAAACAAGAGCAGTACAGAAAGAATCAACAGAGGTGCAAAAAGAGGCAAGAGGGGTGCAAAAAGATGGAAGAGAAGTGCAGAAAGAGGCAAAAGAATTGCTGAAAGAAGCAACAGAGTAGTAGAAAGAAGCAAGAGGAGTGCAGAAAGAGACAAGTGAGGTGCAGAAAGAAGCAAGAGCAGGTCAGAAAGAAACCAACAGAGGTGCAAAAAGAGGCAAGGGAGGTGCAGAAACAGGCATGAAAGGTGCAGAAAGAGGGTACAGGGGTACAGAAAGAGGCAAGAGAATTGCTGAAAGGAGCAACAGAGGTGTAGAAAGAAGCAAGAGAAGTGCAGAAAGAGGCAAGTGAGGTGCAGAAAGAAGCAAGAGCAGTGCAGAAAGAACGAACAGAGGTGCAAAAAGAGGCAAGAGAGCTGCAAAAAGAAGGAAGAGAAGTGCAGAAAGAGGCAATAGAATTGCTGAAAGAAGCAACAGAGGAGTAGAAAGAAGCAAGAGAAGTGCAGAAAGAGACAAGTTAGGTGCAGAAAGAAGCAAGAGCAGTGCAGAAAGAACCAACAGAGGTGCAAAAAGAGGCAAGAGGGGTGAACAAAACGGAAGAGAAGTGCAGAAAGAGGCAAGAGAATGGCTGAAAGAAGCAACAGAGGAGTTGAAAGAAGCAAGAGAAGTGCAGAAAGAATCAAGTGAGGTGCAGAAAGAAGCAAGAGCAGTGCAGAAAGAACCAACAGAGGTGCAAATAGAGGCAAGAGGGGTGCAAAAAGACAGAAGAGAAGTGCAGAAAGACGCAAGAGAATTCCTGAAAGAAGCAACAGAGGAGTAGAAGGAAGCAAAAGAAGTGCAGAAAGAGACAAGTGAGGTGTAGAAAGAAACAAGAGCAGTACAGAAAGAATCAACAGAGGTGCAAAAAGAGGCAAGAGAGCTGCAAAAAGAAGGAAGAGAAGTGCAGAAAGAGGCAATAGAATTGCTGAAAGAAGCAACAGAGGAGTAGAAAGAAGCAAGAGAAGTGCAGAAAGAGACAAGTGAGGTGCAGAAAGAAGCAAGAGCAGTGCAGAAAGAACCAACAGAAATGCAAAAAGAGGCAAGAGAGGTGCAGAAACAGGCAAGAAAGGTGCAGAAAGAGGGTACAGGGGTGCAGAAAGAGGCAAGATAATTGCTGAAAGAAGCAAGAGAGGTGTAGAAAGAAGCAGGAGAAGTACAGAATGAGGAAAGGGAGGTGCAGAAAGAAGCAAGAGCAGTGCAGAAAGAACCAACAGAGGTGCAAAAAGAGGCAAGAGATGTGCAAAAAGAAGGAAGAGAAGTGCAGAAAGAGGCAAGAGAATTGCTGAAAGAAGCAACAGAGGAGTAGAAAGAAGCAAGAGAAGTGCAGAAAGAGACAAGTGAGGTGCAGAAAGAAGCAAGAGCAGTGCAGAAATAAGCAAGAGAAGTGTAGAATTAAGCAAAAGAGGTGGAGGAGTAGGGAAGAAGGTGCAGAAAGAGGCAAGAGGGATATAGAAATTTACAAAAGAGGTACAGAAACAAGCAAGAGAAGTGCAGAAAGAGGCAAGAGAATTGCTGAAAGAAGCAACAGAGGTGTAGAAAGAAGCAAGAGAAGCGCAGAAAGAGGCAAGTGAGGTGGAGAAAGAAGCAAGAACATTGCAGAATGAACCAACAGAGGTGCAAAAAGATGCAAGAGAGGTGCAAAAAGAAGGAAGAGAAGTGCAGAAAGAGACAAGAGAATTGCTGAAAGAAGCAAGAGAGGTGCAAAAAGAAGCAAGACAGGTGCAGAAACAGGCAAAAAATGTGTAGAAAGAGGGTACAGGGGTGCAGAAAGAGGCAAGAGAATTGCTGAAAGAAGCAACAGAGGTGTAGAAAGAAGCAAGAGAAGT
This sequence comes from Calotriton arnoldi, assembly GCA_963921515.1. NCBI lineage: Eukaryota > Metazoa > Chordata > Amphibia > Caudata > Salamandridae > Calotriton > Calotriton arnoldi. Next base: position 104,863 of record CAWUFW010015591.1, on the reverse strand, counting down.
GCAGAAAGAGATAAGTGAGGTGCAGAAAGAAGCAAGAGCAGTGCAGAAAGAACCAACAGAGGTGCAAAAAGAGGCAAGAGAGGTGCAAAAAGAAGGAAGAGAGGTGCAGAAAGAGGCAAGAGAATTGCTGAAAGAAGCATCAGAGGAGTAGAAAGAAGCAAGAGAAGTGATGAAAGAGACAAGTGAGTTGCAGAAAGAAGCAAGAGCAGTGCAGAAAGAACCAACAGAGGTGTAAAAAGAAGCAAGAGAGGTGCAAAAAGAAGAAAGAGAAGTGCAGAAAGAGGCAAGAGAATTGCTGAAAGAAGCAACAGAGTTGTAGAAAGAAGCAAGAGAAGTGCAGAAAGAGGCAAGTGAGGTGCAGAAAGAAGCAAGAGCAGTGCAGAAAGAACCAACAGATTTGCTGAAAGAGGCAAGTGGGATGCAGAAAGAAGCAAGAGCCGTGCATAAAGAACCAACAGAGGTGCAAAAAGAGGCAAGAGAGGTGCAAAAAGAAGGAATAAAGAGGAAACAGAATTGCTGAAAGAAGGAACAGAGGAGTTGAAAGAAGCAAGAGAAGTGCAGAAAGAGACAAGTGAGGTGCAGAAAGAAGCAAGAGCAGTGCAGAAAGAACTAACAGAGGTGCAAAACGAGGCAAGAGAGGTGCAGAAACAGGCAAGAAAGGTGCAGAAAGAGGGTACAGGGGTGCAGAAAGAGGCAAGAGAATTGCTGAAAGAAGCAACAGAGGTGTCGAAAGAAGCAAGAGGAGTGCAGAAAGAGGCAAATGAGGTGCATAAAGATGCAAGAGCAGTGCAGAAAGAACCAACAGAGGTGCAAAAAGAGGCAAGAGGGGTGCAAAAAGAAGGAAGAGAGGTGCAGAAAGAGGCAAGAGCAGTGCAGAAAGAACCAACAGAGGTGCAAAAAGAGGCAAGAGAGGTGCAAAAAGAAGGAAGAGAGGTGCAGAAAGAGGCAAGTGAATTGCTGAAAGAAGCAACAGAGGAGTAGAAAGAAGCAAGAGAAGTGATGAAAGAGACAAGTGAGTTGCAGAAAGAAGCAAGAGCAGTGCAGAAAGAACCAACAGAGGTGTAAAAAGAAGCAAGAGAGGTGCAAAAGAAGAAAGAGAAGTGCAGAAAGAGGCAAGAGAATTGCTGAAAGAAGCAACAGAGGTGTAGAAAGAAGCAAGAGAAGTACAGAAAGAGGCAAGTGAGGTGCAGAAAGAAGCAAGAGCAGTGCAGAAAGAACCAACAGATTTGCTGAAAGAGGCAAGTGGGATGCAGAAAGAAGCAAGAGCCGTGCAGAAAGAACCAACAGAGGTGCAAAAAGAGGCAAGAGAGGTGCAAAAAGAAGGAAGAAAGAGGAAACAGAATTGCTGAAAGAAGCAACAGAGGAGTAGAAAGAAGCAAGAGAAGTGCAGAAAGAGACAAGTGAGGTGCAGAAAGAAGCAAGAGCTGTGCAGAAAGAACCAACAGAGGTGCAAAAAGAGGCAAGAGATGTGCAAAAGAAGGAAGAGAAGTGCAGAAAGAGGCAAGAGAATTGCTGAAAGAAGCAACAGAGGAGTAGAAAGAAGCAAAAGAAGTGCAGAAAGAGACAAGTGAGGTGCAGAAAGAAGCAAGAGCAGTGCAGAATTAAGCAAGAGAAGTGTAGAATTAAGCAAAAGAGGTGGAGGAGTAGGGAAGAAGGTGCAGAAAGAGGCAAGAGGGATATAGAAATGTACATAAGAGGTACAGAAACAAGCAAGAGAAGTGCAGAAAGAGGCAAGAGAATTGCTGAAAGAAGCAACAGAGGTGTAGAAAGAAGCAAGAGAAGCGCAGAAAGAGGCAAGTGAGGTGGAGAAAGAAGCAAGAACATTGCAGAATGAACCAACAGAGGTGCAAAAAGATGCAAGAGACGTGCAAAAAGAAGGAAGAGAAGTGCAGAAAGAGACAAGAGAATTGCTGAAAGAAGCAAGAGAGGTGCAAAAAGAAGCAAGACAGGTGCAGAAACAGACAAAAAATGTGTAGAAAGAGGGTACAGGGGTGCAGAAAGAGGCAAGAGAATTGCTGAAAGAAGCAACAGAGGCGTAGAAAGAAGCAAGAGAAGTGCAGAAAGAGATAAGTGAGGTGCAGAAAGAAGCAAGAGCAGTGCAGAAAGAACCAACAGAGGTGCAAACAGAGGCAAGAGAGGTGCAAAAAGAAGGAAGAGAGGTGCAGAAAGAGGCAAGAGAATTGCTGAAAGAAGCATCAGAGGAGTAGAAAGAAGCAAGAGAAGTGATGAAAGAGACAAGTGAGTTGCAGAAAGAAGCAAGAGCAGTGCAGAAAGAACCAACAGAGGTGTTAAAAGAAGCAAGAGAGGTGCAAAAGAAGAAAGAGAAGTGCAGAAAGAGGCAAGAGAATTGCTGAAAGAAGCAACAGAGTTGTAGAAAGAAGCAAGAGAAGTGCAGAAAGAGGCAAGTGAGGTGCAGAAAGAAGCAAGAGCAGTGCAGAAAGAACCAACAGATTTGCTGAAAGAGGCAAGTGGGATGCAGAAAGAAGCAAGAGCAGTGCATAAAGAACCAACAGAGGTGCAAAAAGAGGCAAGAGAGGTGCAAAAAGAAGGAATAAAGAGGAAACAGAATTCATGAAAGAAGCAACAGAGGAGTAGAAGGAAGCAAGAGAAGTGCAGAAAGAGACAAGTGAGTTGCAGAAAGAAGCAAGAGCAGTTCAGAAAGAACCAACAGAGGTGCAAATAGAGGCAAGAGGGGTGCAAAAAGACGAAGAGAAGTCCAGAAAGAGGCAAGAGAATTCCTGAAAGAAGCAACAGAGGAGTAGAAGGAAGCAAGAGAAGTGCAGAAAGAGACAAGTGAGGTGTAGAAAGAAACAAGAGCAGTACAGAAAGAATCAACAGAGGTGCAAAAAGAGGCAAGAGAGCTGCAAAAGAAGGAAGAGAAGTGCAGAAAGAGGCAATAGAATTGCTGAAAGAAGCAACAGAGGAGTAGAAAGAAGCAAGAGAAGTGCAGAAAGAGACAAGTGAGGTGCAGAAAGAAGCAAGAGCAGTGCAGAAATAACCAACAGAGATGCAAAAAGAGGCAAGAGAGGTGCAGAAACAGGCAAGAAACGTGCAGAAAGAGGGTACAGGGGTGCAGAAAGAGGCAAGATAATTGCTGAAAGAAGCAACAGAGGTGTAGAAAGAAGCAGGAGAAGTGCAGAATGAGGCAAGTGAGGTGCAGAAAGAAGCAAGAGCAGTGCAGAAAGAACCAACAGAGGTGCAAAAAGAGGCAAGAGATGTGCAAAAAGAAGGAAGAGAAGTGCAGAAAGAGGCAAGAGAATGGCTGAAAGAAGCAACAGAGGAGTCGAAAGAAGCAAGAGAAGTGCAGAAAGAATCAAGTGAGGTGCAGAAAGAAGCAAGAGCAGTGCAGAAAGAACGAACAGAGGTGCAAAAAGAGGCAAGAGAGCTGCAAAAAGAAGGAAGAGAAGTGCAGAAAGAGGCAATAGAATTGCTGAAAGAAGCAACAGAGGAGTAGAAAGAAGCAAGAGAAGTGCAGAAAGAGACAAGTGAGGTGCAGAAAGAAGCAAGAGCAGTGCAGAAAGAACCAACAGAAATGCAAAAAAGAGGCAAGAGAGGTGCAGAAACAGGCAAGAAAGGTGCAGAAAGAGGGTACAGGGGTGCAGAAAGAGGCAAGATAATTGCTGAAAGAAGCAAGAGAGGTGTAGAAAGAAGCAGGAGAAGTACAGAATGAGTAAAGTGAGGTGCAGAAAGAAGCAAGAGCAGTGCAGAAAGAACCAACAGAGGTGCAAAAAGAGGCAAGAGATGTGCAAAAAGAAGGAAGAGAAGTGCAGAAAGAGGCAAGAGAATTGCTGAAAGAAGCAACAGAGGAGTAGAAAGAAGCAAGAGAAGTGCAGAAAGAGACAAGTGAGGTGCAGAAAGAAGCAAGAGCAGTGCAGAAATAAGCAAGAGAAGTGTAGAATTAAGCAAAAGAGGTGGAGGAGTAGGGAAGAAGGTGCAGAAAGAGGCAAGAGGGATATAGAAATTTACAAAAGAGGTACAGAAACAAGCAAGAGAAGTGCAGAAAGAGGCAAGAGAATTGCTGAAAGAAGCAACAGAGGTGTAGAAAGAAGCAAGAGAAGAGCAGAAAGAGGCAAGTGAGGTGGAGAAAGAAGCAAGAACATTGCAGAATGAACCAACAGAGGTGCAAAAAGATGCAAGAGAGGTGCAAAAAGAAGGAAGAGAAGTGCAGAAAGAGACAAGAGAATTGCTGAAAGAAGCAAGAGAGGTGCAAAAAGAAGCAAGACAGGTGCAGAAACAGGCAAAAAATGTGTAGAAAGAGGGTACAGGGGTGCAGAAAGAGGCAAGAGAATTGCTGAAAGAAGCAACAGAGGTGTAGAAAGAAGCAAGAGAAGTGCAGAAAGAGATAAGTGAGGTGCAGAAAGAAGCAAGAGCAGTGCAGAAAGAACCAACAGAGGTGCAAAAAGAGGCAAGAGAGGTGCAAAAAGAAGGAAGAGAGGTGCAGAAAGAGGCAAGAGAATTGCTGAAAGAAGCATCAGAGGAGTAGAAAGAAGCAAGAGAAGTGATGAAAGAGACAAGTGAGTTGCAGAAAGAAGCAAGAGCAGTGCAGAAAGAACCAACAGAGGTGTAAAAAGAAGCAAGAGAGGTGCAAAAAGAAGAAAGAGAAGTGCAGAAAGAGGCAAGAGAATTGCTGAAAGAAGCAACAGAGTTGTAGAAAGAAGCAAGAGAAGTGCAGAAAGAGGCAAGTGAGGTGCAGAAAGAAGCAAGAGCAGTGCAGAAAGAACCAACAGATTTGCTGAAAGAGGCAAGTGGGATGCAGAAAGAAGCAAGAGCCGTGCATAAAGAACCAACAGAGGTGCAAAAAGAGGCAAGAGAGGTGCAAAAAGAAGGAATAAAGAGGAAACAGAATTGCTGAAAGAAGGAACAGAGGAGTTGAAAGAAGCAAGAGAAGTGCAGAAAGAGACAAGTGAGGTGCAGAAAGAAGCAAGAGCAGTGCAGAAAGAACCAACAGAGGTGCACAACAAGGCAAGAGAGGTGCAGAAAGAGGCAAGAATGGTGAAGAAAGAGGGTACAGGGGTGCAGAAAGAGGCAAGAGAATTGCTGAAAGAAGCAACAGAGTTGTCGAAAGAAGCAAGAGGAGTGCAGAAAGAGGCAAATGAGGTGCATAAAGATGCAAGAGCAGTGCAGAAAGAACCAACAGAGGTGCAAAAAGAGGCAAGAGGGGTGCAAAAAGAAGGAAGAGAGGTGCAGAAAGAGGCAAGAGCAGTGCAGAAAGAACCAACAGAGATGCAAAAAGAGGCAAGAGAGGTGCAAAAGAAGGAAGAGAGGTGCAGAAAGAGGCAAGAGAATTGCTGAAAGAAGCAACAGAGGAGTAGAAAGAAGCAAGAGAAGTGATGAAAGAGACAAGTGAGTTGCAGAAAGAAGCAAGAGCAGTGCAGAAAGAACCAACAGAGGTGTAAAAAGAAGCAAGAGAGGTGCAAAAAGAAGAAAGAGAAGTGCAGAAAGAGGCAAGAGAATTGCTGAAAGAAGCAACAGAGGTGTAGAAAGAAGCAAGAGAAGTACAGAAAGAGGCAAGTGAGGTGCAGAAAGAAGCAAGAGCAGTGCAGAAAGAACCAACAGATTTGCTGAAAGAGGCAAGTGGGATGCAGAAAGAAGCAAGAGCCGTGCAGAAAGAACCAACAGAGGTGCAAAAAGAGGCAAGAGAGGTGCAAAAAGAAGGAAGAAAGAGGAAACAGAATTGCTGAAAGAAGCAACAGAGGAGTAGAAAGAAGCAAGAGAAGTGCAGAAAGAGACAAGTGAGGTACAGAAAGAAGCAAGAGCTGTGCAGAAAGAACCAACAGAGGTGCAAAAAGAGGCAAGAGATGTGCAAAAAGAAGGAAGAGAAGTGCAGAAAGAGGCAAGAGAATTGCTGAAAGAAGCAACAGAGGAGTAGAAAGAAGCAAAAGAAGTGCAGAAAGAGACAAGTGAGGTGCAGAAAGAAGCAAGAGCAGTGCAGAATTAAGCAAGAGAAGTGTAGAATTAAGCAAAAGAGGTGGAGGAGTAGGGAAGAAGGTGCAGAAAGAGGCAAGAGGGATATAGAAATGTACATAAGAGGTACAGAAACAAGCAAGAGAAGTGCAGAAAGAGGCAAGAGAATTGCTGAAAGAAGCAACAGAGGTGTAGAAAGAAGCAAGAGGAGCGCAGAAAGAGGCAAGTGAGGTGGAGAAAGAAGCAAGAACATTGCAGAATGAACCAACAGAGGTGCAAAAAGATGCAAGAGACGTGCAAAAAGAAGGAAGAGAAGTGCAGAAAGAGACAAGAGAATTGCTGAAAGAAGCAAGAGAGGTGCAAAAAGAAGCAAGACAGGTGCAGAAACAGACAAAAAATGTGTAGAAAGAGGGTACAGGGGTGCAGAAAGAGGCAAGAGAATTGCTGAAAGAAGCAACAGAGGCGTAGAAAGAAGCAAGAGAAGTGCAGAAAGAGATAAGTGAGGTGCAGAAAGAAGCAAGAGCAGTGCAGAAAGAACCAACAGAGGTGCAAAAAGAGGCAAGAGAGGTGCAAAAAGAAGGAAGAGAGGTGCAGAAAGAGGCAAGAGAATTGCTGAAAGAAGCATCAGAGGAGTAGAAAGAAGCAAGAGAAGTGATGAAAGAGACAAGTGAGTTGCAGAAAGAAGCAAGAGCAGTGCAGAAAGAACCAACAGAGGTGTTAAAAGAAGCAAGAGAGGTGCAAAAAGAAGAAAGAGAAGTGCAGCAAGAGGCAAGAGAATTGCTGAAAGAAGCAACAGAGTTGTAGAAAGAAGCAAGAGAAGTGCAGAAAGAGGCAAGTGAGGTGCAGAAAGAAGCAAGAGCAGTGCAGAAAGAACCAACAGATTTGCTGAAAGAGGCAAGTGGGATGCAGAAAGAAGCAAGAGCCGTGCATAAAGAACCAACAGAGGTGCAAAAAGAGGCAAGAGAGGTGCAAAAAGAAGGAATAAAGAGGAAACAGAATTCATGAAAGAAGCAACAGAGGAGTAGAAGGAAGCAAGAGAAGTGCAGAAAGAGACAAGTGAGTTGCAGAAAGAAGCAAGAGCAGTTCAGAAAGAACCAACAGAGGTGCAAATAGAGGCAAGAGGGGTGCAAAAAGACAGAAGAGAAGTCCAGAAAGAGGCAAGAGAATTCCTGAAAGAAGCAACAGAGGAGAAGAAGGAAGCAAAAGAAGTGCAGAAAGAGACAAGTGAGGTGTAGAAAGAAACAAGAGCAGTACAGAAAGAATCAACAGAGGTGCAAAAAGAGGCAAGAGAGCTGCAAAAAGAAGGAAGAGAAGTGCAGAAAGAGGCAAGAGAATTGCTGAAAGAAGCAACAGAGGAGTAGAAAGAAGCAAGAGAAGTGCAGAAAGAGACAAGTGAGGTGCAGAAAGAAGCAAGAGCAGTGCAGAAAGAACCAACAGAAATGCAAAAAGAGGCAAGAGAGGTGCAGAAACAGGCAAGAAACGTGCAGAAAGAGGGTACAGGGGTGCAGAAAGAGGCAAGATAATTGCTGAAAGAAGCAAAAGAGGTGTAGAAAGAAGCAGGAGAAGTGCAGAATGAGGCAAGTGAGGTGCAGAAAGAAGCAAGAGCAGTGCAGAAAGAACCAACAGAGGTGCAAAAAGAGGCAAGAGATGTGCAAAAAGAAGGAAGAGAAGTGCAGAAAGAGGCAAGAGAATGGCTGAAAGAAGCAACAGAGGAGTCGAAAGAAGCAAGAGAAGTGCAGAAAGAATACAAGTGAGGTGCAGAAAGAAGCAAGAGCAGTGCAGAAAGAACCAACAGAGGTGCAAAAAGAGGCAAGAGAGCTGCAAAAAGAAGGAAGAGAAGTGCAGAAAGAGGCAAGAGAATTGCTGAAAGAAGCAACAGAGGAGTAGAAAGAAGCAAGAGAAGTGCAGAAAGAGACAAGTGAGGTGCAGAAAGAAGCAAGAGCAGTGCAGAAAGAAACAACAGAAGTGCAAAAAGAGGCAAGAGAGGGGCAGAAACAGGCAAGAAAGGTGCAGAAAGAGGGTACAGGGGTGCGGAAAGAGGCAAGATAATTGCTGAAAGAAGCAAGAGAGGTGTAGAAAGAAGCAGGAGAAGTACAGAATGAGGCAAGTGAGGTGCAGAAAGAAGCAAGAGCAGTGCAGAAAGAACCAACAGAGGTGCAAAAAGAGGCAAGAGATGTGCAAAAAGAAGGAAGAGAAGTGCAGAAAGAGGCAAGAGAATTGCTGAAAGAAGCAACAGAGGAGTAGAAAGAAGCAAGAGAAGTGCAGAAAGAGACAAGTGAGGTGCAGAAAGAAGCAAGAGCAGTGCAGAAATAAGCAAGAGAAGTGTAGAATTAAGCAAAAGAGGTGGAGGAGTAGGGAAGAAGGTGCAGAAAGAGGCAAGAGGGATATAGAAATTTACAAAAGAGGTACAGAAACAAGCAAGAGAAGTGCAGAAAGAGGCAAGAGAATTGCTGAAAGAAGCAACAGAGGTGTAGAAAGAAGCAAGAGAAGTGCAGAAAGAGGCAAGTGAGGTGGAGAAAGAAGCAAGAACATTGCAGAATGAACCAACAGAGGTGCAAAAAGATGCAAGAGAGGTGCAAAAAGAAGGAAGAGAAGTGCAGAAAGAGACAAGAGAATTGCTGAAAGAAGCAAGAGAGGTGCAAAAAGAAGCAAGACAGGTGCAGAAACAGGCAAAAAATGTGTAGAAAGAGGGTACAGGGGTGCAGAAAGAGGCAAGAGAATTGCTGAAAGAAGCAACAGAGGTGTAGAAAGAAGCAAGAGAAGTGCAGAAAGAGATAAGTGAGGTGCAGAAAGAAGCAAGAGCAGTGCAGAAAGAACCAACAGAGGTGCAAAAAGAGGCAAGAGAGGTGCAAAAAGAAGGAAGAGAGGTGCAGAAAGAGGCAAGAGAATTGCTGAAAGAAGCATCAGAGGAGTAGAAAGAAGCAAGAGAAGTGCATGAAAGAGACAAGTGAGTTGCAGAAAGAAGCAAGAGCAGTGCAGAAAGAACCAACAGAGGTGCAAAAAGAAGCAAGAGAGGTGCAAAAAGAAGAAAGAGAAGTGCAGAAAGAGGCAAGAGAATTGCTGAAAGAAGCAACAGAGTTGTAGAAAGAAGCAAGAGAAGTGCAGAAAGAGGCAAGTGAGGTGCAGAAAGAAGCAAGAGCAGTGCAGAAAGAACCAACAGATTTGCTGAAAGAGGCAAGTGGGATGCAGAAAGAAGCAAGAGCGTGCATAAAGAACCAACAGAGGTGCAAAAGAGGCAAGAGAGGTGCAAAAAGAAGGAATAAAGAGGAAACAGAATTGCTGAAAGAAGGAACAGAGGAGTTGAAAGAAGCAAGAGAAGTGCAGAAAGAGACAAGTGAGGTGCAGAAAGAAGCAAGAGCAGTGCAGAAAGAACTAACAGAGGTGCAAAACGAGGCAAGAGAGGTGCAGAAACAGGCAAGAAAGGTGCAGAAAGAGGGTACAGGGGTGCAGAAAGAGGCAAGAGAATTGCTGAAAGAAGCAACAGAGGTGTCGAAAGAAGCAAGAGGAGTGCAGAAAGAGGCAAATGAGGTGCATAAAGATGCAAGAGCAGTGCAGAAAGAACCAACAGAGGTGCAAAAAGAGGCAAGAGGGGTGCAAAAAGAAGGAAGAGAGGTGCAGAAAGAAGCAAGAGCAGTGCAGAAAGAACCAACAGAGGTGTAAAAAGAAGCAAGAGAGGTGCAAAAAGAAGAAAGAGAAGTGCAGAAAGAGGCAAGAGAATTGCTGAAAGAAGCAACAGAGGTGTAGAAAGAAGCAAGAGAAGTACAGAAAGAGGCAAGTGAGGTGCAGAAAGAAGCAAGAGCAGTGCAGAAAGAACCAACAGATTTGCTGAAAGAGGCAAGTGAGATGCAGAAAGAAGCAAGAGCAGTGCAGAAAGAACCAACAGAGGTGCAAAAAGAGGCAAGAGAGGTGCAAAAAGAAGGAAGAAAGAGAGGCAACAGAATTGCTGAAAGAAGCAACAGAGGAGTAGAAAGAAGCAAGAGAAGTGCAGAAAGAGACAAGTGAGGTGCAGAAAGAAGCAAGAGCTGTGCAGAAAGAACCAACAGAGGTGCAAAAAGAGGCAAGAGATGTGCAAAAGAAGGAAGAGAAGTGCAGAAAGAGGCAAGAGAATTGCTGAAAGAAGCAACAGAGGAGTAGAAAGAAGCAAAAGAAGTGCAGAAAGAGACAAGTGAGGTGCAGAAAGAAGCAAGAGCAGTGCAGAATTAAGCAAGAGAAGTGTAGAATTAAGCAAGAGAGGTGGAGGAGTAGGGAAGAAGGTGCAGAAAGAGGCAAGAGGGATATAGAAATGTACATAAGAGGTACAGAAACAAGCAAGAGAAGTGCAGAAAGAGGCAAGAGAATTGCTGAAAGAAGCAACAGAGGTGTAGAAAGAAGCAAGAGAAGTGCAGAAAGAGGCAAGTGAGGTGGAGAAAGAAGCAAGAACATTGCAGAATGAACCAACAGAGGTGCAAAAGATGCAAGAGACGTGCAAAAAGAAGGAAGAGAAGTGCAGAAAGAGACAAGAGAATTGCTGAAAGAAGCAAGAGAGGTGCAAAAAGAAGCAAGACAGGTGCAGAAACAGACAAAAAATGTGTAGAAAGAGGGTACAGGGGTGCAGAAAGAGGCAAGAGAATTGCTGAAAGAAGCAACAGAGGCGTAGAAAGAAGCAAGAGAAGTGCAGAAAGAGATAAGTGAGGTGCAGAAAGAAGCAAGAGCAGTGCAGAAAGAACCAACAGAGGTGCAAAAAGAGGCAAGAGAGGTGCAAAAAGAAGGAAGAGAGGTGCAGAAAGAGGCAAGAGAATTGCTGAAAGAAGCATCAGAGGAGTAGAAAGAAGCAAGAGAAGTGCATGAAAGAGACAAGTGAGTTGCAGAAAGAAGCAAGAGCAGTGCAGAAAGAACCAACAGAGGTGTTAAAAGAAGCAAGAGAGGTGCAAAAAGAAGAAAGAGAAGTGCAGAAAGAGGCAAGAGAATTGCTGAAAGAAGCAACAGAGTTGTAGAAAGAAGCAAGAGAAGTGCAGAAAGAGGCAAGTGAGGTGCAGAAAGAAGCAAGAGCAGTGCAGAAAGAACCAACAGATTTGCTGAAAGAGGCAAGTGGGATGCAGAAAGAAGCAAGAGCAGTGCATAAAGAACCAACAGAGGTGCAAAAAGAGGCAAGAGAGGTGCAAAAAGAAGGAATAAAGAGGAAACAGAATTGCATGAAAGAAGCAACAGAGGAGTAGAAAGAAGCAAGAGAAGTGCAGAAAGAGACAAGTGAGTTGCAGAAAGAAGCAAGAGCAGTTCAGAAAGAAACCAACAGAGGTGCAAATAGAGGCAAGAGAGGTGCAAAAAGACAGAAGAGAAGTCCAGAAAGAGGCAAGAGAATTCCTGAAAGAAGCAACAGAGGAGTAGAAGGAAGCAAGAGAAGTGCAGAAAGAGACAAGTGAGGTGCAGAAAGAAGCAAGAGCAGTGCAGAAAGAACCAACAGAAGTGCAAAAAGAGGCAAGAGAGGTGCAGAAACAGGCAAGAAACGTGCAGAAAGAGGGTACAGGGGTGCAGAAAGAGGCAAGAGAATTGCTGAAAGAAGCAACAGAGGTGTAGAAAGAAGCAAGAGAAGTGCAGAATGAGGCAAGTGAGGTGCAGAAAGAAGCAAGAGCAGTGCAGAAAGAACCAACAGAGGTGCAAAAAGAGGCAAGAGATGTGCAAAAAGAAGGAAGAGAAGTGCAGAAAGAGGCAAGAGAATGGCTGAAAGAAGCAACAGAGGAGTCGAAAGAAGCAAGAGAAGTGCAGAAAGAATCAAGTGAGGTGCAGAAAGAAGCAAGAGCAGTGCAGAAAGAACCAACAGAGGTGCAAAAAGAGGCAAGAGAGCTGCAAAAAGAAGGAAGAGAAGTGCAGAAAGAGGCAATAGAATTGCTGAAAGAAGCAACAGAGGAGTAGAAAGAAGCAAGAGAAGTGCAGAAAGAGACAAGTGAGGTGCAGAAAGAAGCAAGAGCAGCGCAGAAAGAACCAACAGAGATGCAAAAAGAGGCAAGAGAGGTGCAGAAACAGGCAAGAAAGGTGCAGAAAGAGGGTACAGGGGTGCAGAAAGAGGCAAGATAATTGCTGAAAGAAGCAAGAGAGGTGTAGAAAGAAGCAGGAGAAGTACAGAATGAGGAAAGGGAGGTGCAGAAAGAAGCAAGAGCAGTGCAGAAAGAACCAACAGAGGTGCAAAAAGAGGCAAGAGATGTGCAAAAAGAAGGAAGAGAAGTGCAGAAAGAGGCAAGAGAATTGCTGAAAGAAGCAACAGAGGAGTAGAAAGAAGCAAGAGAAGTGCAGAAAGAGACAAGTGAGGTGCAGAAAGAAGCAAGAGCAGTGCAGAAATAAGCAAGAGAAGTGTAGAATTAAGCAAAAGAGGTGGAGGAGTAGGGAAGAAGGTGCAGAAAGAGGCAAGAGGGATATAGAAATTTACAAAAGAGGTACAGAAACAAGCAAGAGAAGTGCAGAAAGAGGCAAGAGAATTGCTGAAAGAAGCAACAGAGGTGTAGAAAGAAGCAAGAGAAGCGCAGAAAGAGGCAAGTGAGGTGGAGAAAGAAGCAAGAACATTGCAGAATGAACCAACAGAGGTGCAAAAAGATGCAAGAGAGGTGCAAAAAGAAGGAAGAGAAGTGCAGAAAGAGACAAGAGAATTGCGGAAAGAAGCAAGAGAGGTGCAAAAAGAAGCAAGACAGGTGCAGAAACAGGCAAAAAATGTGTAGAAAGAGGGTACAGGGGTGCAGAAAGAGGCAAGAGAATTGCTGAAAGAAGCAACAGAGGTGTAGAAAGAAGCAAGAGAAGTGCAGAAAGAGATAAGTGAGGTGCAGAAAGAAGCAAGAGCAGTGCAGAAAGAACCAACAGAGGTGCAAAAAGAGGCAAGAGAGGTGCAAAAAGAAGGAAGAGAGGTGCAGAAAGAGGCAAGAGAATTGCTGAAAGAAGCATCAGAGGAGTAGAAAGAAGCAAGAGAAGTGATGAAAGAGACAAGTGAGTTGCAGAAAGAAGCAAGAGCAGTGCAGAAAGAACCAACAGAGGTGTAAAAAGAAGCAAGAGAGGTGCAAAAAGAAGAAAGAGAAGTGCAGAAAGAGGCAAGAGAATTGCTGAAAGAAGCAACAGAGTTGTAGAAAGAAGCAAGAGAAGTGCAGAAAGAGGCAAGTGAGGTGCAGAAAGAAGCAAGAGCAGTGCAGAAAGAACCAACAGATTTGCTGAAAGAGGCAAGTGGGATGCAGAAAGAAGCAAGAGCCGTGCATAAAGAACCAACAGAGGTGCAAAAAGAGGCAAGAGAGGTGCAAAAAGAAGGAATAAAGAGGAAACAGAATTGCTGAAAGAAGGAACAGAGGAGTTGAAAGAAGCAAGAGAAGTGCAGAAAGAGACAAGTGAGGTGCAGAAAGAAGCAAGAGCAGTGCAGAAAGAACTAACAGAGGTGCAAAACGAGGCAAGAGAGGTGCAGAAACAGGCAAGAAAGGTGCAGAAAGAGGGTACAGGGGTGCAGAAAGAGGCAAGAGAATTGCTGAAAGAAGCAACAGAGGTGTCGAAAGAAGCAAGAGGAGTGCAGAAAGAGGCAAATGAGGTGCATAAAGATGCAAGAGCAGTGCAGAAAGAACCAACAGAGGTGCAAAAAGAGGCAAGAGGGGTGCAAAAAGAAGGACGAGAGGTGCAGAAAGAGGCAAGAGCAGTGCAGAAAGAACCAACAGAGGTGCAAAAAGAGGCAAGAGAGGTGCAAAAAGAAGGAAGAGAGGTGCAGAAAGAGGCAAGATAATTGCTGAAAGAAGCAACAGAGGAGTAGAAAGAAGCAAGAGAAGTGATGAAAGAGACAAGTGAGTTGCAGAAAGAAGCAAGAGCAGTGCAGAAAGAACCAACAGAGGTGTAAAAAGAAGCAAGAGAGGTGCAAAAAGAAGAAAGAGAAGTGCAGAAAGAGGCAAGAGAATTGCTGAAAGAAGCAACAGAGGTGTAGAAAGAAGCAAGAGAAGTACAGAAAGAGGCAAGTGAGGTGCAGAAAGAAGCAAGAGCAGTGCAGAAAGAACCAACAGATTTGCTGAAAGAGGCAAGTGGGATGCAGAAAGAAGCAAGAGCCGTGCAGAAAGAACCAACAGAGCTGCAAAAAGAGGCAAGAGAGGTGCAAAAAGAAGGAAGAAAGAGGAAACAGAATTGCTGAAAGAAGCAACAGAGGAGTAGAAAGAAGGAAGAGAAGTGCAGAAAGAGACAAGTGAGGTGCAGAAAGAAGCAAGAGCTGTTCAGAAAGAACCAACAGAGGTGCAAAAAGAGGCAAGAGATGTGCAAAAAGAAGGAAGAGAAGTGCAGAAAGAGGCAAGAGAATTGCTGAAAGAAGCAACAGAGGAGTAGAAAGAAGCAAGAGAAGTGCAGAAAGAGACAAGTGAGGTGCAGAAAGAAGCAAGAGCAGTGCAGAATTAAGCAAGAGAAGTGTAGAATTAAGCAAAAGAGGTGGAGGAGTAGGGAAGAAGGTGCAGAAAGAGGCAAGAGGGATATAGAAATGTACAAAAGAGGTACAGAAACAAGCAAGAGAAGTGCAGAAAGAGGCAAGAGAATTGCTGAAAGAAGCAACAGAGGTGTAGAAAGAAGCAAGAGAAGCGCAGAAAGAGGCAAGTGAGGTGGAGAAAGAAGCAAGAACATTGCAGAATGAACCAACAGAGGTGCAAAAAGATGCAAGAGAGGTGCAAAAAGAAGGAAGAGAAGTGCAGAAAGAGACAAGAGAATTGCTGAAAGAAGCAAGAGAGGTGCAAAAAGAAGCAAGACAGGTGCAGAAACAGACAAAAAATGTGTAGAAAGAGGGTACAGGGGTGCAGAAAGAGGCAAGAGAATTGCTGAAAGAAGCAACAGAGGCGTAGAAAGAAGCAAGAGAAGTGCAGAAAGAGATAAGTGAGGTGCAGAAAGAAGCAAGAGCAGTGCAGAAAGAACCAACAGAGGTGCAAAAAGAGGCAAGAGAGGTGCAAAAAGAAGGAAGAGAGGTGCAGAAAGAGGCAAGAGAATTGCTGAAAGAAGCATCAGAGGAGTAGAAAGAAGCAAGAGAAGTGATGAAAGAGACAAGTGAGTTGCAGAAAGAAGCAAGAGCAGTGCAGAAAGAACCAACAGAGGTGTTAAAAGAAGCAAGAGAGGTGCAAAAAGAAGAAAGAGAAGTGCAGAAAGAGGCAAGAGAATTGCTGAAAGAAGCAACAGAGTTGTAGAAAGAAGCAAGAGAAGTGCAGAAAGAGGCAAGTGAGGTGCAGAAAGAAGCAAGAGCAGTGCAGAAAGAACCAACAGATTTGCTGAAAGAAGCAAGTGGGATGCAGAAAGAAGCAAGAGCCGTGCATAAAGAACCAACAGAGGTGCAAAAAGAGGCAAGAGAGGTGCAAAAAGAAGGAATAAAGAGGAAACAGAATTGCTGAAAGAAGCAACAGAGGAGTAGAAAGAAGCAAGAGAAGTGCAGAAAGAGACAAGTGAGGTGCAGAAAGAAGCAAGAGCAGTGCAGAAAGAACCAACAGAGGTGCAAAACGAGGCAAGAGAGGTGCAGAAACAGGCAAGAAAGGTGCAGAAAGAGGGTACAGGGGTGCAGAAAGAGGCAAGAGAATTGCTGAAAGAAGCAACAGAGGTGTAGAAAGAAGCAAGAGGAGTGCAGAAAGAGGCAAATGAGGTGCATAAAGATGCAAGAGCAGTGCAGAAAGAACCAACAGAGGTGCAAAAAGAGGCAAGAGGGGTGCAAAAAGAAGGAAGAGAGGTGCATAAAGAGGCAAGAGCAGTGCAGAAAGAACCAACAGAGGTGCAAAAAGAGGCAAGAGAGGTGCAAAAAGAAGGAAGAGAGGTGCAGAAAGAGGCAAGAGAATTGCTGAAAGAAGCAACAGAGGAGTAGAAAGAAGCAAGAGAAGTGATGAAAGAGACAAGTGAGTTGCAGAAAGAAGCAAGAGCAGTGCAGAAAGAACCAACAGAGGTGTAAAAAGAAGCAAGAGAGGTGCAAAAAGAAGAAAGAGAAGTGCAGAAAGAGGCAAGAGAATTGCTGAAAGAAGCAACAGAGGTGTAGAAAGAAGCAAGAGAAGTACAGAAAGAGGCAAGTGAGGTGCAGAAAGAAGCAAGAGCAGTGCAGAAAGAACCAACAGATTTGCTGAAAGAGGCAAGTGGGATGCAGAAAGAAGCAAGAGCCGTGCAGAAAGAACCAACAGAGGTGCAAAAAGAGGCAAGAGAGGTGCAAAAAGAAGGAAGAGAAGAGGAAACAGAATTGCTGAAAGAAGCAACAGAGGAGTAGAAAGAAGCAAGAGAAGTGCAGAAAGAGACAAGTGAGGTGCAGAAAGAAGCAAGAGCAGTGCAGAAAGAACGAACAGAGGTGCAAAAAGAGGCAAGAGAGGTGCAGAAACAGGCAAGAAAGGTGCAGAAAGAGGGTACAGGGGTGCAGAAAGAGTCAAGAGAATTGCTGAAAGAAGCAACAGAGGTGTAGAAAGAAGCAAGAGGAGTGCAGAAAGAGGCAAATGAGGTGCATAAAGATGCAAGAGCAGTGCAGAAAGAACCAACAGAGGTGCAAAAAGAGGCAAGAGGTTTGCAAAAAGAAGGAAGAGAAGTGCAGAAAAAGGCAAGAGAATTGCTGAAAGAAGCAACAGAGGAGTAGAAAGAAGCAAGAGAAGTACAGAAAGAGACAAGTGAGGTGCAGAAAGAAGAAAGAACAGTTCAGAAAGAACCAACAGAGGTGCAAAAAGAGGCACAATAGGTGCAAAAAGAAGGAATAGAAGTGCAAAAAAGGCAAGAGATGTGCAGAAACAGGCAAGAAAGGTGCAGAAAAAGGGTACTGGGGTGCAGAAAGAGGCAAGAGAATTGCTGAAAGAAGCAAGAACAGTGCAGAAAGAACCAACAGAGGTGCAAAAAGAGGCAAGAGAGGTGCAAATAGAAGAAAGAGAAGTGCAGAAAGAGGCAAGAGAATTGCTGAAAGAAGCAACAGAGGAGTAGAAAGAAGCAAGAGAAGTGCAGAAAGAGACAAGTGAGTTGCAGAAAGAAGCAAGAGCAGTGCAGAAAGAAGCAAGAGAAGTGTATAAAGAAGCAAAAGAGGTGGAGAAATAGGGACGAGGGTGCAGAAAGAGGCAAGAGGGATACAGAAATTTGCAAAAGAGGTGCAGAAACAAGCAAGAGAAGTGCAGAAAGAGGCAAGAGAATTGCTGAAAGAAGCAACAGATGTGTAGAAAGAAGCAAGAGAAGTGCAGAAAGAGGCAAGTGAGGTGCAGAAAGAAGCAAGAGCAGTGAAGAATGAACCAACAGAGGTGCAAAAAGAGGCAAGAGGGGTGCAAAAGAAGGAATAGAAGTGCAAAAAGAGGCACGAGAGGTGCAGAAACAGGCAAGAAAGGTGCAGAAAGAGGGTACTGGGGTGCAGAAAGAGGCAAGTTAATTGCTGAAAGAAGCAAGAACAGTGCAGAAAGAACCAACAGAGGTGCAAAAAGAAGCAAGAGAGGTGCAAAAAGAGACAAGACAGGTGCAGAAACAGGCAAGAAATGTGTAGAAAGAGGGTACAGGGGTGCAGAAAGAGGCAAGAGAATTGCTGAAAGAAGCAACAGAGGTGTAGAAAGAAGCAAGAGAAGCGTAGAAAGAGGTAAGTGAGGTGCAGAAAGAAGCAATAGCAGTGCAGAAAGAACCAACAGAGGTGCAAAAAGAGGCTAGAGAGGTGCAAAAAGAAGGAAGAGAGGTGCAGAAAGAGGCAAGAGAATTGCTGAAGGAAACAACAGAGGAGTAGAAAGAAGCAAGAGAAGTGATGAAAGAGACAAGTGAGTTGCAGAAAGAATCAAAAGCAGTGCAGAAAGAACCAACAGAGGTGCAAAAAGAAGCAAGAGAGGTGCAAAAAGAAGAAAGAGAAGTGCAGAAAGAGGCAAGAGAATTGCTGAAAGAAGCAACAGAGGTGTAGAAAGAAGCAAGAGAAGTGCAGAAAGAGGCAAGTGAGGTGCAGAAAGAAGCAAGAGCAGTGCAGAAAGAACCAACATAATTGCTGAAAGAGGCAAGTGAGGTTCAAAAAGAAGGAAGAGAAGTTCAGAAAGAGGCAAGAGAATTCCTGAAAGAAGCAACAGAGGAGTAGAAAGAAGCAAGAGAAGTGCAGAAAGAATCAAGTGAGGTGCAGAAAGAAGCAAGAGCAGTGCAGAAAGATCCAACAGAGGTGCAAATAGAGGCAAGAGGGGTGCAAAAAGACAGAAGAGAAGTGCAGAAAGAGGCAAGAGAATTCCTGAAAGAAGCAACAGAGGATTAGAAGAAAGCCACAGAAGTGCAGAAAGAGACAAGTGAGGTGTAGAAAGAAGCAAGAGCAGTACAGAAAGAATCAACAGGGGTGCAAAAAGAGGCAAGAGGGGTGCAAAAAGAAGGAAGAGAAGTGCAGAAAGAGGCAAGAGAATTGCTGAAAGAAGCAACAGAGTAGTAGAAAGAAGCAAGAGAAGTGCAGAAAGAGACAAGTGAGGTGCAGAAAGAAGCAAGAGCAGTTCGGAAAGAACCAACAGAGGTGCAAAAAGAGGCAATGGAGGTGCAGAAACAGGCAAGAAAGGTGCAGAAAGAGGGTACAGGGGTACAGAAAGAGGCAAGAGAATTGCTGAAAGAAGCAACAGAGGTATAGAAAGAAGCAAGAGAAGTGCAGAAAGAACCAACAGAGGTGCAAAAAGAGGCAAGAGAGCTGCAAAAAAAAGGAAGAGAAGTGCAGAAAGAGGCAATAGAATTGCTGAAAGAAGCAACAGAGGAGTAGAAAGAAGCAAGAGAAGTGCAGAAAGAGACCCGTTAGGTGCAGAAAGAAGCAAGAGCAGTGCAGAAAGAACCAACAGAGGTGCAAAAAGAGGCAAGAATGGTGAAAAAAAAGGAAGAGAAGTGCAGAAAGAGGCAAGAGAATGGCTGAAAGAAGCAACAGCGGAGTAGAAAGAAGCAAGAGAAGTGCAGAAAGAGACAAGTGAGATGCAGAAAGAAGCAAGAGCAGTGCAGAAAGAACCAACAGAGATGCAAAAAGAGGCAAGAGAGGTACAGAAACAGGCAAGAAAGGTGCAGAAAGAGGTTACAGGGGTACAGAAAGAGGCTAGAGAATTGCTGAAAGAAGCAACAGAGGTGTAGAAAGAAGCAAGAGAAGTGCAGAATGAGGCAAGTGAGGTGCAGAAAGAAGCAAGAGCAGTGCAGAAAGAACCAACAGAGGTGCAAAAAGAGGCAAGAGAGGTGCAAAAAGAAGGAAGAGAAGTGCAGAAAGAGGCAAGAGAATTGCTGAAAGAAGCAACAGAGGTATAGAAAGAAGCAAGAGAAGTGCAGAAAGAGGCAAGTGAGGTGCAGAAAGAAGCAAGAACAGTGCAGAATGAACCAACAGAGGTGCAAAAAGAGGCAAGAGGGGGCAGAAAAATGTAGGAGTGGTGCAGAAAGAGGCAAGAGAGGTACAGAAAGAGGCCGGAGGGGTGCACAAAGAAGGAAGAGAAGTGCAGAAAGAGGCAAGATAATTGCTGAAAGAAGCAACAGAGGTGTAGAAAGAAGCAACAGAAGTGCAGAAAGAGGCAAGTAAGGTGCATAAAGAAGCAAGAGCAGTGCATAAAGAACCAACAGAGGTGCAAAAAGAGGCAAGAGGGGTACAAAAAGAAGGAAGAGAAGTGCAGAAAGAGGCAAGAGAATTGCTGAAAGAAACAACAGAGGTGTAGAAAGAAGCAAGAGAAGTGCAGAAAGAAGCAAGAGAAGTGCAGAAAGAGACAAGTGAGGTGCAGAAAGAAGCAAGAGCATTGCAGAAAGAACCAACAGAGGTGCAAAAAGAGGCAAGAGGTGTGCAGAAAAAGGTAGGAGGGGTGCACAAAGAGGCAAGAGAGGTACAGAAAGAGGCAGGAGGGGTGCAGAAAGAAGGAAGAAAAGTGCAGAAAGAAGTAACAGAAGTGCTGAAAGAGGCATGAAAGGTGCAGAAAGAGGCAAGAGATTTGCACAAAGAGGTAAGAGGGGTGCACAAAGAGGCAACAGGGATGCAGAAAGAAGCAAGTGAGGTGCAGAAAGAGGCAAGAGAAGTGCAGAAAGAGGCAAGAGAGGTGTATAAACAGGTAAGAGAAGTACAGAAAGAGTCAAGAGAATTGCTGAAAGAAGCAACAGAGGTGTAGAAAGAAGCAGGAGAAGTGCAGAAAGAGGCAAGTGAGATGCAGAAACAGGCAAGAAAGGTACAGAAAGAGGGAAGACGAATGCAGCAAGAGGAAAACAGGGGGGCAGAAAAAAGCAAGACAGGTGTAGAAAGAAGCAAGAGAAGTGTATAAAGAAGCAAAAGAGGTGGAGAAATAGGGACGAGGGTGCAGAAAGAGGCAAGAGGGATACAGAAATTTGCAAAAGAGGTGCAGAAACAAGCAAGAGAAGTGCAGAAAGAGGCAAGAGAATTGCTGAAAGAAGCAACAGATGTGTAGAAAGAAGCAAGAGAAGTGCAGAAAGAGGCAAGTGAGGTGCAGAAAGAAGCAAGAGCAGTGAAGAATGAACCAACAGAGGTGCAAAAAGAGGCAAGAGGGGTGCAAAAAGAAGGAATAGAAGTGCAAAAAGAGGCACGAGAGGTGCAGAAACAGGCAAGAAAGGTGCAGAAAGAGGGTACTGGGGTGCAGAAAGAGGCAAGTTAATTGCTGAAAGAAGCAAGAACAGTGCAGAAAGAACCAACAGAGGTGCAAAAAGAAGCAAGAGAGGTGCAAAAAGAGACAAGACAGGTGCAGAAACAGGCAAGAAATGTGTAGAAAGAGGGTACAGGGGTGCAGAAAGAGGCAAGAGAATTGCTGAAAGAAGCAACAGAGGTGTAGAAAGAAGCAAGAGAAGCGTAGAAAGAGGTAAGTGAGGTGCAGAAAGAAGCAAGAGCAGTGCAGAAAGAACCAACAGAGGTGCAAAAAGAGGCTAGAGAGGCGCAAAAAGAAGGAAGAGAGGTGCAGAAAGAGGCAAGAGAATTGCTGAAGGAAGCAACAGAGGAGTAGAAAGAAGCAAGAGAAGTGATGAAAGAGACAAGTGAGTTGCAGAAAGAATCAAAAGCAGTGCAGAAAGAACCAACAGAGGTGCAAAAAGAAGCAAGAGAGGTGCAAAAAGATGAAAGAGAAGTGCAGAAAGAGGCAAGAGAATTGCTGAAAGAAGCAACAGAGGTGTAGAAAGAAGCAAGAGAAGTGCAGAAAGAGGCAAGTGAGGTGCAGAAAGAAGCAAGAGCAGTGCAGAAAGAACCAACATAATTGCTGAAAGAGGCAAGTGAGGTTCAAAAAGAAGGAAGAGAAGTTCAGAAAGAGGCAAGAGAATTCCTGAAAGAAGCAACAGAGGAGTAGAAAGAAGCAAGAGAAGTGCAGAAAGAATCAAGTGAGGTGCAGAAAGAAGCAAGAGCAGTGCAGAAAGATCCAACAGAGGTGCAAATAGAGGCAAGAGGGGTGCAAAAAGACAGAAGAGAAGTGCAGAAAGAGGCAAGAGAATTCCTGAAAGAAGCAACAGAGGATTAGAAAGAAAGCCACAGTAGTGCAGAAAGAGACAAGTGAGGTGCAGAAAGAAGCAAGAGCAGTGCAGAAAGAATCAACAGAGGTGCAAAAAGAGGCAAGAGGGGTGCAAAAAGAAGGAAGAGAAGTGCAGAAAGAGGCAAGAGAATTGCTGAAAGAAGCAACAGAGTAGTAGAAAGAAGCAAGAGAAGTGCAGAAAGAGACAAGTGAGGTGCAGAAAGAAGCAAGAGCAGTTCGGAAAGAACCAACAGAGGTGCAAAAAGAGGCAATGGAGGTGCAGAAACAGGCAAGAAAGGTGCAGAAAGAGGGTACAGGGGTACAGAAAGAGGCAAGAGAATTGCTGAAAGAAGCAACAGAGGTGTAGAAAGAAGCAAGAGATGTGCAGAAAGAACCAACAGAGGTGCAAAGAGAGGCAAGATAGGTACAAAAAGAAGGAAGAGAAGTGCAGAAAGAGGCAATAGAATTGCTCGAAGAAGCAACAGAGGAGTAGAAAGAAGCAAGAGAAGTGCAGAAAGAGACAAGTGAGGTGCAGAAAGAAGCAAGAGCAGTGCAGAAAGAACCAACAGAGGTGCAAAAAGAGGCAAGAATGGTGAAAAAAAAGGAAGAGAAGTGCAGAAAGAGGCAAGAGAATGGCTGAAAGAAGCAACAGCGGAGTAGAAAGAAGCAAGAGAAGTGCAGAAAGAGACAAGTGAGATGCAGAAAGAAGCAAGAGCAGTGCAGAAAGAACCAACAGAGATGCAAAAAGAGGCAAGAGAGGTACAGAAACAGGCAAGAAAGGTGCAGAAAGAGGGTACAGGGGTACAGAAAGAGGCTAGAGAATTGCTGAAAGAAGCAACAGAGGTGTAGAAAGAAGCAAGAGAAGTGCAGAATGAGGCAAGTGAGGTGCAGAAAGAAGCAAGAGCAGTGCAGAAAGAACCAACAGAGGTGCAAAAAGAGGCAAGAGAGGTGCAAAAAGAAGGAAGAGAAGTGCAGAAAGAGGCAAGAGAATTGCTGAAAGAAGCAACAGAGGTATAGAAAGAAGCAAGAGAAGTGCAGAAAGAGGCAAGTGAGGTGCAGAAAGAAGCAAGAACAGTGCAGAATGAACCAACAGAGGTGCAAAAAGAGGCAAGAGGGGGCAGAAAAATGTAGGAGTGGTGCAGAAAGAGGCAAGAGAGGTACAGAAAGAGGCCGGAGGGGTGCACAAAGAAGGAAGAGAAGTGCAGAAAGAGGCAAGATAATTGCTGAAAGAAGCAACAGAGGTGTAGAAAGAAGCAACAGAAGTGCAGAAAGAGGCAAGTAAGGTGCATAAAGAAGCAAGAGCAGTGCATAAAGAACCAACAGAGGTGCAAAAAGAGGCAAGAGGGGTACAAAAAGAAGGAAGAGAAGTGCAGAAAGAGGCAAGAGAATTGCTGAAAGAAACAACAGAGGTGTAGAAAGAAGCAAGAGAAGTGCAGAAAGAAGCAAGAGAAGTGCAGAAAGAGACAAGTGAGGTGCAGAAAGAAGCAAGAGCATTGCAGAAAGAACCAACAGAGGTGCAAAAAGAGGCAAGAGGTGTGCAGAAAAAGGTAGGAGGGGTGCACAAAGAGGCAAGAGAGGTACAGAAAGAGGCAGGAGGGTGCAGAAAGAAGGAAGAAAAGTGCAGAAAGAAGTAACAGAAGTGCTGAAAGAGGCATGAAAGGTGCAGAAAGAGGCAAGAGATTTGCACAAAGAGGTAAGAGGGGTGCACAAAGAGGCAACAGGGATGCAGAAAGAAGCAAGTGAGGTGCAGAAAGAGGCAAGAGAAGTGCAGAAAGAGGCAAGAGAGGTGTAGAAACAGGTAAGAGAAGTACAGAAAGAGTCAAGAGAATTGCTGAAAGAAGCAACAGAGGTGTAGAAAGAAGCAGGAGAAGTGCAGAAAGAGGCAAGTGAGATGCAGAAACAGGCAAGAAAGGTACAGAAAGAGGGAAGACGAATGCAGCAAGAGGAAAACAGGGGGGCAGAAAAAAGCAAGACAGGTGTAGAAAGAAGCATGGGAAGTGCAGAATGAAGCAACAGGGGTGCAGAAAGCGTCAAGAGAAGTGCAAGAAAGAAGCAATAGAGGTGTAGAAGGAAGCAAGAGAACTGTAGAAAGAGACAAGAGAGATGCGGAAACAGGCAAAAGAGGTACAGAAAGATGTAACAGAGGTGCAGACAGTGGCAAGAGAGATGCAAAACAGGTAAAAGGGGTGCAGAAAGAGGCAAGAGGGGTACAGAAATTTGCAAGAGAGGTACAGAAAGAAGCAAGAGCAGTGCAAAAGAACCAACAGAGGTGCAAAAAGAGGCAAGTGAGGTGCAGAAGGAGGCAAGAGAACTGCAGAAAGATGCAAGAGAGTTGCTGAAACAGGCAAAAGGGGTGCAGAAAGAGAAAACAGGTGGGCAGACTGAGGCAAGAGAGGTGTAGAAAGAGACAATAGGGGTGCAGTAAGAGGCAAGTGAGGTGCAGAAAGAAGCAAGATAAGTGCAGAAAGAAGCAACAGAAGTGAAGAAAGAGGGAAGAGGGGTGCAGAGAGCGGCAAGAGGGGTACAGAAAGAAGCAAGTCAGGTGCAGAAAGAAACACAAGAAGTGCAGAAAGAAGGAACAGAGGTGCAGAAAGAGGCAAAAAAGGTGCAGAAAGACATAAGAGGGGTACAGAAAAAGGCAAGAGAGGTGCAGAAAGAGGGAAGAAGGGTGCAGAAAGAGGCAAGAGGGTACAGAAAGAAGCAAATGAGGTGCAGAAAGAGGCAACAGACATGCAAAAAGAGGCAACAGAGATGCTGAACGTAGAAGAGATTTGCAGAAAGAGGCAAGAGAAGTGCAGAAAAAGAAAGAAATGTGCATAAAGAAGTAACAGAAATGCAGAAAGAGGCAAGAGAGGTGCAGAGCGAGGCGCAGAAGGAAGCAAGAGTGGCTTGCACACCATCAGTACCAATTTAACACCCACATTTAGCAATAAGTAACAGGTGACCATTGTTGGTTTGCAAAGGGCCTTCCAACACGCTGTAACACTTGTCGCTGCATTTTTGGTAACTTTTGAGCCGTTGGAGCTAGAAACAAGGCTTTTTTTGTTCAAATCTACAGATTAGGGAGCAGATGATGAATTATGTGGCTAATGCGGAAAATGTATATTTGTGCGAAAGTCGGTGCAGCCAAACAGTCGCATAATTCAAGTGGCCCTGCTCATACCTCTGACTAAGTCCAGAAGTGCTCCTCAGTGATTCCTTCTTTTTTTGTTTCATTGAGTTCATAGTTGAGCTTCTATGGAAACGAGGAAGACTAAACCTGACATTACCACTCCACAACACAGACTACCATACCACATAATTACTCTCCATAACACATAATCCCACTCTACATAATTCCAATAAAATAAATACCACATACTTTCTATCCACATAATTTCACTGCACAACTTACCACATAATTCCACTACACACAACATACATCCACTCCACTCTGAAAAACATTAAAAAACTTTTACATTTACATTGCCAATAGCTCTAACTCTCGCAAATGCGAAACCTATAACATTGCAAACACTTCTTTAACTAGTAGTCGCGTTTGCAGATTGGTGGAGAAAGGGTGCTGGGCCTCCGACCAGCGAACAGGAATTCCGCTGCATAGGACTTACAGGAGGTACCAGAAGGGCTTCTTGGCCCCCAAAGTCCCTCAGGAGTAAATTGGACTTCTTACCCCATCCCGTAGTCTGCCAGGAGGCGCGTTTGCAGAGTGGTGGAGAAAGGAGGGTATGGCCTCTGAAGACGTCTTAGCAATCCCACTCTGCCGGACTTACTGGAGGCAACAAGAGGGGTAGTGGGCCCCCAAGGACATCCTTGGGAGCCAACTACCCCTCCTATTACCTCCAGCAAGTCCCACACAACAGGATTCCTAAGTTCTCAGAGCAGGCCATGCCCCCTTTGCCCACTTCTCTACAAACGCGCTCCCTGGTGTGCTCTTGGATGGGGATTGAAGTCCCCTTCGATGCTGGGGGTCCTTTAGGGGCCAACTAGCCTACGTCTTACCTCCAGTAAGCCCCACACAGTGGGATTGCTGAGAGGTGGACAAAGGCCACGCCCCCTTTCTCCACCACTCTGCAAATGCGCCCCCTGGTGCGTTCTAAGTTTGGGGATTATGTCCCCTTGAACACTGAGGGTCCCTGGGGGCCAACTAGCCCACCAGGTACCTCCAGTAAGCTCCACACAGCTGGATTGCAGAGAGGTGGTCCGAGGCCACGCCCCCTTTTTACACCACTCTGCAAATGCACCTCTTGGCGCACTGCTGCTCGGGGGATGAAGTCCACTTGTGCCCTGAGGTCCTCAGGATACAAGAGTACCTCATCGCCCCACCACCAGTGCGCCAAGAGGCTCGTTTGCAGAGTGGTGTAAAAAGGGGCATGGCCTCAGACCACCTCTCTGCAACGCAGCTCTGTCGCGCATACTGGAGGTACCTTATGGGCTAGTTGGCCCCCAGGGTCCCTCAGTATTCATTGGGACTTAATTTCCCAACTTACAATGCGCCAGGGGGCGCGTTTGCACAGTGGTGAAGGGAGGGGGCGAGGCCTCTGGCGTGATGCCGGCTTTTAAAAAATATATTTTTAGAAGGGGGCTGTGTGGCCCCCCTTCTTTTACTATTTTTGGGGCCCTGGGGATCCCATCCCCCAGGGCCTGACCCCTTTTAAAAAAAAAAAAAAAAAACGGGAAGGGGGCCGCATGGCCACCCTTTCCTGGGCCACTATTGGCCCTGGGGACCCCATCCCCCGGGGTTTGGCCATTATTAAAAAAAAAAAAAATGAGTAGGGGGGCCATGCAGCCCCCCTCCCCAGGCACATTTTGGCCCCGGGGACCCCATCCCCGGGGCCCGGCCATTCTCTTTTTTAAATTAAAGAGGAGGGGGGCCGTGTGGCCCCCTTCCCGGGCCACTCCTGGCCCCAGGGACCCCATCCCCAGAGCCAGCCCTTTGTGTTGGGGACCGTGGGGGGAGCCCCAATGTCCCCACGGTCCCGCTGGCTCCCCGCGTCTTGTGGGAGACGGCATTGCTTTTGAGCAAGGGGAGCTGCTGACATGCAGCTCTTCTTGCTCAAAAGCAATCCTGCTTTGCTTCAATGAAGTGAGAGCAGGTTTTCCTGCTCTCGCTTCAATGAAGCAAAGCAGAGTTTGCTATGACAGGGGCTCCCGCCCCGTCATAGCAAACAGCAATGTCCCGGGGGTGGGCACCGCGGAACATTGCAGGAGCCAGCCCTGGGGGGTGGTGGTCCCCAGGGCCATCAAGGGCTCCAGGAGGGGGCCACGCGGCCCCCCTCCCTTCAAGTACAAAGCCCCGGGGAGGTGGTGGTCCCCAGGGCCGAAGGTCCGTAACGGACCCCCAAATTTGCATATTTAGTGCCCCGGTGAGGTGGTGGTCCCCGGGGAATGTGGGGGGGCTCGAGCCCCCCCACACATATGTTTTTTTAATAATAAAGAGAGCCCCAAGGGAGGTGGTGGTCCCCAGGGCTGCGGGGGGGGCGCACCCCAGTGTTTAATTTGCAAAGCCCCGGGGAGGTGGCAGTCCCCAGAGCTGCGGGGGCCCCCATGGGCCCTTGCTATATAATTTGGGATTGCCCCCAGACCTGGCCCACCCGGGGGCTTAACAATCTCGGCAGGATTCACGCACCCAGCGTGAATTCTGCTGTTTAAAAAACAAATATATGCTTTTTTTGGCCCTGGGGGTCCCAGACCCCCTCAGCAGGCCTAGGGGGTCAGGGTGTTTCTACCCTGCCCCCTTTTCTTGTTTTTTAATGTTTTTTTCACTGTTTTCTTGTGACTCGGTTACCGAGTCACAAGATGGCTGCCAACACTTCCTGGTTTGGAGTATTGACAGCCAATCAGAGTGAAGCTCGTGCCCGGAAGATAACAAAACTTTTCTTTTTCTAATTTCTCTGGAACTACTGAACGGATTTACACCATTTAAAAAAAGGGCTCTTTCCGAACCAAGACCTACCTTTTTGCAAAATTTTGTGTAATTCCGTTCAGCAGTTCGGGCTGTAGCTTTGTCTAAAGTTCCTATGGAAATTAACATGGGGAAAACGTGTTTTGAGACCCCCCTTTTTTCTCAGCCCTCGCTTGACGAATCACACCGAAACTTTCAAGACAGGAGCTAACTGGAGTGCCCCATTAGTTTAAAAAATTTCACGCAAATTCGTCAACCGGCGCCAAAGATATTGGCAAAAGAAAAAACACTTTTTGAATAGAAAGGAGGTCCTAACTATAACTACCTACTGGTGACCGCTAGTAGGTAATATACATACATATATATTATCTACTGGTGGTCGCCAGTAGATAGTTATAGTTAGGACCTATTTTCCATAGGAAATCCGCAACATTCTATTTGAAATAACTTTGGCGCCGGTTGACGAATCTTCGCGAAATTTTCAAACTTTGTGGCCCGCTCCGGTCCACTCCTATCCTGAAAGTTTCGGGGTGATTCGTCAAGCGGGGCCGAGAAAAAGGGGTCCCAAAACGTGTTTTCCCCATGCAATTTTCCCTCTCGCAGCCCCGGGGACCGCCACCCCCCGGGGCTTCTTTTAAAAAAATAATAATTACCTATGTGGGGGGGCTCCAGCCCCCCCACATGCCCCGGGGACCGCCACCTCCCCAGGGCACTAATAAAAGAAATGTGGGGGTCCGTTTCGGACCCCCGAAGCCCCGGGGACCACCACCTCCCAGGGGCTTTGTAGATGTTGGGAGGGGGGCCGCGCGGCCCCCCTCCTGGAGCCTGTGATGGCCCTGGGGACCACCACCCCCCAGGGCCGGCTCCTGCAGTGTCCCGGGGTGCCTACCCCTGGGACACTGTAGTTTGCTATGGCTGGGCGCGAGCCTCGTGGCTCCCGTCCTGCCATAGCAAACTTGCTTTGAATTTCGGAAGAGAGAGCAGGCTGCTCTCTCTTCCAAAATTCAAAGCAAATTGCTTTTCCACACGGGGAGCTGCATGTTAGCAACGGACAGGGCCAGCCCCGGGGGATGGGGTCCCCGGGGCAAGCAGTGGCCTGGGAGGGGGGCCACACGGCCCCCTCCCCAAATTAAGGGATTTTTTTTTTTTTTAAAAAGGTCGGCCCCGGGGGGTGGGGTCCCCGGGGCCTAAGGAGGCCTGAGGAGGGGGACAACGCAGCCCCCCTCCATGAATTTTTTTTTTTTTTAAAGTTGGCAATGACCCGGGGATGGGGTCCCCGGGCCGAAATTGGCCACGGAAGGGGGCCCACGTGGTCCCCTTCCCGTTCCTTTAAAAAAAAAAAAATTAAAGGAGTCAGGCCCTGGGGGATGGGGTCCCCAGGGCCCAAAATAATTAAAGAAGGGGGGCCACACAGCCCCCTTTAAAAAAAATAAATAAAATCCGGCATCGCGCCGGAGGCCACGCCCCCTCCTTGGCAGTACTCTGCAAATGCGCCCCCTGGTGCATTTGCAGAAGAGGAACGAATTCCCCTTGAATACTGGCGGTCCCCGGGGGCCAACTAGCCCACCAGGAACCTCCAGTATGCGCCAGGGGGCTGCGTTGCAGAGAGGTGTTCTGAGGCCACACCCCTTTTTACACCTCTCTGCAACCTCTCTGTGGCACTTAATGGAGGTAGCTGGTGGGCTAGTTGCACCCCAGGGACCCTCAAGATTCAAGACGAGTTAATCCCCCGACTTAAAACGCGCCACAGGGCGCGTTTGCACAGTGGTGAAGGGAGGGGGTGGGGCCTGAGGTGACATGTGTGCAAACATGTCCTGTGGCATGTTTTAAGTTGGGGGATTAAGTCCCCTTGAATCCTGAGGGTCCCTGGGGTCCAACTAGCCCACCAGGTACCTCCAGTAAGCACCACAGAGCTGCGTTGCAGAGAGGTGTAAAAAGGGGCGTGGCCTTGGACCACCTCTCTGCAACGCAGGGCTGTGGTGCTTACTGGAAGTACCTGGTGGGCTAGTTGGGCCCCAGGGACCCTCAGGATTCAAGGTGACCTAATCCTGTAACTTAAAACGCGCCACGGGGTGCGTTTGCACAGTGGTGAAGGGAGGGGGCGGGGCCTGAGGTGACATTTGTGCAAACACGCCCTGTGGCATGTTTAAAGTTTGGGTATTAAGTCCCCTTGAATCCTGAGGGTCCCTGGGGTCCAACTAGCCCACCAGGTACCTCCAGTAAGCGCCACAGAGCTGCGTTGCAGAGAGGTGTAGAAAGGGGTGTAGCCTCGGACCACCTCTCTGCAACGCAGGCCTGTGGTGCTTACTGGAAGTACCTGGTGGGCTATTGAGCCCCAGGGACCCTCAGGATTCAAGGTGACCTAATCCCCCAACTCAAAACGCGCCACGGGGCGCGTTTGCACAGTGGTGAAGGGAGGGGCGGGCCTCAGGTGACATGTGCGCAAACATGCCCTGTGGTGCGTTTTAAGTTGGGGAATTAATTCCCCTTGAATCCTGAGGGACCCTGGGGGCCAACTAGCCCACCAGGTACCTCCAGTAAGCACAACAGAGTTGCGTTGCAGAGAGGTGAAAAAAGGTGCGTGGCCTCGGAACACCTCTCTGCAACTCAGCTCTGTGGTCCTAACTTTAGGTACCTGGGGGGCTAGTTTGGCCCCAGGGACCCTCAGGATTCAAGGGGACTTAATCCTGCAACTTAAAACGTGCCACGGGGCGCGTTTGCACACATGTCACCTGAAAAAACCATAGGTTTCAGGGACGTTATAGTTAGAAATTAGCATTTAAAAACCATTAAAATTCACTGAAAAAACCATAGGTTTCAGGGACGTTATAGTTAGTTGGACATTTCACTCGTACAAAACCAGAGAAATTCCGCTGTTATAGTTAGTTCAGCTAACTTTAACTCACGCCCCACAATGCACTGCTGATGACATCACATATTACATCATTCATGACATGGTCAGTGACATCACTGATGACATCACTGATGACATCTCAAATGACATCACTGATGACATCATCCAGTGACTGTGTGTTTCTATAAAGTTTAAATATGTTTTAAAAATATATGTCAAGGTGTATTGAAGAATGAGTGGGTGTATAAGTGTCTGGATGGAGGATTTAGTAGGTGCATGACTGACTGTATAAGTGAGTTATTAAATGTGTCTTACTGAATACATGGGTTAGTGACTAAACTGTGTGAATGTCTGTATCAGTCTGTCTGTTGTTGTGAAAGCTGCTGCATGGGTTGGTGAGTAGCTACATGAGTGTCTATCGGGTTATTGATTGGTTGCCTGAGTATTTGTA
Source organism: Calotriton arnoldi (assembly GCA_963921515.1). Classification (NCBI taxonomy): domain Eukaryota; kingdom Metazoa; phylum Chordata; class Amphibia; order Caudata; family Salamandridae; genus Calotriton; species Calotriton arnoldi. The sequence goes on along the minus strand of CAWUFW010015591.1, from coordinate 74,405 downwards.
AGGATGTCTGAGTGTGTGTGTGGGTGGGTGGGAGGTGTGTGACTCTTTGCATGGATGTGTGAGTGGTTGATTCACTGGGTGTATGGGTTCAAGAGTGCATGTGGAAACAGCTGTATGGGTGGGTGATTGTGTGTATGGTTATGTTGGTGAGTGAATGGATGTCTCAGTGGTACATGTGCGAGTAACTACATATGTAAAAGGCAGTATATGTGAGTGATCGTGTATATAAATAACTATATGTGAGAGTGAGTGATTGTGAGAGTGGCTGTATGGATGAGTGTGTACTTGTATCAGTGATTGTATAATACAGTAAGTATGCATTAGTATCAGTATGGATAAGTGAGGTGGTGTGTGTATAACTGTATAGGTGAGTAAATGGAAGTGTGATTGATTCTTTGCATGACTGACTAGGTGTGTGAGTAACTCTGGATGAGTGGCGGGGTGTGAGGGTCTGTATAGGTGTATGAGTGCATATCATAGTGTTGTATTGATGAGTGACTACATGTATGAGTGACTGTATGGGTGATTGAGTGGATGTGTGTGTAGACCTAGGAATCAGTGAGTGCGTATGTAGTAACTGGTATTGGTGTGTCGATGGTTTCAAAAATGGTAGTCTGTATTTTACAGTGGGTGTATCAAAGGTTATATTAGAGTGTGAGGAGGTGCATCAGATGTTCACGTGGATGATGTCATCAGTGATGTCATCAGTGATGTCATTTGAGATGTCATCAGTGATGTCATCAGTGATGTCACTGATCATGTCATGAATGATGTAATATGTGACGTCATCAGCAGTGCATTGTGGGGCGCGAGTTATAGTTAGCTGAACTAACTATAACTACGGAATGTCTCTGGTTTTGTACGAGTAAAATGTCCAACTAACTGTAACGTCCCTGAAACCTATGGTTTTTTCAGTGAATTTCTAAGGTTTTTTAAATGCTAATTTCTAACTATAATGTGCCTGAAACCTATGGCTTTTTAAGTGAATTTCAATGGCTTTTTAAATGCTAATTTCTAACTATAACGTCCCTGAAACCTATGGTTTTTTCAGTGAATTTCAAAGGGTTTTTGAATGCTAATTTCTAACTATAACATACCAGTCGCGTTTCCAGAGTGGTGGAGAAAGGTGAGCATGGCCTCCGAAATAACTCTTAGCAATCCCACTGTGTGGGATTTACTGGAGGCAACAGGAGGAGTAGTTAGCCCCCAACGTCAACCTTGGGGGCCAACTATCCCATTTATTACCACCAGTAAGTCCCACACAGCAGGATTGCTAACTTCTTATATCAGGCCCCGCCCCCTGCCTCCACCACTGTGCAAACACGCCCAGTGGTGCGTTTTAAGTTGGGGGATTAAGTCCCCTTGAATCCTGAGGGTCCCTGGGGTCCAACTAGCCCACCAGGTATCTCCAGTAAGTGCCACAAAGCTGCCTTGCAGAGAGGTGTAAAAGAGACGTGGCCTCGGACCACCTCTCTGCAACGCAGCCCTGTGGCACTTACTGGAGGTACCTGGTGGGCTAGCTGGCCCCCAGGGACCCTCAGGATTGAAGGGGAATTAATCTCCCAACTTAAAATGTGCCACAGGTGTGTTAGCACAGTGGTGCAGGGAGGGGGCGGGGCCTGATGTGACAAGTGTGCAAACACGCCCTGTGGTGCATTTTAAGTTGGTGGATTAAGTCCCCTTGAATCCTGAGGGTCCCTGGGGGCCAACTAGCCCACCAGGAACCTCCAGTAAGCACCACAAGGCTGCGTTGCAGAGAGGTGATCCAAGGCCACGCCCCTTTTTACACCTCTCTGCAACGCAGCTTTGTGGCGCTTACTGGAGATACCTGGTGGGCTAGTTGGACCCCAGGGACCCTCATGATTCAAGGGGACTTAATCCCCCAACTTAAAACGCACCACACAACTCTGTGGCGCTTACTGGAGGTGATACACAAAGGTAAATGAGAGAAAATACTCTCTCGATACCAAAAGGGCCGAGAGGAACTCTAAAGAGGGAGTACACCCTCCCGTGTTATAACACTTAATCACAGAAAGTACTCCCCTGATACCTTAATCGTATTCCACGATTATTGTTTTGGATGGATCATGATCAAACAGTGATGGGAAATCCCTATTTGAAGCTATGGATAAGATGCCACTAGGAAGTGGGAAAGGAGACAAGTCCTTTTGTTTTATATACCCTCACACACCCTAGTGGTGTCATGCTTCATTATCGGGTCACCCTGATGCCTAGAAGTCAGGGTGGGCTCAACCATATTTCAGGGAGCTCTTAGAGAAGTATTTGGCTAGGGGGAATAAAGATTAAAAATCCACAACAGATCCCAGTTTCCCTTTTTCTTGGATCTGCCAGGGATATTAAAATAGAGATAATAGGGTCGTTTGGGATATTATGGTCCTAGGACCCTAGTGCCAACATGTTTCAGTCTGCTTAAGCCCCTAAAGGGTGCTGGACTTTCTTCAGGGCGATGACGTGGTACCTCCTGGAATCAACAATAGTGAGGGAACTTCCCTATACTCTTTATAATAAGGGCAGATAGCTGCTCCTTTTTCTATTAACAGAGACTATTTATTTTTGATTACTCCATATGTGGAAAGATAAACAACAACGAAACCAGACATAGTAAAGCAATCTTTTAACAATTGTTGTTTCATGCTGTGAGTTGTGCTGCTGCCCCCTGTGTCACAATGGCCAGAAGGTGACAAACACAACATCGAACATACCTATTCGGTGTGTGTAAAACAATTTTGTTTAAATTTACCACACTCCACTATGTGGTTAAAAACCGTGTAGTGGCGACAATTTGTCGCATCCTGTCAGTACCTGCATACTTGTGCGTGTAAATCACTGTGAGACATCCGTGTCATCCACTCAAAGCAGCAACCGCTGCCATCAATCGCCGTGAAACTCATACATCCTGAACAATCAACTTTCAATCCTTACCCCATTGTGGGAGAGGTTGTACTCCATGTGGGACCTCACGTTATGATGGGGTAGCCCTGTAGTCACACTCTATTGCATAATAGTTGTAAAAAGGCCAGCATATTGTCATATTTGTGCATGAAACATAAATAAATGGTGAGAGACAAAAGCAAAGCACCAGGTTAATATTAGCGGTATATGTCCTCTGTTCAGGAGAGAATTACACTTGTACCTGCATTCAGCAACCATGCTCATAGTTACTCATGCCTCCAAGGGTCCTGCCCCGTAGTGTATCCTATTCGGTGTGGGTCCCGACGGCTCATCACAACAAGTGACCGGGGCGAGCTGATTAAGACGGATCACGCCAGCACGGGAGAGGCTGGGATGGATACGCCTACTTCCGGGGTCACGTACTGATTGCGTCACGCGACCCCCGACTATGATGGGAAGTGTAGTCCCCTGTATTCTATATCGTGCGTGTGTATGTTCCGAATCAGAATCAGAACGCGGTAATGTCATATAACGATCCGCTGTTTCAAAAATAAGATCCAGTGTTTTAGTACACTGGCTGTTGTACTTGGGTGCTAACATATTGAAACACTGGTCCTAGGAATAGATATGCTCATTGTAGTGTAGCGTACTGGCTGTGTGATGTGACTACCAGGTATGCTGGGAAGTGTGGTTCCCAGTGTACTGCATTTTGTATTTTTACGTGCCACAACGAAACGTGTCAAAATTGCTAAACACTACTACATTCTGTTAAGGGGTCACAAACTATAAAACATGGGGTTCAATGGTGGTAATTCCCGGGTCGGTTTGAACGGGGCAGAGGCCAGACAAATGATGAGTAGTCCTGTGTCTGTGTTGCCTAAGCTCGCGTACCATTATTATTCCCAGTGTACTGTATTATGTGTCTGCCTATACCGTAGCCCAAACGGGGTGTGTCAGTATCGCTAAAAACTACCGGATGTTATTATGGGGTCAAAAACTTTGTAAGTGAGGTCCAACAATGTTATTACCGAGGTTGGTGTAATCGAGGAAGGGGCCGGACCAATGATGCATAGTCCTGTGTCTAGATAGCCACAGCTCGCGTGCCATTATTAATTTCTGTTTCAATGTATGTGTTTCCTAGTCTATAATTGGGTATCAGACCCGGATACTACATCATATGTTTTCGCGTATACCCAAATTCCAGAGTCCTAAATGTCATAAAGGTCTCTCAGCAGACAGACAGAGATTATATAGTTCTGTGTTAGTTGAAATGATCACCTTCTTCTATTTAATTGGTTCCATGGTATGGAATCATTCAATCCAGAATCGATATACCCATCGTTGTTCTCGTTCCAGAAGTACTTTAGTAAGGTCACCGTCTCCCTTGACTTTTTCAATGATGGTCCACCATATGTCCTTGTCGGTGTGTTTCATCTCAACATAGTGAGACGTCAACTTGGTGGCTGAGATTGCCCTTCTGATGGTGCTCCTATGTTCGCTTATGTGCACCTTTATTTTCCTTCCTGTCATGCCGATGTACATGAGTTGGCATGGGCATTTGATCAAGTATACTACTTTGTCGCTGTTACAATTGGTATGTGACCGTTGTTCCCATGCATGGTGCATTCCAAGGTCAATCTCTTTCATGTGTTCAGTGTAGGGACATGCCACACAAGATCCTCACGGATAATGGCCCGTTACTGGTGGGTTGTTCCAGAGTGTCAGTTGGTGAGTTACTTTAGATCTCTGTGAGTTGGTATGTATCAGTGTATCTCTGAGGCTCCTATTTCTCCGAAAGGAAAACATTGGTTTTTCAAATGTAAGTTTATTCGATGTCAAGACCGACCACCTTTTATTGATGATTTTCTTGATTTCATTTGATGAAGCATTATATGTTGTAACACATATAAGTGTATCTTTCTCTTCTTTTGAATGGGATTCAAGAAGAGCCTCTCTAGGTGTATTCCGGGATCTTTTTCTTGCTTTCTCGATAATCCTTTTTGGGTATGCTCTTTGTTCCAATTTTCTCAACAGTGTTTCTGCTTCTGTCTTGTAGTCCTTGAGATCAGCGCAATTCCTGTGAATGTGCAGGAACTGTCCAATCGGTAAATTTTCTCTTAAAGCGCGCGGGTGCGTGCTATAAAAGTGTAACAGACTATTTTTGTCAGTAGGTTTTGTGTAAAGTGAACTGACCAGCCTGCCGTCCCTGGCGCTGATTTTCACATCTAGGAATGAGACATGTTCACTATTAAAACTCATAGTGAATTTTAAGTGTGGGTTTAGCTGATTCAACCAACCGTGGAAATTCCCCAAGGTGGTTGTGTCGCCATCCCAGATGACCAGGATATCATCAATGTATTGCAACCACTTACTGATGTTGTTAGAGTAAGGGTTGATGGGTCAAATGTGTTGTTCTTCTAATTGGACCACGTACAGACATGCTATGCTAGGCGCAAAGGTGCTGCCCATCGATGTTCCATGGACCTGTACATATAACTGGTCTTCAAACCTGAAGAAATTCCCAGTGAGTGCTAAGCACATCAGTGTGATCACCCAGCTCACCGGGGTGTCCCAGACCCAATTTTCCTGTTTCAGAAGGTCTTCTATAACACGGATACTTTCTTCTTGCGGAATGCTAGTGTATAGCGCTTCAACGTCCAGGCTTACTGGAGGTACCAGTGCAAAGCCCCGGGGAGGTGGTGGTCCCTGGGGCTCGGGGGTCCGTAACGGACACCTGCATTTCCACATTTAGTGCCCCGGGGAGGTGGTGGTCCCCGGGGCGTGTTGGGTGGCTTGAGCCCCACCACACAGGTTTATTTTATTTAAAATGAGAGCCCCGGGGAGGTGGCGGTCCCCGGGGCTGCGGGGGCCCCCGTGGGCCCACGCTATTGAATTTGCGCATGCCCCCGGGACCTGGCCCACCCGGGGGTTCAATAATAACGAAGCGGGGGAGTCCACACTTCGTTTTTTTTTTATTTTCACTGCAAGATTTGCGACCCCATCGCAAATTCTGCCGTTTTAAAAAATTAAAAAAATGTTTTTTGTCCCTGAGCAGGCCTAGGGGTCAGGGTGTTTCTACCCTGCCCCCTTTTCTTGTTTTTTATCTTTGTTTTACTGTTTTCTTGTGACTCGGTTCTACCGAGTAACAAGATGGCTGCAGTGCCAACACTTCCTGGTTTGGAGTGTTGGCAGCCAATTAGAGTGAAGCTCGTGCTCGGGAGGGTTCGCCAATCTACCGCGGCCACAGTTATCGAAACGTTTTCTTTTTCTAATTTCTCAGCAACTACTGAACGGATTTACACCATTTGAAAAAAAGGTCTCTTTCTGAACCAAGACCTACCTTTTTGCCAAATTTGGTGTAATTCCGTTCAGCAGTCCGGGCTGTAGCTTTGTCTAAAGTTTCCTATGGAAATTAACATGGGGAAAACGTGTTTTGGGACCCCCCTTTTTTCTCGGCCCCCGCTTGACAAATCACCCCAAAACTTTCAAGACAGGAGCGCCCCACTAGTTTTGAAAAGTTTGCGAAGATTCGTCAACCGGCGCCAAAGTTATTGGCAAATCAAAAAACGCTTTTCCAATGGAAACTGGGTCCTAACTATAACTACCGACTGGCGACCGCAGGAAACAGCCACACCACCGCAGTTTCAATAACACAGGTTTTTTAATAGCAAGGAAACAGACGCGTTTCGAACTTTCGTTCTTTTTCACATGACCCGTTTTTTTCACTTTGATTCCTTAAATACAACGTCATCCTGACGTGTTGTAAAACAACATAAACAAAATACTATGCATATCACGCATGTTCCTATTCTCAACAAAACTTTATTGATAAGTTCCTAGAAACAATGAGTTTTTTAATCCTTATAAATATCTGACCATGCTACTGTGTATTTAAATCATAGTGATTCAAAAAAATCTTTTAAACATGATTATTAAATGAGAAGTCATCATCTTAGTGTGGCCATCTCACATTACTCTACTCATGGTTCAATCATCATTTGATGTATGTAATGGTCAAAACAACATTAAATGGTCTGAACAACAGGCAGATGCCAACAGAGGGGACAGGACAATAACCCAAAAAAAGGGGATCTACAAGAACACACCACTGCCCAAGCGCACACAATCTCCACCCAGCTTCAGTGACTATCCCGCAAGCAACAACAAGGCAAAGGGACAGCATGGAGCATCAACGCAACATGGGAGCCTCGCAGACACCGGCCCACATGAGACAGACCTCCCCAGACACCAAGTCTGCACAGTTGGAAGTGGAGCCTTCCCAAGCAGCGTCCATGTCAGACAAACTGGATAAGGTGTTAGCGGCCATTGAACATTCGAGAGTAACCATGGAGGACAGATTTGGGATGCTAGCCATGGACCTTAACTTACTCAGGGATGATCACAGGAAATTAGCGGACTGTCACGACTTGCTCCCTGCATTTTCGTGTCCACCACCAGGGGGCTGAACTGTGGGACTCTCCAGTGTCATAACAAGCTTCTAGACCCTCCCCTTCATGTACATACTGACTTCCAGCCATTTGAACACTATTTGGGAATTGACATCCATTCCCAATCCATACCGGGTTTTGTGGAAGCCAGCCTGCTCTTGTTGGAAACTCCATTACCTAGAATTCCCTGCTCACTGCTTCGTCTCCACCCCTGCAGGCCAAGGATGGGTGGAGGAATTCAGCTCACCTGTGGCTGGCTGCTGCTAGCCAGCTCACACCTGATGCATGTGATTACTGTGAGCTCTTTTAAGCCCCAGCTCCCTTCAGCCCAGTGTTGGTCATTGTAGCTGTATACCGGTGAGACCGATCCTTGTTCCCAGTGTTTTCTGAGCTTTTGATACCCTTGTTTCCAGTATTTCCTGAGCTTTTGCTATTCCTTGATTCCTGAGCTATAGTTTCCTTGTTCCTGAACTAGCACTGCCTGCAGTGCTACCTTGACTCCTGAGCCTTAGCATTCCTTGTTCCTGACCTGCAGCAGTTTCCCTTCTCCTGAACTAGCACTACCTGCAGTGCTACTTTGACTCCTGAGCTTTTGCTCAATTCTTGTTCCTGACCCAGCACTGCCTTATATGCTACTTTGTTTTCTTGATTCCTGAACCTGCACTATTCTTGTATACCCTTGTAGCCTCCCCTTCTGTATATCCTTTTCCAGTCCCTGCCTTTCTTCCCATTTCCTTGGTTCCAGTTCTAGTTTGCTGTCTTTCTATTTCTGCTGTCTTGCTTCTGTTACCTTGTATGTTTGTTACCTGCTTTCTGCCAAGTGTGCCCTGTGATTTCCTTCCTTTCCTGTTAAGCACTCCTCCTTGCTAGCTCCTTGTCTATTGTGCTTGTGTTTAGTTCTACCCCTTTGCTGTTACTGCCTTGCATGTTCCTGTTTGATCGCCAGGATCCGTGGGCACAGCTGACTACCTAGGTGGTGTTTCTTGTTCACTGTGAATATTGTCTTTGAGTTACTGTTATAACATCACCATAGGTATAAGCTCCACAGACCCTGCCTTTGCATACATATCCTATATGTGGGTATTTTCAGTCAGTATCTGTAACAGCAATTGTGGGTGAGGAACCTACTGAGCTTTAGTCTTACAGTGTGGAGCTCCTGAGTGCTTTACCCCACATTCCCTTTATTGTTAATGTTGTATTATATATATGTCTTGCACGTCTGTCCTGGGTGTAGTTAGTCTGAATGCTAAATTGCCTTGTGAGTGCCCTTCCTTTCTGAGTCTTAGCCATCTTGTTCCTTTGTACAGGCTTCCCCTTTGGATCCCTTTTCTCCTCTGACTTCCTGTGTGATCCTGGGCAGCGCTGTACTCCTCTCTCTGTGTACATTTTCTACCCCATTCCCAGTCCTTGCCCAAGTCCCTGACTGTGTTCCCGACATAGTCCCTGACAGTCCCTGACAGCGGACAAAGTAAAGCAGGGGGAAAAAACACTCCAAACCATGGAACCTGAAGTGCAGTCACAACAAGAAATCCTGAAAGACCAGCAATCTAGGGTGAAGATCCTGGAAAACAAAGTTAAAGACCTGGGAGGGCGCTCCCGCCGTAGCAATATCCAAATCCTGAATCTGCCGGAAGGAGCAGAAGGGTCCGACCCCATTCAAAAATCGAAGCAAGGATCAAAACATTCACTCAGGCGAAGGACTTGACCCCTTTCTTTTCTGTAGAGAGAGCGCACAGGGTCCCGGGGTGCAGACCACCCCCGGGATTGCCACCCATGCCGTTCCTACTGAAACTGTTACATTACCAAGACAGAGACACTGTCCTTCGGGCTGCTAGGCAACAAGGACCGCTCCGATTCGAGGACAAACAAGTTATGTTGTTCCCGGATTACTCCCGAGCTGTCCAAAGACAAAGGGCAACTTTCTTGGAAGTCAAACGTAACCTGTGCCAAAAGAACATACAATATGCCCTCCTGTTCCCTGCCCGCCTCAAAATCGGTCATGACGGTACTACAAACTTCTTTACAGATCACAAGGAGGCGAGTGACTGGGTGGAGCAACGGCTGGTGGGGATAAACAGCCACGGAACGATACAAAAGCATCGGCCCTCCAGACATCAACGGCGGCAATACAAGAGGGTCACCCTAAAGCAACTGAGCCCATGCCCTGGACCCTCTGAAAAGAACTCCCCAGATCTCAAGCAAATTATATCGGAACGCAGGAAAGCACTGCAAGCGGCAGCAGAGTTGGGGCTGATGCTGGAGAGCTCGGACAGAGAAAAGGGCCCACATATCTTCACCTCAGAAGAGGAGGTAAGTGACACGAAGACCTCCTGAGATGGCTCAATCACTCCTCCATTGGTCACCCCTCAAACGGCAGACACGCTGGTCTGAAGGCCACTTTAGCACGAGGCAGACACGAGGCGATGTTCCCACTAAAGCCTAGGTACCCAGCAAGAGGACAGTGTCATAGACACGCGAGACACCGTGGTAAAGTAATTTGAACGTTGCTGGATTGTACACCGGACTAAGATACCACATGTGGGGGGAGGTGAGGGGACACCCACCGGCATCCCATATATATTGTCTAAATGCGGGCGGCCGCAAGATCAGCGGCTGGCATAGACGAAAAGCAGCCCCTTTCAAGCAACGAACTAAGGAAGGTGCATAATGTCTAGTTTGGACGTATCGTCTCGAGCGATAGGTCCTTCATGTTGGGAATACTTCCCGTTACTTAGTTATACCCTTTCCCCCACCACACGTTCCCAAATAACCCCTAGTGGGACATACAGGCGGGATGACGAAGTGTACGTGGGTGGTTGGCATAATGGGGAGGAGACGCAGGGGAGAGACCCGGCACAACGACCAGAAAGTCTGCACCCTAAGCACACGACAGGACAGTCAACAAGATTCCTAATACAGATATAATGATTCTTACACTAAACATCAGGGGCATACATACCGCGAGCAAACAATACGCCGTAGATGCATATATAAAGAGACAGCAGGCACAGTTAGCTCTCCTACAGGAGACACATTAACGACCGGTGAGGTAGATCGCTTATGTAAGAAGTGGCGGGGAAATATATGTGCTACAACCTACTCAGCATTTGCTAGAGGTGCCCTGATCTGGATAAGACCGGGGACTCCCTTCGTGAGCATACGCGTATAGTAGACAAAGAAGGTCGATATGCCTTACTCGAGGGGTTATTGGAGGGCCAGCCAATACTGTTAGGGAGCATGTATGCTCCTAAAGTAGAGCAAGATAAATTCTGGACTCTCCTCACTGGGGTCTTAACCCAATACACATTAATCCCATGGCTATTAGGGGGCGAGTACAAATGTGCTCTAGATATCCACCTTGACAGATCCCACCCCCGCTAGTACAGTCTCCTGTGCGTAGGCAGACGGAACAATATCAAACTCTGGTAGCACACTGGGCACTGGCGGATGCATGGCGGGCACGGAACCCAGATACCAGAATATATTCCTTCCACTCCATTTCACATAACCTGCGAGTGCGGCTTGACAGATTTCTCTACTCTACAACAACACTCCCGAGAGTCCAACACACAGACTATCTCGGCAGGGTTCTGTCGGACCATGATGCACATATACTGACCCTTAGATGGAGGCCACCCCACCCCCCATGCCCACCTGGAAGCTGCCACGAGATTGTCTCACAGATCAGGTGTTTTGCCACGACCACGGGGACAATATCCGAGAGTATTTTACAATAAACACCAGCGCGGCGTTGTCCAGAGTAATAGAATGGGACGCATTCAAAGTGGGCGCCAGGGGGCATTGCATACAACAAATAGTGGGAATACGTAAAACACTTAATCACTGCAGCGAGCGGAGGTAGCATTAGCGGCATTAACAAAAAAGGCCGACGCAGGTGGAGCCACCCCAGCCCAATTGGCGACAGCCATTTCGTCACATGCAGAGGCAATGAGGGATTTACGTAAGTACAATTTTAGGGTGCAAGCAACCAAGGTACACAGAGAGGGTAATAGAGCTGGGACACTCCTAGCGTGGTTGGCCAAGCAAGACACGGACATGAAGCTGGTTACGGAAATAATAGATAAGACCGGGATCCTCCGATATTCGCAGGTAGATATATTGTTCACCTTTTACGACTATTACTCGGGTATTTATCAAGCCCCGGCGCAGCGGGATCACCAAGCCGTAACCCACTTCCTCCGCTCATTGCCCATACCCCGCATCCCATCAGCAGACAAGAAAACATTAGAAGCAAATATCACGTCCCCGGCAGTCACCCAAGCAATCAGAGCATTGGCGTGCAATAGAGGTCCGGGAATAGACGGCTTCCCGCTAGAATATTACAGCACTTTTTCAGCCCAACTGACACCCCGCATAGTAGCCATGACGCACTAGAAAGAGGCAAGCTCCCAGGATCACTTTGGAAATCTATTCTAGTAACATTCCTAAAACCACACAGAGACCCAAAGCTCCCGGACTCATACAGGCCCATAACACTGCTTAATGCAGACTGTAAAATACTGGGCAAGATACTGGCAGACCGCTACACCCAAATCCTCCCGCCACTGATCCACCCAGACCAATGCGGGTTTGTCCCGGGATGAAATACTTCTCAGAATTTATGTCGGCTGTTCCACGTACAAGCTAGGGCAAACGCTCAATTCCCCAATGCAGCATGTCTGATTCTAGACCTTGAAAAGGCCTTTGACACTCTTACGTGGCCGTACCTGTTTGCTGTCCTCCGCAGAATTAATCTGGGGCCTATCCTGATGGCATATACACGACTTTTATACAAAGGCCTAACCTCGCGGGTGAGAATGGGTAAATACTTTTCTGCTCCATTCCTGATAGAAAGGGGCACGAGACAAGGGTGCCCCCTGTCCCCCCTACTGTTTGCTCTGGCAGTAGAGCACCTGGCAATACGTTTGCGCCGGGAGGGCGAGACATGGGGTATCCCGATAGCGGGCACGGTACACTGCGTGTCATTGTATGCAGACGACCTCCTGTTATATGTCCGTGATATTACTAGCGACCTCACCCCAATCTGGACGAAGCTACAAGACTTTGCGGAGGCCTCCGGTCTCAAAGTAAATTGGGACAAATCCATGATTTATCCTTTGACCTCACATTTGGCCCCTCTTGACATAACCATCGGGGATCAGAAAATTACCTGGAGCGCTGCAGCGCCTAGATACCTGGGGGTGAGACTGTATCACTCTCCCAAGGGCCTGTATGAAGGAAACAAGAACGGCGGTGAGCTTCTGGAAAACATTACCCCTAGCCCCCATTGGGCGAGTAGCCCTCGCTAAAATGATCATAGTCCCCAGATTTCTCTATCACTTTACTAACCTTCCAGTGATACCACTGCGTCCCTTCTTCCGGGAATTAGATACGCTGCTTGCCTCCCTGATCTGGGGAGAGGGTCGTCATAGGGTGCCCTACCCATTCTGTACCTACCCACAGATCAAGGGGGACTGGGAGCACCGTCCTTCGAAGCGTACTTTCTGGCAGCGCAACTGCAGTGGTTATCGCACTGGACGGCAGAACGTCATATCGGAGAAACAATCACTAACGAAGGACGGGTACCTCTCCCGGCAATATGGAGAATGGTAATGCCCGGTAACAAACCGATGCATACTTACCCCCTGCAGGTGTCGATAGCCGCACGTGCATGCTGAAGATACACCGTATGTCAAGAGGCAAGCCCCTATACTCCCCCCTACTTCCACTAGTAGGGTTACCCCGAAAGGACAAATACTACACTACTCGAGCCCTTCAGGTATGGACTGAGCACTCAATAACCGAGATGGAATCACTATTCGAGGATGGACAGCTACGGACTTATGACCAATTAGTGGAGGACTATGACATCCCTCTGGGCCAATTCCTGCTACATAGGCAACTCGTAGACAGCAGTCATCAATACTGGGATTTGACCGAGGGGGAACCTCCAACACATCTGGTACTACACACGATCCTGTTTATGGGAGCAGGTAGACACCTAATTACCTGGCTCTATAAGGCTATCCGGGAACTGATTCTTAAGCCACTATACTCATTAAGACAGACATGGGAAGACGAAGTGAGAAGGGCATTCAATGATAATGAATGGGAGAAGGCTCTGGAATATCCCAAAAAGGTTTCCAGAAATGCGCGCTTCAAAAACATACAATTCAACATTCTCCATAGAGCATATCTCACGCCACAACGCCTCCATCGTTTCTATCCAGACACACACTTTGCAAGTCCCCGTTATCAGGCCCCTGAGGTAGGATTCAAACATATGTTTTGGGATTGTCTCACCATCCAGCAGTACTGGAATAAAATACACCAGACACTTCGAGCGACAACAAATATCATGAGCATATATACATGGGAGGCATGCGCCCTTGGGATATTCCGTAGGTGAAAGTCCAAAAACGTGCAGAGCCGCTTCGCATCCCTAGCTATTCTCTTGATGAAGAGGGGATTGGCCATGTATTGGTGGGCCTCGGAGGGACCCTCGAAAAACCTGGGTGGGCGTGGTAGAAAAGTGGGGCGCAGCAGAAGAAGAGGTATTGAGAGATGAGGAAGTGAGGGGAATGCGCAAACACCCCATATCTCTAGAATGGGCACAGCTATTACATCAATTCAAGCATGAAACCGCACATGCGGAATCACCTGAGGCCTCCCAACCCCAGATGCCACACCTATCTCCGACTGGACCGGCAGAAGTATGCAATAGGATAGGCCCAGGAACCTAAGGTGGATGCCACGTAAAGGTCATGCCAGTTAACCTCACACATCAAGCCGGGATTACCCGTAGTGGCCCCCACCTACATGCATGAAATCACACTGTGAAGTCACGCTATAACCAACCACACAATAGCTCACAGCGATATGCATTCCCGCCGTTCCCTTATAACTTCCCCAGTTCACCCCCAAAGTTAGCAGTTATTACTCTCAACCAGCAGTTCCCGAAGCTGGTGATAATTAAAAGGGAACCCATTCACCTCATATCACATTTCATAGCACCTATACATAAATATGGGGATAGACATAACTCCATGACCGTGGGAAACTTAACCCAGCTATGTTCTTGAAAGTGTATTAACAAGGTAATTGGACCTGCCAAGAAGGTAACACCCAGAATGCACCACTGATAAATGTTAATTGTATACTGTACGAAAAGTTATTGCAAATTCGAACATCTGCAGTTATTCCTCTTTTTCAGCAAACACATGTTGATATATTATAACTGTACTATGTCAATTTGTTACGTGAAATGCTAAAACCCAATAAACAAATTTAAATTTTAAAAAAATGGTCTGAACAACACTGCACTTACGTGTATAGTACCTGTTAGACTGGGGTAGCTTGGCGCGGAGCGGGTAGGCTAAACTCCGGATGCACTGTGTAAAGCATCTGCGCAGTCCACACTCACAGGCGACACACTAGGCACACTACAAAAGAGACTCCACACCAGGTTGCGTAAAACTAGTCTTGTATTAGGAAAACACATTAGAGTCATAATCACAGGCACATATAACGCTGTGCCAACTGTTACCAGGTAGCAATTTACGGGGGGGATTATGTACAAGGCAGGGACAATCAGGCTGCTGCCAGAACCATCACAGAGTACAAATAGTGCATGTAACTGTCAGTAGTAAATGTGTAACAGCCAGTATCTACTCTCAAGATCATGAACTTAGCAAGGTCCCTTTAGCATGAACCCAAGTAGGCATAAACCTGCGAACGTAGAGGCATCATCAGTAGCATAAAGGCATGATCAACCCCTTTGGCATAAATCACATTTGCATGAGGCATAGGCCACCTTAGATCCGGTAGAAGTCCAGTATGCATAAAACCATCAGGATAACCTTAGGGGAAAAGCATTAGGCATAAATACATTATGCATACATCATGGCATTACTGAGAGAGGCCTATCCTGCACAGAACCATCTGTATAAATGCAGCATCCCAATAGGCCCAGATCATAATCCCCTCATTAGGCATGAACCATGAGCATGGGGCATAAAACATAATCAGTAGAGCCCACATGAGGCAATAACCCCTTCCTTAGTTGCACATCTCATCAAGCCGTGGTGAGCACATTATACCGAACACCCATAATGTGCATAGGGGTCATCCAGGGACACATCAATACATCTGGGCATCAACCTTAGGCATCAACCCACATTATGCATTCTCATTAGTATCAGTACATTAGGCATAAACGCATGAGATCAGGCATAACCTAAAACATCCTTGCCTGACATTAGTATTAGGCATCAGACACATTATGCACAAAACCATCAGTGTAAGCATTAGGGGAAAAGCATTATCAGCCTGCATCCCATTATGCATGTATAAATGC
This sequence comes from Calotriton arnoldi, assembly GCA_963921515.1. Taxonomy (NCBI): domain Eukaryota; kingdom Metazoa; phylum Chordata; class Amphibia; order Caudata; family Salamandridae; genus Calotriton; species Calotriton arnoldi. The sequence continues at coordinate 58,688 of CAWUFW010015591.1, read as the reverse complement.
ACTTCTCATAACATTAGCAGAGCACCTTATGTAAATACACCCGGGTGCCAATGCACCATCACTGCGCATCACCCGTACACTGCAAAAGTACTTCTGACCCTAGAAGTGGCAGTACCCAGTCACGTTGGTGCCCCCTCCGGGACTCTGAAATCAAAAGGGCCCCAAATCGTTGCAGCTGTGTAGAGCCAGACCAGTTCCGGGTAAGTTGGAGCCAGTTCCTCGGGGACTCCGAAATGAAGAAAATGCCCCACACGGTGTGGCGGTCCGCCACTGAGCAGTTTCACAACCACGGGCCCCACAACACATGGAAGGCGGCCACGCTACCTCCCGACAGCCAGCACCCAGCCCCACTCACCACTCCTTGGGGCTGGGCAGATGAAGTCGCAGCCGGACTCGCTTCTGCGGCGCCGCTGGGTCCATGAACCAAGCACTGGCACCCTCGGTCTCGTCGGGTCTGAGCCCTTTCTCGTGCTTTGAATTTGCCCCAAACACAACAGGCTCCTCTGAGCAGGCTCCGCAACCCTCCCAACTCGATAACTCACCACGCACTGAGAGTTACCTGGGGAGACGAGGCTGGCAGCGGCGTGAGGCTCTACCAGTTATTTCTCCACTGCCAGTCTTGGTCTTCTCTGTTTCGGCAGCCCGCGGGGCTCTCCTGATATCACCCGGGCCGCAGGCACGGCAACACACGGGTGGGGGGGCTCCTGCCGGGCCCAGGCTCTCCTTGCCGGCACACGCGGGGCTCTCCATGAGCACGGTAGCCCCGCTCTACCACACGCCAACTTCTGGCTGCACGCGGCAGGCCCCTCCCCCAACCAGGCAGCCTGCCGTGCTTCCTGCTTTCGCCAATCTCGGTGGCGGTGGCTTCACTCGGGGTCGCGGCGGTGATTCTGTCTCCCGGTGAACGCGGGGTGGGCACCTGCTCTTAAAAATAGCATAAAGCGGGGTGGGCTCCCGCTAAAGGTGATTAAAATACGGCACAAATGCGGGGTGGGCTCCCGCCGATCTCAGGAGCGCAGGGGGGATTCCCACCCTCCGGGATTCCCTCGAAGCACGTCGCAGCCTCAGTGCTGCAGGATCCACGCTCTTTCCTCCTGGCAATTTAAATGTTGCGCTCACAAGGTGCTAGAGAGCAGGCACAGGCTGGAATAACACTGTAGCACTCACGAGGCGCTAGAAGCACCAAAAGCTTCCGGGATGAAAGGATAGCGCTCCCCATCTGGCAATCAAGAAAGTAGGGCCCACGAGGCGCTAGAGTGCAGGCAGGGAAACACAGTCCATCCGAATATAGCGCACCCCGGGCACTAGACAGCAGGCAGACTAGAATTGCAGCACCCCCGAGGCGCTAGAGGCCAGGAGAGCCCAGTCATTGCAGTGCGAGATCAGCAGGCAGTAGGGCAGCTCACCAAAAATGAAGCAGCAGTTCCTGGAAACAGTCAACCTCCATTAAGATGCCAATCCTCCCAGCGCAGCAGTCTCCACTCCAGCAGAGTCTCTCCTGGTCTTGTAGAAAAGCAGAGGGGCACAGGTGGGCACAGGGGCAAGCACACAGGGTCCAGTGGTGGTTCCTCCTGGCAGAATGTCCCCTCTACATCAACATACACAGCCCAGCCCTCCCCTCATGGAGTCACAGCTCCTCTATATATACGCCCCTCACCCCACCTACCAGAAAGGGCCAGAAGCTTCTGGAAGGCTCCCTGGGGAAACCGGTCCCAACTGGTTTGTCGGGGAGGTGTAGAGCACCCTGTCACTTCGAGCACTAGACCGGCAACCCACCTCAGGCAGGCAGGCACAAAGTACACCAAAATGGCGACTATTAAAAGGTGACATTTTCTAAAGCAGTGTAAATAAACCTGCGTACACCATTGCACAGCATTTATTATTTTCCGCACAACCACACCAAACATACATATTCATTGTGTTTTATGGTAAACCACCAATTTCATGTTGGGAAAAAACTAGGGGGAAGGCAACAAAAGTTCCGGGATGACCCTGCAAGCAGGGCCAAGTCCAACACGACCCCCTCCCAGCCAAAAGCCGGGGTAGACCAATCAATGCCTTGATGGGCTTCCCTGCTTGGGGCGAGAGAACATGGACGTGGGCCCACAACTGCAGGGGCACCCGCAGGTTCTCTGCCATTCTGGACCCTGGTGGTTCCCTCCGTCAGAGCTCCCAGGACCTCCCGAGCTACCCCACTGGTACTCTCTAGTTGGTTGCGGCCAGGACCGGCCCCTAGGCCATCCAGATGTCTCGGGTCCTTGCCGCCTCACCGAGTGGGGGGCAGTAGCCCCAGGCACATAGTACCATTTGGCCACTCTTCCTCTTCTCCGTGCAGTTCCAAACTGCCACTGGTCCTCCCACCTGGGGTCCGCACCCTCAGGCTGACCAGAAGTCAGGGGCGAGGCTCTCCTCCCCCTGGCTCTCCTTCTGGGTTCCGCACTCTCCTCCCCTGCAGGGCACCCTCAGAACACCACTCTCCCACCAGTCCCGGACCTTGACCCGGTAACTGATCCACCACCCTAGGGTCTAAACCCTTAGGCAGCACCAGTGCCAGAGGAGAGTCCTCCCTCCCTCTGCACCCCCTCCCAGAGTTCCGCAACCTCCCACCTGAAGAAGTACCCCTGGAAGACAAACCGGGTGGGACACTGATGACAGACATCCCTCCCTCCCTCCAGATCAGTCAGTACCTGAACCTGGCCTCCCCAACCCAGGATCTTGACCCTGTGGTTGAGCCGGTGCCAGAGGCGAGTGCTCCCTCCCTCTGCACCCCCTTCCAGAGTTCCGCACCCTCCCACCTGGAGAAGTACCCCTGGAAGTCAAACCGGTAGGGACCCTGATTACAGGTGTCCCACCCTCCAGGTCAGGCAGTACCTAAACCTGGCATCCCAGCCCAGGATCTAAACCCTGTGACTGAGCAGACCCCAGAACCACTGGAGCTCCGTTTACAGATGCCCCTGGTTCTCCTGACACTAGGGGATCCTCCTCAATGGACGGCCCATCAGGACAGCCTAGGCTCCCAACCTGGGGTTCCCTTATGGAACTCTCCAGGCCCTGAGACTGCGGTTGGGGCACCTTGGGACACCTCCCCGTCTCACTCCTTCTCCTTGTAGACAGGACGTGAGGCCCTACAACCCTCCCACTACACCAGGACCTAGCTGGGCTACTTTAAACCTCTCCCACCTCTCTGGGTTGGAAAATCCTTGAACCACTCCCTTCAGGATCACTCCCCAATGCCTCTTCAGACACTCTGGCACTTACCCAGAGGTCTGTCTCCCGTGCAAGCTCCCTGGGATCAGGGAACCCACACTGCAACAGGTGTTGGCGCCTCTTTGGAAAGCAATTACTGAGCACGTGTTCCCTGATAAGTAGATGGAACAGCCCTTCCCAATCGTTCACCGCGCTACACACCACCCAATCCTCCAGTGCACCACAACACGTATCCACAAACTCCCCCCAGGACTGGCGAGACCGTTTTTTACAGCCTCTGAACTTCAACCGGCACCCCTCTTCCCGGGAACCAGGTACCATCTTCCGGGCTCTGGGAGTGGGACTTCCGACACTGGAGTCACTTCCGCTGCCACCACTGGACCCCACCCTCCCTGGTGAGACCAGACTCCTGAAACCACTCTCAGGGGACAACCTACCCTCTAGAGCTAGTTTCTCCCTGGCGAAGGCCCTCTCTGCCTCCGCCATCCTTTCCTGCGCTAGGACCCTCTCGGTCTCTAGCCTCTTCTCTTCCACACTCAGCTGCGCTAGCTCCACTCTGAGCCTCTGCAACGCCAGCTGATGCTCCCTTTCTTCCCTCCTATCTATCCATTCCTCTGGGGACAGGGAAAGGGATGGGGCACTGCCCCTGGGACTGGACCCAGCATGGGACTCCCTATCTATGGTGTCCTCACTAGCTACTGGCGTCCCCGCCCTGTCATCTTCTTCCTCCTCTTCAGAGTAAGCCTGGGCGTAGTTCGCGAAGTAGCGCTACGCGAAGCTACGCAAAGTGCAGTTCGCACTACGCGAGCTACGCGTAGCACTACGTGAACTGCGTAGTGCACTGTTCGCAATGATTGCACAGTGCCGGATGCTTGTCCGCACTGTGCAATCATTGAAAACGGCATCTTGCACAGTGTGAGCTGTCTTTTACTGCCGCTCGAGTAGATTTTTACTCGAGCGGCAGCTTTCAACGCGGACTGGTAGTTTCTCATCGCGAGCGGTCGCGAGCATACGCGACCACTCGCAATGAGAAACCTGACCTCCCCCGTTGAGAATCTCGCCGGGAGGTTTATTTTCCTCGCTCGCGATTGGCAACTTGATGTTGCTGATCGCGAACGAGGAAAAAGTCTCGCCGGGATGTCATTTTGCTTGCTCGCGGTCGCCAACTTGACGTTGAGGACCGCGAGCAAGCAAAAAATGACCGCTGCACTACGCTACGCGTGTTTGCACTGTGCTACGTGCAATTCGCGTTGTGCGAAGTAGCGCAAACTTCGCAAACTACGCGAGCGTAGCGTAGTGCTTTGCCCAGGGTTACTTCAGAGCCACCGCCCTCCAGGGTTATGGACTGGGAACCCTCGCTCTCAGAGTCCTCCCTACTCTTGGGATCCTCCTCAGGGTCTCCCTCAATTCCACCCCTTAGATATGCAGAAGGGTAATCTGAAAGGTCCCCACAGAGCTCTAAGGGTTCTCCCCTTTTAAAGGCTTCATAGAGGAACAGTTTTCTGCGGGAGTTGCCTTCTAAGGGTATCCCCTTTTCCTGCATTAATTCATTACTTCCTCCTCAGTGTACTCCCAAATGTTCTCCTCATCATAGGCTAACTCCATCTCGGCGAGATACACAGCCCCCAGTAAACAGGGGAACACAATCCAAAAATGGCACTTTTAGGAGGAACAATAATCAGACAAAATAATCCCCAAATCTGTGATTTCCTAAGTGCAGAGTTTGTAGTGCAAACAGCTGTCGCCGTGGTACTGCCCAAACACAAGTCCTATCCCACTGCTGAACACCAATGTTAGACTGGGGTAGCTTGGCACGGAGCGGGTAGGCTAAACTCCGGAGGCACTGTGTAAAGCATCTGCGCAGTCCACACTCACAGGCGACACACTAGGCACACTACAAAGAGACTCCACACCAGGTTGTGTAAAACTAGTCTTGTATTAGGAAAACACATTAGAGTCATAATCACAGGCACATATAACGCTGTGCCAACTGTTACCAGGTAGCAATTTACGGGGGGGGTTATGTACAAGGCAGGGCCAATCGGGCCGCTGCCAGAACCATCACAGAGTACAAATAGTGCATGTAACTATCAGTAGTAAATGTGTAACAGCCAGTATCTACTGGCAAGATCATGAACTTAGCAAGGTCCCTTTAGCATGAACCCAAGTAGGCATAAACCTGTGAACGTAGAGGCATCATCAGTTGCATAAAGGCATGATCAACCCCTTTGGCATAAATCACATTTGCATGAGGCATGGGCCACCTTAGATCCGGTAGAAGTCCAGTATGCATAAAACCATCAGGGTAACCTTAGGGGAAAAGCATTAGGCATAAATACATTATGCAGACATCATGGCATTACTGAGAGAGGCCTATCCTGCACAGAACCATCTGTATAAATGCAACATCCCAATAGGCCCAGATCATAATCCCCTCATTAGGCATGAACCATGAGCATGGGGCATAAACCATAATCAGTAGAGCCCACATGAGGCATCAACCCCTTCCTTAGTTGCACATCTCATCAAGCCGTTGTAAGCACATTATACCGAACACCAATAATGTGCATAGGGGTCATCCAGGGACACATCAATACATCTGGGCATCAACCTTAGGCATCAACCCACATTATGCATTCTCATTAGTATCAGTACATTAGGCATAAACGCATGAGATCAGGCATAACCTAAAACATCCTTGCCTGACATTAGTATTAGGCATCAGACACATTATGCACAAAACGATCAGTGTAAGCATTAGGGGAAAAGCATTATCAGCCTACATCACATTATGCATGTATAAATGCACTTCTCATAACATTAGCAGAGCACCTTATGTAAATACACCCGGGTGCCAATGCACCATCACTGCGCATCACCCGTACACTGCAAAAGTACTTCTGACCATAGAAGTGGCAGTACCCAGACACGTTGGTGCCCCCTCCGGGACTCTGAAATCAAAAGGGCCCCAAAACGTTGCAGCTGTGTAGAGCCAGACCAGTTCCGGGTAAGTTGGAGACAGTTCCTCGGGGATTCCGAAATGAAGAAAATGCCCCACACGGTGTGGCGGTCCGCCACTGAGCAGTTTCACAAACACGGGCCCCGCAACACGTGGAAGGCGGCCACGCTACCTCCTGACAGCCAGCACCCAGCCCCACTCACCACTCCTTGGGGCTGGGCAGATGAAGTCGCAGCCGGACTTGCTTCTGCGTCGCCGCTGGGTCCATGAACCAAGCACTGGCACCCTCGGTCTCGTTGGGTCTGAGCCCTTTCTCGTGCTTTGAATTTGACCCAAACACAACAAGCTTCTCTGAGCAGGCTCCGCAACCCTTCCAACTTGGTAACTCACCACGCGCTGAGAGTTACCTGGGGAGATGAGGCTGGCAGCGGCGTGAGGCTCCTCCGGTTCTCTCTCCACCGCCGGTCTTGCTCTTCTCTGTTGCGGCAGCCCGCGGGGCTCTCCTGACTTCACCCGGGCCGCAGGCACGGCAACACGCGGGCGGAGGGGGCTCCTGCCGGACCCAGGCTCTCCTTGCCGGCACACGCAGGGCTCTCCACGAGCAAGGGAGCCCCACTCTACCACACGCCAACTTCTGCTGCATGTGGCAGGCCCCGCCTCCAACCAGGCGGCCTGCCGTGCTTCCTGCTTTTGCCGATCTCAGCGGCGGTGGCTTCACTCGGGGTCGCAGCGGTGATTCTGTCTCCCGGTGAACGCGGGGTGGGCACCCGCTCTTGAAAATAGCATAAAGAGGGGTAGGCTCCCGCTAAAGGTGAATAAAATGCGGCACAAACGCGAGGTGGGCTCCCGCCAATCTCAGGAGCGCAGGGGGGGATTGGATTCCCACCCTCCGGGATTCCCTCGAAGCACGTCGCAGCCTCAGTGCTGCAGGATCCACGCTCTTTCCTCCTGGCAATTTAAATGTCGCGCTCACAAGGTGCTGGAGAGCAGGCACAGGCTGGAATAACACTGTAGCGCTCACGAGGCGCTAGAAGCACCAAAAGCTTCTGGGATGAAAGGATAGCGCTCCCCTTCTGGCAATCAAGAAAGTAGGGCCCATGAGGCGCTAGAGTGCAGGCAGGGAAACACAGTCCATCCGAATATAGCGCTCCCTGGGCGCTAGACAGCAGGCAGACTAGAATTGCAGCGCCCCCGAGGCACTAGGGGCCAGGACTCAGTCCATGCAGGGCGAGATCAGCAGGCAGTAGGGCAGCTCACCAAAAATGAAGCAGCAGTTCCTGGAAACAGTCAACCTCCATTAAGATGGCAATCCTCCCAGCGCAGCAGTCTCCACTCCAGCAGAGTCTCTCCTGGTCTTGTAGAAAAGCAGAGGGGCACAGGTGGGCACAGCGGCCAGCACACAGGGTCCAGTGGCGGTTCCTCCTGGCAGAGTGTCCCCTCTACGTCAGCATACACAGCCCAGCCCTCCCCTCATGGAGTCACAGCTCCTCTATATATATACGCCCCTCACCCCACCTACCAGAAAGGGCCAGAAGCTTCTGGAAGGCTCCCTGGGGAAACCGGTCCCAACTGGTTTGTGGGGGAGGTGTAGAGCACCCTGTCACTTCGAGCACTAGACCGGCAACCCACCTCAGGCAGGCAGGCACAAAGTACACCAAAATGGCGACTGCTAAAAGGGACATTTTCTAAAGCAGTGTAAATAAACCTGCGTACACCATTGCGCAGCATTTATTATTTTCCGCACAACCACACAAAACATACATATTCATTGTGTTTTATGGTAAACCACCAATTTCATGTTGGGAAAAAACTAGGGGGAAGGCAAAAAAAGTTCCGGGATGACAGTACCCAAATGGATTCTCAGTTGTATGTTACTGGATATGTAATTTAAAAGGTGTTGCCACATGGGGATCGCCTTCTACTCTCCTAGAGATAAGTCCAGCATAATTTGCTTGGAGACTTCCCTTCCATCTGTAACAAAAATAGAGATACGATTATCTAACACATAAATATTTTCGACCATTACTAAACCGAACTTAACACACATATGCAAGCGGTCCTATAAATAAGTGTTGGAACAATGATACAATTCAATGCAATCAAAAAATAAAAAAGAGAAACAAGGAAGAAAAGACAAATATTGTTCATATTCATACAAGTTCAATAAAATCAAAACTATCTGGGTGAAAAAATATATATATATTATGCCTGTTTAATTTGTGGATATTTTGATACAATAAATTCTTCACTGCATTTGCACAATACTCGAGCTTCTTTGAAATAATTTCGGAGCGTGTTGAGGTCCGTGCCTGGGTGTCCTGCTGAGGACCGGCATGCCAGGTGTTGGAGTTTTGTTATATATATATATATATATATATATATATATATATATATATATATATATATATATATATATATATATATATCTACTGGCGGTCGCCAGTAGATAGTTATAGTTAGGACCTATTTTCCATAGGAAATCCGCGACATTCTATTTGAAATAACTCTTGCGTCGGTTGACGAATCTTCGCGAAATTTTCAAACTTTATGGCCCGCTCCGGTCCGCTCCTACCCTGAAAGTCTCGGGGTGATTCGTCAAGCGGGGGCCCCATTCATTTTCCCATAGGAAACTTTAGACACGGCTACAGCCCGAACTGCTGAACGGAATTACACCAAATTTGGCAAAGAGGTAGTTCTTGGTTCAGAAAGAACCCTTTTTGTTAAATGGTGTAAATCCGTTCAGTAGTTCCTGAGAAAATCAAAAGTTAAGTCACATATATATCTATGGCCGAGTAGGGTCCGCGTACCCTCCCGACCACGAGCTGCATGCTAATTGGCTGTCAAGTGGCTGTCAACACTCCAAATCAGGAAGTGTTGGCAGCCATTTTGTCCTCGGTAGAACCGAGGGACAGAAACAAGTGCGCAAAGTGCAAAAAGGGGCAGGGTAGAAACACCCTGACCCCCTAGGTCTGCTCAGGGGTCCCACAAGGACCCCCTGGGCAGAAAAAAGCATTTTTTTTTTTTTTAAATCGGCGGGATGCGCTCAGGGTGCGCGGATCCTGCCGATTAGGAAAAAAACCCAGAAGAAACAAGTGCGCAAAACGCACAAAGGGGGCAGGGTAGAAACACCCTGACCCCCTAGGTCTGCTCAGGGGGTCCCACAAGGGCCCCCTGGGCAGAAAAAAGCACACAAAAAAAAATCGGCGGGTGGCCCAAGTCCCGGGGGCATGCGGGGGGGGTAGGTTTAAAGTTAATGGGGGGCCTCTAAGGCCCCCCAAGCCCCGGGGACCGCCACCCCAGGGGCTTTCTAATAAAAATGTTGCGGGAGGGCACTCGGCCCTCCAGCAGCCCCGGGGACCACCACCTCCCGGGTCTTCTTTTTTAAAAAAAAAACAGTTCCTGTGTGGGGGGCTCAGGCCCCCCACACGCCCGGGGACCGCCACCTCCCCGGGGCACTAATAATGTAAATGCGGGGTCCGTAACGGACCCCGAGCCCCGAGGATCACCACCTCCCCGGGGCTTTAAAGACATGGGAGGGGAGCCTGTGGTGGCCCTGGGGACCGCCACCCCCCAGGGCCGGCTCCTGCAGTGTCCCGGGGTGCCTACCCCCGGGACACTGTAGTTCGCTGCTCCCGTCCTGCCATTGCAAACTGCTTTGCTTCATTGAAGGGAGAGCAGGGAAACCTGCTCTCGCTTCAATGAAGCAAAGCAGATTGCTTTCCACATGGGGAGCTGCATGTCAGCAGCTCCCCATGTGGAAAAGCAATGACGGGACGGTGGGGGGATTGGGGACCCCCCCACGGTCCCCAACGGAGAGGGCCAGCCCTGTGGGATGGGGTCCCCGGGGCAAGTAGTGGCCCGGGAGGGGGGCCACGCGGCCCCCTCCCCCAAAAAAATAAAAGAAAAAAATAATAAAATAAAGGCCTGCCCGGGGGATGGGGTCCCCGGGGCAAAGGAGGCCTGAGGAGGGGGCCACGCAGCCCCCTCCTTAAAAAAATAATAAAAGAGTGGCCATGCCCCGGGGATGGGGTCCCCAGAGCTGGAATAGGCCATGGGAGGGGAGCCACGCAGCCGCTTCCGTTTTTAATTAAAAAAGAAAAAAAGGGGTAAGGCCCTGGGGATGGGGTCCCCAGGGCCCAAAAGAGAAAAAGGAAGGGGGCCACACAGCCCCCTTCGAGGAAAAAAAAAAAAAACGATTGTGCCGCATGCCCCGCCCCCTTCCTTTACCACTCTGCAAACGCGCCCCCTGGTGCGTTTGCAGAGGGGGAACAATTCCCCTTGAATACTGGGGGTCCCTGGGGGCCAACTAGCCCACCAGGAACCTCCAGTATGCGCCAGGGAGCTGCATTGCAGAGAGGTGTACAGAGGCCACGCCCTTTTACACCTCTCTGCAACGCAGCTCTGTGGCGCTTACTGGAGGTACCTGGTGGGATAGTTGGACCCCAGGGACCCTCAGGATTCAAGGGACTTAATCCCCCAACTTAAAACGCGCCACAGGGCGCGTTTGCACAGTGGTGAAGGGAGGGGCGGGGCTTCAGGTGACATGTGTGCAAACAGGCCACATGGCGTGTTTTAAGATGGGGAATTAAATCCCCTTCAATCCTGAGGGTCCCTGGGGGCCAACTAGCCCACCAGGTACCTCCAGTAAGCGCCACAGAGCTGCGTTGCAGAGTGTTGTAAAAAGGGGCGTGGCCTCTAAACACCTCTCTGCAACGCAGCTCTCTGGCGCATACTGGAGGTATCTGGTGGGCCAGTTGGCCCCTAGGGACCCTCGGGATTGAGGAGGAATTAATTCTCCAACTTAAAATGCGCCACAGTGCGTGTTTGCAGACATGTCACCTCAGGCCCCACCCCTTCCTTCACCATTGTGCAAATATTCCTCTAAAATCAGCCGAACTACGAATTCCGATTTACTCACCTGTTATCAGGAGAGACCTCAGTGCTGCATCTTTGAGCCCAGTACTGATCCTGAAAAGTAATTTTAACCGTACTTACTAGTAACTTGAATTTCCTTCCATAGGCTAACATTGACTGGTTTCACTTGGAAATTCTTCTAAGTGTGGAGTTTTGGAACTTTATAATATTCCTCTAAAATCAGCCGAAATACGAATTCCGATTTACTCACCTGTTATCAGGAGAGACCTCAGTGCTGCATCTTTCAGCCCAGTACTGATCCTGAAAAGTAATTTTAACCGTACTTACCAGTAACTTGAATTTCCTTCCATAGGATATCATTGCCTGCTTTATGCTGAAAAAGTTTCTAAGTGTCGGTTTTTGAAACATACAAATATTCCTCTAAAATCAGCCGAAATACGAATTCCGATTTACTCACCTGTTATCAGGAGAGATCTCAGTGCTGCATCTTTCAGCCCAGTACTGATCCTGAAAAGTAATTCTAACCGTACTTACCAGTAACTTGAATTTCCTTCCATAGGCTAACATTGACTGGTTTCACTTGGAAATTCTTCTAAGTGTGCAGTTTTGGAACTTTATAATATTCCTCTAAAATCAGCCGAAATACGGATTCCGATTTACTCACCTGTTATCAGGAGAGACCTCAGTGCTGCATCTTTCAGCCCAGTACTGATCCTGAAAAGTAATTTTAACCGTACTTACCAGCAACTTGAATTTCCTTCCATAGGCTAACATTGACTGGTTTCACTTGGAAATTCTTCTAAGTGTGGAGTTTTGGAACTTTATAATATTCCTCTAAAATCAACTGAACTACGAATTCCGATTTACTCACCTGTTATCAGGAGAGAACCCAGTGCTGCATCTTTTAGCCCAGCACTGACCCTGAAAAGTAATTCTAACCGTACTTACCAGCAACTTATATTTCCTTCCATAGGAATCCATTGTCTGGTTTTCAGCAGAAAAGTTTCAGTGTCGATTTTCACAAACTACAAATATTCCTTAAAAATCGCCTGTATGACTTAAACGCATTCTTTCAACTGTTTACAGGAGATGCACCAGTGCTGGATCCAGGATCCAACACTGAGTAAGAAAAAGTAACGATAACACTATTTACCTGCTAAGTGAATTTCCTCCCATAGGATAACATTGGTGATTCTATGTGAAAAAGTTTGTCAACTTTTAAAATACAATAATATTCCTTAAAAATTACTACTGTAACCAAAACGCTTTTACTCAACTGTTTACAGGAGATGTCCCAGGACTGAATCTAGGATCCAGTCCTGTGGTTAGAAAAAGTAATCCATAAAGTAACTAATTGCATTTAACTAGAAATTCACATTGAGATCAATGTTGCATTGTGTTTGAAATTGTGTTGCCCATTGCAACAACTGTAACTACTGTACTTAAAACTCTATTGCCTATTTGCAAAGTATTTAAACTAAAGTAATTCATTCTGAGAAAGTATATTTTGTAATGTAATGTATAATGTAATTACAATGTAATTTAATAAATAAAATATCTAAAAATAAATAGTTTTAAAAAATGTAGTAAATCAGTATCAAAAAAATAAATATAACAATTAATACATTTAAAAATTGTCATTTACAAAACCTTTGAAATTCACTGAAAAAACCATAGGTTTTAGGGCGTTATAGTTAGAAATTAGCATTTAAAAAACCTTTGAAATTCACTGAAAAAACCATAGGTTTCATGCACGTTATAATTAGAAATTAGCATTTAAAAAACCTTTGAAATTCACTGAAAAAACCATAGGTTTTAGGGACAGTTATAGTTAGTTGGACATTTCACTCGTACAAAACCCGTGAAATTCCCCCGTTATAGTTAGTTCAGCTAACTATAACTCGCGCCCCCGCAATGCACTGCTGATGACGTCACATATTACATCACTCATGACATGGTCAGTGACATCACTGATGACATCACTGATGACATCTCAAATTACATCACTGATGACATCACTGATGACATCATCCACGTGATAATCTGATGCACCTCCTCACACCCTAATATAACCTTTGATACACCCACTCTAAATTACAGACTGCCATTCGCAAAACCATAGACACTCCAACACCAATAACTACATACCCACTCACTGATTCTTAGGTCTACACACACACATCCACTCACTCACCCGTACAGTCACTCATACTTATGGTCACTCAGTACAGGACTATCATATGCACTCTTACTCCTATATAGACACTCAAACACCGCCACTCATCCATAGAGGTACTCACACACCCTAGTCAGTCATGCAAATAATTAAACACACTGCCATTTACTCACCTATACAGTTATACACACACCAGCTAACTTAATCATACAAATACTAGCACATTGTTACGCTCTTATACAATCACTGATACAAGCACACACTCATCCATACAGCCACTATCACAATCACTCACTCTCGCGTATAGCTATTTATATACTCCAACACACATATATACTGCCTTACACATATGTAGTTAGTCACACATGTACCACTGGGACATACATTCACTCACTAACACACTCTTACACACACTTACCCACCCATACAGTCTATCACAGATGCACTCTTGAAACCATCCACCCAGTGAATCACCCACTCACACATCTATGCACAGAGTCGCACACACCCCTCCCACACAAACACTCAGGCACCCATACAGATACTCAGACAACCATTCAATAACTCATATAGACACTCATGTAGCTATTCACAAACACATGCAGCCACTTACACAGCAACAGACAGACGGATACAGACATTCACCCAGTTTAGTCACTAACCCATGCATTCAGTAAGATACGTTAAATCACTCACTTATAGAGTCAGTCACGCACCTACTAAATCATCCATAGACACTTATACACCCACTCATTCTTAAATACGTCTTTTCCTATATATATTAAAAATATTTAAACTTTACAGAAACACAGTCACTGCATGATGTCATCAGTGATGTCATTTGAGATGTCATCAGTGATGTCATCAGTGATGTCACTGACCATGTCATGAGTGATGTAATATGTGACGTCATCAGCAGTGCATTGCGGGGCGCGAGTTATAGTTAGCTGAACTAACTATAACGGGGGAATTTCACGGGTTTTGTACGAGTGAAATGTCCAACTAACTATAACTGTCCCTAAAACCTATGGTTTTTTCAGTGAATTTCAAAGGTTTTTTAAATGCTAATTTCTAACTATAATGTGTCTGAAACCTATGGTTTTTTCAGTGAATATATATATATATATATATATATATATATATATATATATATATATATATATATATATATATATATATATATATATATATATATATTATCTACTGGCGGTCGCCAGTAGATAGTTATAGTTAAAACCTATTATCCATAGGAAATCCGCGACATTCTATTTGAAATAACGTTGGCGCCGGTTGACGAATCTTCGCGAAAGTTTCCAACTTGTTGGGGCGCTCCGGTCCGCTCCTATCCTGAAAGTCTCGGGGTGATACGTCAAGCGGGGGCCGAGAAAAAGGGGGTCCCAAAACGCGTTTTCCCCATTCATTTTTCCATAGGAACCTTTAGTCGCAGCTACAGCCCGAACTGCTGAACGGAATTACACCAAATTTGGCAAAGAGGTAGCCCTTGGTTCAGTGTCGTGCCTTTTGCTTAAATGGTGTAAATCCGTTCAGTAGTTCCTGAGAAAATCAAAAGTAAAGTCACATATATATCTGGGCGGAGCCTAACCACACATGTCATCGTGAGATCTGATTGGCTGTCAGCACTTCATCCTGGAATTGCTGGCAGCCATCTTGGGACCAATATAAATGATAGTACCTCATTGAAATGCATTGTAGTGAATAGAAGATTTTGAGGGTCACCAAAAGGAGAACTATAAAGGGTGATAACAGGCTTTAGTTACATTAGAATTTATTTGTTGATGGTACCATACTAATTTTAGGAATTGTGGTGTATTCTAAGGTGATTTTACCATGTGAAAAACCTTCTGCTGGGATATCATGAATCATGTTTGAGAGAACACTATTTTCTCATGCTTGTCCCATGGAGGTTTGGAAGGTGCTCCAGAAGCTAAAATGAGAGCATATTTTCTGTAAATTCACATTATCTTTCTCACTCATGTGAGAATGAAGTCTGACATTCTCAGTAAAACATGTACATCCAACAAGGGCAGAGACTGTCAGTTGATTCCTTTGTGTTCTACTGCAGCTTCCCAGAGTGTTCTAAAGAACAACTAGAGTGCTAACAGCCTTACTTATGACAAAAGTATGGCACACCTGAAGCCATCTTGATTGGAATAAACTGGTAACACTTAAACAATTTAATTTAAAAAGGAACAAAATGATGGGGTTCATTTTGTCATAGAAATTATGGTTAGTGCTGTAGAAAGAAAAATTAGGACATGTTTCAAGTGTGATCTCAAATATCTTCCTGTTATATTTCAACAGGAGCAGCCTGCCAGTTGATGCCTTTGTGTTCTACTGCAGCTTCCCAGAGTGTTCTAAAGAACAACTAGAGTGCTAACAGCCTTACTTATGACAAAAGTATGGCACACCTGAAGCCATCTTGATTGGAATAAACTGGTAACACTTAAAACATTTAATTTAAAAAGGAACAAAATGAGGGGGTTCATTTTGTCATAGAAATTATGGTTAGTGCTGTAGAAAGAAAAATTAGGACATATTTCAAGTGTGATCTCAAATATCTTCCTGTTATATTTCAACAGGAGCAGCCTGCCAGTTGATGCCTTTGTGTTCTACTGCAGCTTCCCAGAGTGTTCTAAAGAACAACTAGAGCGCTAACAGCCTTACTTATGACAAAAGTATGGCACACCTGAAGCCATCTTGATTGGAATAAACCGGTAACACTTAAAACATTTAATTTAAAAAGGAACAAAATGAGGGGTTCTTTTTGAAATAGAAATTATGGTTAGTGCTGCAGAAAGAAAAATTAGGTCATGTTTTAAGTGAGATCTCATATCCTCTTCTATTTCATTAGAAAATTCTGACATGCAGACTGAAACAATCACTTTCAATACCAGCAGCAGACTACCAGTTAACTCCCTGGTGAGCAGTAGCTTTACTCCAGTGATCTAATGAGCAACTAGAGTGCTAACATTCTGAATTTATGGCAGATGTGAGACACATCTGAATGCCTTCTTGATGGAATCAAAGTAAAAAACTGAAAGCATTTCCTACTGAGAAGACTGCAGTAAATGAAGAAATTAGGAAACTTCATAACAAAGAAGTCTTCCAAGATGGCCACCAGTGAAAAAAGAGCCCAAATGTAGCACAAATATTACCCAGATGTAGCCCACATATAGCCCAATGACAAAAGTGTGCAAAACACTTTTTATTTTTAGTTTTTTTGCAGTTTTATGTAGTGCAGACTGGTCAGGTATTGGAGCATTGCATCTTAAAACATGACCCCCTACACTACAAAAACACCACTGCACTACCTTAAACCCTAAAACACTACCCCTAGCACGACCCCCTACACTACACAAGCACCACTGCACTATCCTAAACCCTAAAACACTACCCCCAGCACGACCCCCTACACTACCCAAACACCACTGCACTAACCTAAATCCTAAAACACTACCACCAGCACGACCCCCTACACTACCCAAACACCACTGCACTACCCTAAAACATGACCCCCTACACTACACAAACACCACTGCACTACCCTAAACCCTAAAACACTACCCCCAGCACGACCCCCTACACTACACAAGCACCACTGCACTACCCTAAACCCTAAAACACTACCCCCAGCACGACCCCCTACACTGCCCGAACACCACTGCACTGCCCTAAACCCTGAAACACCAGCCCCTGCATGACCCCCTACACTGCCCGAACACCACTGCACTGCCCTAAACCCTGAAACACCACCCCTAGCACGACCCCCTACACTGCCCGAACACCACTGCACTGCCCTAAACCCTGAAACACCACCCCCTTCACGACCCCCTACACTGCCCGAACACCACTGCACTGCCCTAAACCCTGAAACACCACCCCCAGCATGACCCCCTACACTGCCCGAACACCACTGCACTGCCCTAAACCCTGAAACACTACCCCCAGCAAGACCCCTACACTGCCCGAACACCACTGACTGCCCTAAACCCTGAAACACCACCCCCAGCACGACCCCCTACACTGCCCGAACACCACTGCACTGCCCTAAACCCTGAAACACTACCCCCAGCATGACCCCCTACACTGCCCGAACACCACTGCTCTGCCCAAAACCCTGAAACACCAGCCCCAGCACGACCCCCTACACTGCCCGAACACCACTGCACTGCCCTAAACCCTGAAACACCAGCCCCTGCACGACCCCCTACACTGCCCGAACACCACTGCACTACCCTAAACCCTGAAACATCACCCCCAGCACGACCCCCTACACTGCCCGAGCACCACTGCACTGCCCTAAACCCTGAAACACCAGCCCCAGCACGACCCCCTACACTGCCCGAACACCACTGCACTGCCCTAAACCCTGAAACACCAGCCCCAGCACGACCGCCTACACTGCCCGAACACCACTGCACTGCCCTAAACCCTGAAACACCAGCCCCAGCACGACCGCCTACACTGCCCGAACACCACTGCACTGCCCTAAACCCTGAAACACCAGCCCCAGCACGACCCCCTACACTGCCCGAACACCACTGCACTGCCCTAAACCGTGAAACACCAGCCTCAGCACGACCCCCTACACTGCCTGAACACCACTGCACTGCCCTGAACCCTGAAACACCAGCCCCAGCACAACACCCTACACTGCCCGAACACCACTGCACTGCCCTAAACCCTGAAACACCACCCCGTGCATGACCCCCTACACTGCCCGAACACCACTGCACTGCCCTAAACCCTGAAACACCACCCCCAGCGCGACCCCCTACACTGCCCGAACACCACTGCACTGCCCTAAACCCTGAAACACCACCCCTGCACAACCCCCTACACTGCTCGAACACTACTGCACTGCCCTAAACCCAGAAACACCATCCCCAGCACGACCCCCTATACTGCACGAACACCACTGCACTGCCCTAAACCCTGAAACACCAGCCCCAGCAAGACCCCCTACACTGCCCGAACACCACTGCACTGCCCTAAACCCTGAAACATCACCCCCAGCAAGACCCCCTACACTGCCCGAACACCACTGCCCTAAACCCTGAAACATCACCCCCAGCAAGACCCCCTACACTGCCCGAACACCACTGCACTGCCCTAAACCCTGAAACACCAGCCCCAGCACGACCCCCTACACTGCCCGAACACCACTGCACTACCCTGAAACACCACCCCCTGCACGACCCCCTACACTGCCCGAACACCACTGTACTGCCCTAAACCCTGAAACCCCACCCCCAGCATGACCCCCTACACTGCCAGAACACCACTGCACTGCCCTAAACCCTGAAACACCACCCCCTGCACGACATCCTACACTGCCCGAACACTACTGCACTGCCCTAAACCCTGAAACACCACCCCCAGCACGACCCCCTACACTGCACGAACACCACTGCACCGCCCTAAACCCTGAAACACTACCCCCAGCAAGACCCCCTACACTGCCCGAACACCACTGCACTGCCCTAAACCCTGAAACATCACCCCCAGCAAGACCCCCTACACTGCCCGAACACCACTGCCCTAAACCCTGAAACACCACCCCCAGCAAGACCCCCTACACTGCCCGAACACCACTGCACTGCCCTAAACCCTGAAACACCACCCCCAGCAAGACCCCCTACACTGCCCGAACACCACTGCACTGCTCTAAACCCTGAAACACCACCCCCAGCACGACCCCCTACACTGCCCGAACACCACTGCTCTGCCCTAAACCCTGAAACACCAGCCCCAGCACGACCCCCTACACTGCCCGAACACCACTGCACTGCCCTAAACCCTGAAACACCAGCCCCAGCACGACCCCCTACACTGCCCGAACACCACTGCACTGCCCTAAACCCTGAAACACCACCCCCAGCACGACCCCCTACACTGCCCGAACACCACTGCACTGCCCTAAACCCTGAAACACCAGCCCCAGCACAACCCCGTACACTGCCCGAACACCACTGCACTGCCCTAAACCCTGAAACACCAGCCCCAGCACAACCCCGTACACTGCCCGAACACCACTGCACTGCCCTAAACCCTGAAACACCAGCCCCAGCACGACCGCCTACACTGCCCGAACACTACTGCACTGCCCTAAACCCTGAAACACCACCCCCAGCAAGACCCCCTACACTGCCCGAACAACACTGCGCTGCCCTAAACCCTGAAACACCACCCCCAGCAAGACACCCTACACTGCCCGAACACCACTGCACTGCCCTAAACCCTGAAACACCACCCCCAGCACGACCCCCTACACTGCCCGAACACCACTGCTCTGCCCTAAACCCTGAAACACCAGCCCCAGCACGACCCCCTACACTGCCCGAACACCACTGCACTGCCCTAAACCCTGAAACACCAGCCCCAGCACGACCCCCTACACTGCCCGAACACCACTGCACTGCCCTAAACCCTGAAACACCACCCCCAGCACGACCCCCTACACTGCCCGAACACCACTGCACTGCCCTAAACCCTGAAACACCAGCCCCCAGCACAACCCCGTACACTGCCCGAACACCACTGCACTGCCCTAAACCCTGAAACACCAGCCCCAGCACGACCCCCTACACTGCCCGAACACCACTGCACTGCCCTAAACCCTGAAACACCAGCCCCAGCACGACCGCCTACACTGCCCGAACACTACTGCACTGCCCTAAACCCTGAAACACCACCCCCAGCAAGACCACCTACACTGCCCGAACACCACTGCACTGCCCTAAACCCTGAAACACCACCCCCAGCATGACACCCTACACTGCCCGAACACCACTGCACTGCCCTAAACCCTGAAACACCACCCCCAGCACGACCCCCTACACTGCACGAACACCACTGCACTAAACCCTGAAACACCACCCCTGCACAACCCCCTACACTGCCGGAACACCACTGCACTGCCCTAAACCCTGAAACACTACCCCCAGCACGACCCCCTACACTGCCCTAACACCACTGCACTGCCATAAACCCTGAAACATCACCCCCAGCACAACCCCCTACACTGCCTGAACACCATTGCTCTGCCCTAAACCCTGAAACACTAGCCCCAGCACGACCCCCTACACTGCCCGAACACCACTGCACTGCCCTAAACCCTGAAACACCACCCCCAGCACGACCCCCTACACTGCCCGAACACCACTGCACTGCCCTAAACCCTGAAACACCAGCCCCAGCACGACCCCCTACACTGCCCGAACACCACTGCACTGCCCTAAACCCTGAAACACCAGCCCCAGCACGACCCCCTACACTGCCCGAACACCACTGCACTGCCCTAAACCCTGAAACACCAGCCCCAGCACGACCCCCTACACTGCCCGAACACCACTGCACTGCCCTAAACCCTGAAACACCACCCCCAGCACGACCCCCTACACTGCCCGAACACCACTGCACTGCCCTAAGCCCTGAAACACCAGCCCCAGCACGACCCCCTACACTGCCCGAACACCACTGCACTGCCCTAAACCCTGAAACACCAGCCCCAGCACCACCCCCTACACTGCCCGAACACCACTGCACTGCCCTAAACCCTGAAACACCACCCCCAGCACGCCCCCTACTCTGCCCGAACACCACTGCACTGCCCTAAACCCTGAAACACCACTGCACTGCTCTAAACCCTGAAACACCACCCCTGCACGACCCCTACACTGCCCGAACACCACTGCACTGCCCTAAACCCTGAAACACCACCCCCTGCACGACCCCCTACACTGCCCGAACACCACTGCACTGCCCTAAACCCTGAAACACCACCCCCAGCACGACCCCCTACACTGCCCGAACACCACTGCACTGCCCTAAACCCTGAAACACCAGCCCCAGCACGACCCCGTACACTGCCCGAACACCACTGCACTGCCCTAAACCCTGAAACACCAGCCCCAGCATGACCCCCTACACTGCCCGAACACCACTGCACTGCCCTAAACCGTGAAACACCAGCCTCAGCACGACCCCCTACACTGCCTGAACACCACTGCACTGCCCTGAACCCTGAAACACCAGCCCCAGCACAACACCCTACACTGCCCGAACACCACTGCACTGCCCTAAACCCTGAAACACCACCCCGTGCATGACCCCCTAAACTGCCCGAACACCACTGCACTGCCCTAAACCCTGAAACACCACCCCCAGCGCGACCCCCTACACTGCCCAAACACCACTGCACTGCCCTAAACCCTGAAACACCACCCCTGCACAACCCCCTACACTGCTCGAACACTACTGCACTGCCCTAAACCCAGAAACACCATCCCCAGCACGACCCCCTATACTGCACGAACACCACTGCACTGCCCTAAACCCTGAAACACCAGCCCCAGCACGACCCCCTACACTGCCCGAACACCACTGCACTGCCCTAAACCCTGAAACATCACCCCCAGCAAGACCCCCTACACTGCCCGAACACCACTGCCCTAAACCCTGAAACATCACCCCCAGCAAGACCCCCTACACTGCCCGAACACCACTGCACTGCCCTAAACCCTGAAACACCAGCCCCAGCACGACCCCCTACACTGCCCGAACACCACTGCACTACCCTGAAACACCACCCCCTGCACGACCCCCTACACTGCCCGAACACCACTGTACTGCCCTAAACCCTGAAACCCCACCCCCAGCATGACCCCCTACACTGCCAGAACACCACTGCACTGCCCTAAACCCTGAAACACCACCCCTGCACGACATCCTACACTGCCCGAACACTACTGCACTGCCCTAAACCCTGAAACACCACCCCCAGCACGACCCCCTACACTGCACGAACACCACTGCACCGCCCTAAACCCTGAAACACTACCCCCAGGAAGACCCCCTACACTGCCCGAACACCACTGCACTGCCCTAAACCCTGAAACATCACCCCCAGCAAGACCCCCTACACTGCCCGAACACCACTGCCCTAAACCCTGAAACACCACCCCCAGCAAGACCCCCTACACTGCCCGAACACCACTGCACTGCCCTAAACCCTGAAACACCACCCCCAGCAAGACCCCCTACACTGCCCGAACACCACTGCACTGCTCTAAACCCTGAAACACCACCCCCAGCACGACCCCCTACACTGCCCGAACACCACTGCTCTGCCCAAAACCCTGAAACACCAGCCCCAGCACGACCCCCTACACTGCCCGAACACCACTGCACTGCCCTAAACCCTGAAACACCAGCCCCAGCACGACCCCCTACACTGCCCGAACACCACTGCACTGCCCTAAACCCTGAAACACCACCCCCAGCACGACCCCCTACACTGCCCGAACACCACTGCACTGCCCTAAACCCTGAAACACCAGCCCCAGCACAACCCCGTACACTGCCCGCACACCACTGCACTGCCCTAAACCCTGAAACACCAGCCCCAGCACAACCCCGTACACTGCCCGAACACCACTGCACTGCCCTAAACCCTGAAACACCAGCCCCAGCACGACCGCCTACACTGCCCGAACACTACTGCACTGCCCTAAACCCTGAAACACCACCCCCAGCAAGACCCCCTACACTGCCCGAACACCACTGCACTGCCCTAAACCCTGAAACACCACCCCCAGCAAGACACCCTACACTGCCCGAACACCACTGCACTGCTCTAAACCCTGAAACACCACCCCCAGCACGACCCCCTACACTGCCCGAACACCACTGCTCTGCCCAAACCCTGAAACACCAGCCCCAGCACGACCCCCTACACTGCCCGAACACCACTGCACTGCCCTAAACCCTGAAACACCAGCCCCAGCACGACCGCCTACACTGCCCGAAAACTACTGCACTGCCCTAAACCCTGAAACACCACCCCCAGCAAGACTACCTACACTGGCCGAACACCACTGCACTGCCCTAAACCCTGAAACACCACCCCTCAGCATGACACCCTACACTGCCCGAACACCACTGCACTGCCCTAAACCCTGAAACACCACCCCAGCACGACCCCCTACACTGCACGAACACCACTGCACTAAACCCTGAAACACCACCCCTGCACGACCCCCTACACTGCCGGAACACCACTGCACTGCCCTAAACCCTGAAACACCACCCCCAGCACAACCCCCTACACTGCCCTAACACCACTGCACTGCCATAAACCCTGAAACATCACCCCCAGCACAACCCCCTACACTGCCTGAGCACCATTGCTCTGCCCTAAACCCTGAAACACTAGCCCCAGCACAACCCCCTACACTGCCCGAACACCACTGCACTGCCATAAACCCTGAAACACCACCCCCAGCATGACCCCCTACACTGCCCGAACACCACTGCACTGCCCTAAACCCTGAAACACCAGCCCCAGCAAGAACCCCTACACTGCCCGAACACCACTGCATTGCCCTAGACTCTGAAACACCAGCCCCAGCAAGACCCCCTACACTGCCCGAACACCACTGCACTGCCCTAAACCCTGAAACACCAGCCCCAGCATGACCCCCTACACTGCCCGAACACCACTGCACTGCCCTAAACCCTGAAACACCAGCCCCAGCACGACCCCCTACACTGCCCGAACACCACTGCACTGCCCTAAGCCCTGAAACACCAGCCCCAGCACGACCCCCTACACTGCCCGAACACCACTGCACTGCCCTAAACCCTGAAACACCAGCCCCAGCACCACCCCCTACAATGCCCGAACACCACTGTACTGCCCTAAACCCTGAAACACCACCCCCTGCACCACCCCCTACTCTGCCCGAACACCACTGCACTGCCCTAAACCCTGAAACACCACTGCACTGCTCTAAACCCTGAAACACCACCCCTGCACGACCCCCTACACTGCCCGAACACCACTGCACTGCCCTAAACCCTGAAACACCACCCCCTGCACCACCCCCTACACTGCCCGAACACCACTGCACTGCCCTAAACCCTGAAACACCACCCCTGCACCGCCCCCTACACTGCCCTAACACCACTGCACTGCCCTAAACCCTGAAACACCAGCCCCAGCACAACCCCGTACACTGCCCGAACACCACTGCACTGCCCTAAACCCTGAAACACCAGCCCCAGCATGACCCCCTACACTGCCCGAACACCACTGCACTGCCCTAAACCGTGAAACACCAGCCTCAGCACGACCCCCTACACTGCCTGAACACCACTGCACTGCCCTGAACCCTGAAACACCAGCCCCAGCACAACACCCTACACTGCCCAAACACCACTGCACTGCCCTAAACCCTGAAACACCACCCCGTGCATGACCCCCTAAACTGCCCGAACACCACTGCACTGCCCTAAACCCTGAAACACCACCCCCAGCACGACCCCCTACACTGCCCAAACACCACTGCACTGCCCTAAACCCAGAAACACCATCCCCAGCACGACCCCCTATACTGCACGAACACCACTGCACTGCCCTAAACCCTGAAACACCAGCCCCAGCACGACCCCCTACACTGCCCGAACACCACTGCACTGCCCTAAACCCTGAAACATCACCCCCAGCAAGACCCCTACACTGCCCGAACACCACTGCCCCTAAACCCTGAAACATCACCCCCAGCAAGACCCCCTACACTGCCCGAACACCACTGCACTGCCCTAAACCCTGAAACACCAGCCCCAGCACGACCCCCTACACTGCCCGAACACCACTGCACTACCCTGAAACACCACCCCTGCACGACCCCTACACTGCCCGAACACCACTGCACTGCCCTAAACCCTGAAACCCCACCCCCAGCATGACCCCCTACACTGCCAGAACACCACTGCACTGCCCTAAACCCTGAAACACCACCCCCTGCACGACATCCTACACTGCCCGAACACTACTGCACTGCCCTAAACCCTGAAACACCACCCCCAGCACGACCCCGTACACTGCCCGCACACCACTGCACTGCCCTAAACCCTGAAACACCAGCCCCAGCACAACCCCGTACACTGCCCGAACACCACTGCACTGCCCTAAACCCTGAAACACCAGCCCCAGCACGACCGCCTACACTGCCCGAACACTACTGCACTGCCCTAAACCCTGAAACACCACCCCCAGCAAGACCCCCTACACTGCCCAAACACCACTGCACTGCCCTAAACCCTGAAACACCACCCCCAGCACGACCCCCTACACTGCCCGAACACCACTGCACTGCTCTAAACCCTGAAACACCACCCCCAGCACGACCCCCTACACTGCCCGAACACCACTGCTCTGCCCAAAACCCTGAAACACCAGCCCCAGCACGACCCCCTACACTGCCCGAACACCACTGCACTGCCCTAAACCCTGAAACACCAGCCCCAGCACGACCCCCTACACTGCCCGAACACCACTGCACTGCCCTAAACCCTGAAACACCACCCCAGCACGACCCCCTACACTGCACGAACACCACTGCACTAAACCCTGAAACACCACCCCCTGCACAACCCCCTACACTGCCGGAACACCACTGCACTGCCCTAAACCCTGAAACACCACCCCCAGCACAACCCCCTACACTGCCCTAACACCACTGCACTGCCATAAACCCTGAAACATCACCCCCAGCACAACCCCCTACACTGCCTGAGCACCATTGCTCTGCCCTAAACCCTGAAACACCAGCCCCAGCACAACCCCCTACACTGCCCGAACACCACTGCACTGCCATAAACCCTGAAACACCACCCCCAGCATGACCCCCTACACTGCCCGAACACCACTGCACTGCCCTAAACCCTGAAACACCAGCCCCAGCAAGAACCCCTACACTGCCCGAACACCACTGCATTGCCCTAGACTCTGAAACACCAGCCCCAGCAAGACCCCCTACACTGCCCGAACACCACTGCACTGCCCTAAACCCTGAAACACCAGCCCCAGCATGACCCCCTACACTGCCCGAACACCACTGCACTGCCCTAAACCCTGAAACACCAGCCCCAGCACGACCCCCTACACTGCCCGAACACCACTGCACTGCCCTAAGCCCTGAAACACCAGCCCCAGCACGACCCCCTACACTGCCCGAACACCACTGCACTGCCCTAAACCCTGAAACACCAGCCCCAGCACCACCCCCTACAATGCCCGAACACCACTGTACTGCCCTAAACCCTGAAACACCACCCCTGCACCGCCCCCTACTCTGCCCGAACACCACTGCACTGCCCTAAACCCTGAAACACCACTGCACTGCTCTAAACCCTGAAACACCACCCCTGCACGACCCCCTACACTGCCCGAACACCACTGCACTGCCCTAAACCCTGAAACACCACCCCCTGCACCACCCCCTACACTGCCCGAACACCACTGCACTGCCCTAAACCCTGAAACACCACCCCCTGCACCGCCCCCTACACTACCCGAACACCACTGCACTGCCCTAAACCCTGAAACACCACCCCCAGCATGACCCCTTTACTGCTCGAACACCACTGCACTGCCCTAAACCCTGAAACACCACCCCCAGCATGACCCCCTACACTGCCCGAACACCACTGACCTAAACCCTGAAACACCACCCCTGCACGACCCCCTACACTTCCCGAACACCACTGCACTGCCCTAAACCCTGAAACACCACCCCCAAGACGACCCCCTACACTGCCCGAACACCACTGCACTGCCCTAAACCCTAAAACACCACCCCCAGCACGACCCCCTACACTGCCCGAACACCACTGCACTGCCCTAAACCCTAGAACACTACCCCCAGCATGACCCCCTACACTACCCGAACACAACTGCACTACCCTAAACCCTAAAATACTCCCCCCAGCACGACCCCCTACACTGCCCAAACACTACTGCACTGCCCTAAACCCTGAAACACCACCCCCCAGCACGACACCCTACACTGCCCGAACACCACTGCACTGCCCTAAACCCTGAAACACCACCCCAGCATGACCCCCTACACTGCCTGTACACCACTGCACTAAACCCTGAAACACCACCCCCTGCACAACCCCCTACACTGCCGGAACACCACTGCACTGCCCTAAACCCTGAAACACCACCCCCAGCACGACCCCCTTTACTGCTCGAACACCACTGCACTGCCCCAAACCCTGAAACACCACCCCCAGCATGACCCCCTACACTGCCCGAACACCACTGCCCTAAACCCTGAAACACCACCCCTGCACGACCCCTACACTGCCCGAACACCACTGCACTGCCCTAAACCCTGAAACACCACCCCCTGCACGACCCCCTACACTGCCCGAACACCACTGCACTGCCCTAAACCCTGAAACACCACCCCAGCACAACCCCCTACACTGTCCGAACACCACTGCACTGCCCTAAACCCTAAAACACGACCCCCAGCACGACCCCCTACACTGCCTGAACACCACTGCACTGCCCTAAACCCTAGAACACTACCCCAGCATGACCCCTACACTACCCGAACACCACTGCACTACCCTAAACCCTAAAATACTCCCCCAGCACGACCCCCTACACTACCCGAACACGACTGCACTACCCTAAACCCTAAAACACTCCCCCAGCACGACCCCCTACACTACCTAAACACCACTGCACTGCCCTAAACCCTAAAACACTACCCCCGCATGACCCCCTACACTATCCAAATACCAATGCACTACCCTAATCCCTAAAACACTACCCCCGCACAACCCCCTACACTACCCAAAGACCACTGCACTACCCTAAACTCTAAAACAATACCCCGCACGACTCCCTACACTACCCAAAGACCACTGCACTACCCTAAACCCTAAAACACGACCTCCTACACTACACAAACACCACTGCACTACCCTAAACCCTAAAAACTACCCCAGCACGAACCCCTACACTACCCAAACACCACTGCACTACCCTAAACCATAAAACACTACCCCCAGCAGTACCCCCTACGCTACCCAAACACCATTGCACTACCCTAAACCCTAAAACACTACCCCCAGCAGTATCCCCTACACTACCCAAACACCACTGCACTACCCTAAACCCTAAAACCCTAAAACACTAACCCCCAGCACGACCCCCTACACTACCCAAACACCACTGTACTACCCTAAACCCTAAAACACTACCCCAGCACGACTCCCTACACTACCCAAACACAACTGCACTACCCTAAACCCTAAATCTACCCCCAGCATGACCCCCTACACTACACAAACACCACTGCACTACCCTAAACCCTAAAACACTACCCCCAGCACGACCCTCTTCACTACCTAAACACAACTGCACAATTTGTTACAGGCGTTGCAACGCAGGCCTGTGGTGCTTACTGGAAGTACCTGGTGGGCTAGTTGGGCCCCAGGGACTCTCAGGATTCAAGGTGACCTAATCCCCCAACTTAAAACACGCCACGGGGCGCGTTTGCACAGTGGTGAAGGGAGGGGTGGGGCCTCAGGTGACATGTGCACAAACACGCCCTGTGGTGCGTTTTAAGTTGGGGAGTTAATTCCCTTTGAATCCTGGGGCCAACTAGCCCACCAGGTACCTTCAGTAAGCACAACAGAGTTGCATTGCAGAGAGGTGAAAAAGGTGCGTGGCCTCGGAACGCCTCTCTGCAACTCAGCTCTCTGGTCCTAACTGTAGGTACCTGGGGGGCTAGTTGGGCCCCAGGGACCCTCAGGATTCAAGGGGACTTAATCCCGCAACTTAAAACGCGCCACGGGGCGCGTTTGCACACATGTCACCTCAGGCCCCCCTCCCTTCACCACTGTGCAAACGCGCACTGGCTCTGGTTAGTCAGAGTCAGTTACCACCAGTACCCGTCTGAAAAGTTGTGGGCACAGGATGATTTTGCAACAAGGCCTCTTTCTGCTCCTCTGTTGGTTCTTTCTGCACATCTTTTGCTTCTTTCTGTGCGTTTTTTCTTCTTTCTTCACATGTCCTACCTCTGTTGGCATAGTTAGAAACTAGCATTTAAAAACCTTTGAAATTCACTTAAAAAATGATAGGTTTCAGGCACGTTATAGTTAGAAATTAGCATTTAAAAAACCTTTGAAATTCACTGAAAAAACCATAGGTTTCAGGCACGTTATAGTTAGAAATTAGCATTTAAAAAACCTTTGAAATTCACTGAAAAAACCATAGGTTTCAGGCAAGTTATAGTTAGAAATTAGCATTTAAAAAACCTTTGAAATTCACTGAAAAAACCATAGGTTTCAGACACATTATAGTTAGAAATTAGCATTTAAAAAACCTTTGAAATTCACTGAAAAACCATCGGTTTTAGGCACAGTTATAGTTAGTTGGACATTGCACTCGTACAAAACCCGTGAAATTCCCCTGTTATAGTTAGTTCAGCTAACTATAACTCGCGCCCCGCAATGCACTGCTGATGACGTCACATATTACATCACTCATGACATGGTCAGTGACATCACTGATGACATCACTGATGACATCTCAAATGACATCACCGATGACATCATCCATGTGATAATTTCATGCATCTTCTCACACCCTAATATAACTTTTGATACACCCACTCTAAATTACAGACTGCCATTCTCAAAACCATAGACACTCCAACACCAAAAACTACATACCCACTCACTGATTCTTAGGTCTACACACACATCCACTCACTCACCTGTACAGTCACTCATACTTACAGTCACTCAGTACAGGACTATCATATGCACTCATACACCTATATAAACACTCACACACCGCCACTCATCCATAGAGGTACTCACACATCTAGTCAGTCATGCAAAAATTAATCACACACCCATTTACTCACCTATACAGTTATACACACACCAGCTCACTTACTCATACAAATACTAGCACATTCTTACGCTCTTATACAATAACTGATACAAGCACACACGCATCCATACAGCCACTCTCACAATAACACACTCTCACGTATAGCCATTTAAATACTCTAACACACATATATACTGCCTTTTACATATGTAGTTACTCGCACATGTACCACTGAGATATACATTCACTCACTAACACACCCATACACACACTCACCCACCCAAGCAGTCCATCACAGATGCACTCTTGAAATCATGCACCCAGTGAATCACCCACTCACACATCTATGTATAGAGTCACACACACCCCACCCACACAAACACTCAGGCAGCCATACAGATACTCAGAGAACCAATCAATAACCCATATAGACACTCATGTAGCTATTCGCAAATCCATGCATCCACTTACACACCAACAAACAGACGGATACAGACATTCACACAGTTTAGTCACTAACCCATGCATTCATTAAGATACATTTAATCACTCACTTGTAGAGTCAGTCACTCACGTACTAAATCATCCATTCAGACACTTATACACCCACTCATTCTTCAATACGCCTTTCCCTATATATATTAAACATATTTAAACTTTACAGAAACACAGTCACTGGATGATGTCATCAGTGATGTCATTTGAGATGTCATCAGTGATGTCATCAGTGATGTCACTGACCATGTCATGAGTGATGTAATATGTGACGTCATCAGCAGTGCATTGTGGGCGCGAGTTATAGTTAGCTGAACTAACTATAACAGGGGAATTTCACGGGTTTTGTACGAGTGCAATGTCCAACTAACTATAACTGTCCCTAAAACCTATGGTTTTTTCAGTGAATATATATATATATATAATGAACACAAGCTCCAATTCCTCAGTAGAAACCAGACACCGACACCATGGCTCGATTGCAATTTCACACGTTTTTATTTTCTTGCTGTAACGTATTTCGGCATCTCTGCCTTGCTCACACAATGAGCGTCACCACTTTCCAAACAATAAATGCAAGAACTACAAATCACATGATTTTGTGTTGCAACAGACGTAGAAAACATACTTCAGACAAGTCCGATAATAGGAAGTTTTAAGAAGAGTAAAACACCTTTACTCCTACAAATGAACCCAATACATTTCTAAAAATGCTCCTTACTTATTGTATTTTTTTTTAACTCTTTTTTACATTTTCCTCTTTTTATATTATTTTATGTTTTTACAATTCTTATAATACCTCGAATAGTCATTGAGGAATGTTGGTTCGAGCTAGTTACAGTATCTCTATGGAACCAATCCAATACAGCGTTATCTAATGATTTAACTGATTGAAATAAAGTGTAAGTGCTGTAACAATATTGTTTGATATCAATGTGAAAAAACATACATAAAAAATATACATAAAATATATATATATATATTTGTGTATACCATCAGGTGAAATTAGGTGTAAAAATGCATCATTTCTAAAATTTAAATCACGTTGGATCCTGAGCACTGGAACCACCTCTCTAACAACACCAGGGTCAATGCCAGTGCATTGCTTACACAAACTGGGCCTGCACACCACAACATCGATTCTTGTTCTTTCTACAACTGATGTTTGCTCATGCGCTAGGTGAAAAAGTCTTGTAAAAAAATAAAGTGCAAGTGCTTGATATTAACTGTCAGTCACCGAGCATCTCAAATGAAGTGCAAGTGCCTTATTACTCAATGGGACAATGACTGATTCGACTTTGTGCTACTAAATTCAAATGTTAAAAATTGTTTCTGAAACATGATGAAGCAAGTTAACTTCGCACATCTTAAGTCCAAATGCCTGGTGGTATCGGTGGTCATTATTTAATGGATTGACAGTCTGCCTCCCATAAGCTGCAAATGCATTGTAAC
Organism: Calotriton arnoldi; assembly: GCA_963921515.1. Classification (NCBI taxonomy): domain Eukaryota; kingdom Metazoa; phylum Chordata; class Amphibia; order Caudata; family Salamandridae; genus Calotriton; species Calotriton arnoldi. Next base: position 26,795 of record CAWUFW010015591.1, on the reverse strand, counting down.
ACTCTTTAAAATCATCAATCACATGGCAGTGCATACATTATTAATAAAAACAAAAGCAAAACCGAAAACAAAGATTCCCTTCATCACAATACTCCTGCTGGGTAGATTTGTCTAAAGTGGAAATGTAATTTTTAAACAAAGTTTATAACGAAAAAGAATATAATGAAATACAGCTCCCACCATTCTGGCTGGGGCTTCTACCAACCTCAATTTCATAGGCTATGTTCACTGCTAGGATATTTGTATCCTTGTGATGAATTGGACTCAAATTAAAATCAACTATACATTACTCTAAATTCTTTGGTTCGTGAGATATACTTTTTCTTTATTCCTCGTCCCTACATTCCTCTTTTCTCATGTAGTTCTATGCTTTTTGCTATGAGCCACAAAGAACCAATTTTCTTCAAATATGTACATACAGGTCTTCTTCAGAATTCAGCCCAAACGGAATCTTTGTATTAAACATTACTATGTACCTAGACTCAAGTTGTCGTAATTTTTGTTCACGGTTTCCACCTCTTCTACTCTTTGCAACATGGTCTATTACATAATATGCAAGATCATTCATGTTCCCACCATGTCTTTTATTAATGTGCCTGGCAATGGGATAGCTTCTATCATTATTTTTCACCACCCTTAAGTGTTGAAGTATCCTTATGTGCACCATGTGAATGGTGCTACCCACATATATTTTGGGACAAGTGCATTGCAGGACGTACACCACAAAATCGCTGTTACAATTAAAGAAGTTTCTGATTCTCCATGGACTCTTGAGTAGGGGTGAATGTACTTCTTTTTTATTCAGACCAATTTTACAGGCCTTGCACTTAGAGCATTTAACGAAGCCCGGACTTGCCCTCAGCCAACCCTCTGTGTTCCTTGTCTCGGGGCTACTGACCACCAGTTCTTGTCTCATGGATTTTGCTCTTCTGAAAGTAAGTAGAGGCTTACGCGTGATTATGTTGCGCAATAAGTGGTCCCTTTTCACTAGATACTAATGTCTATTCAAGCAGTCTCTCACCCTGGCATGGTAGACATTGTATCCTGTGATCATATGTATATCATCCGTATCCCTACAGTTTCCCGACCTAGCTGTATCTTTAGGGAATACGAACAATTTTCTACTGATCGTCTCAACTTTATTGAGTGCCTGCTTCAGCACATGTGAGCTATATCCTCTCTCAGTGAATCATTTCGGTAAATCATTCTGGGCTTGTTTTAATGATGAGGTCTCACTGCACTTCCTTTTCATTCTTAAATGTTCTGCATAAGAAATACTGTTTTTCAATTTCTGTGGGTGAAAACTCTGGGAGTGTAAAATAGAGTTTCCTGCTGAGGGTTTTCTGTGTGTGCATGTCTGAATCTTATTGTCTTTCACATATACCTCAAGGTCTAGGAAGCAGACTTGAGAATTGCTAATAGTATCAGTGAATTGAAGGTTCAATGAGTTATCATTGAGCTCTGATACAAATTGTCTTGCTGATTCCTCAGAACCCTTCCATAGAATAAAGAGATTGTCTATGACTCTTGTCCAGATCATGACGTTCTCCCTCCACTCTTTATCATGTCTGACTTGGAGCATCTGCTCCTCCCACCAGCCCATATGCAAATTAGCATAGCTGGGGGTGAAGCAGATACCCATGGCTGTTCCCCTGACTTGTCGGAATGTGTCGCTCCCATACATGAAGAAGTCATTCTCCAAGCACAGCCTTGCCATCTCCATTAGCATTCCTGAATGTTGATATAGGCTTATGGGTCTATTATTCAGGAAGTGTCTCATAGCTCTAAGCCCGTCTTCTTGTGCTATGCTCGTATATAACGAGGCCACGTCTAACGTGATTAGGAGGAATGAGTCGTCCCAGGTGATGTTATGTATTCGTCTCAAAAAGTCTCTTGTGTCCTGTATGTATGCCGGAAGACCCCTCATAAATTCCTGTAAGAAGTAATCTATGTATCTCGAGGTTGCCTCAAACAGACTACCGATCGCTGATATGATGGGTCTTCTGGGTGGGGCCTTTTGATTTTTATGGATCTTTGGGATCAGATACAATATGGGTATGATAGGGTCCTCCACTTTAAGGTACAAATACTCTTCCTGTGTGATCATACCTAGTCCTCTCCATCTAGCTAGATCCTTGTAAAATTAGTTTTTACCTCCACCAGGTTGCTCTGTGGGACTTTTTGGTAACACTTAGTATCTTTTAACTGGGATTTGGCCTCACTGTTGTACATACTTAGTGGCCACAAGACCACATTAACTCCTTTATCTGATTGACGGCCAACTATGTCCTTTCTATCTTTGATTTTATTTATCACCTGCGCATATTTCCTTGCATGTTGGTTATTAGCTTTGAGGAATTCCTCACTTGATGACACAGACAAGGGTTTTAAATCCATAATAACAAGATCAGAGAAAACATCTATTGAGTCTTTGGGTAGATTAGGAACAAAAGTGGACTTGGGTCTAAACAGCGTTTTTGTGCTGTCATAGATGTCCAATCCCAACATTTCGGCAGTCTCTTTAAGTGATCCAGATGGTTCGGTCCCTTGGCATTACCTTTCTAGTTGATCCAAATCATGTAACAAATTCAGGTCCCCCACTACCAGATTTGAGGCTGGTGTTCCTGTGTCAGATGGTTTCATCGCTGGTTGTTCAACTCTATTGTGGAAGTATTTTTTCAATTTTAACTTTCTGATAAATTTGAAAAAGTCAATGCGATTTTGGCCATAGTTAAAATGCATTCTGGTACAATACGAAAGCCCGAGTGATAATATTTTGGCTTCATCGTCAGAGAGTTCCAAGTCTGTTAGATGTATTAGAGTCGCTGAGCTCAGGCTTACTTGTGATAACGGGGCTCCTTGGTTCGGGCCCCTGAGCGTAACTCCATGCCCTCCCCTTTACTTTTTGTGGTTCCTTGATAGTTTTTTCCTCTCCTTTGAGGTCTTTGTTTGGAATTCATTGTCCTGTCTATGGGTAAAAAATGCAACTCTTCAATGACTGAGGGGGGCTCTTCGGTGTCTCTACCTCTGTTTGGAAGCCCGGCTCCATCTTCTTGATCCGTGTCTTGTTCAGAGCTCAGTTCCGAGCTTATTTCCATTGTAGCCCTTTGCTCATGGTCTCTCTTGTCTGGGCCCGTGTATTTCGATAGCCTTTGCCTCCGTATGGTATCAAAGCGTCGAGCGAAGGTGTAGATTTGGCCTCTCTGATAATCTAGCCTGTCCCTCGTAAACTTCGTAGCTTTTCTCTCTCTGATTGTTTGTTCATGTTTCTTTAGTTTGATTCCCAGATCTTTTTCAAACTTTTCTATAACCTCCGATTTAGCCATTTTACTCATTTCCAGCTCCAGAATTTTAATCTCTTCAGGAATCTTGTCTCTGTCCCATTTGGCATATTTTACTAAAATTGTCATCATGTTCTGTGAAGATTCCGCACTGTTGACCGCCCATTCTTGCAGCATGTCAGGGTCCGTATTTTCAAAGGTGGGGGCTATCAGTACTCTTAAGCCCCGTGGAACTCTCCCCACCTCTAAATACCTTCCCAGCGAATTGCATTCTCACCATTTGGAAATTTCCGTTCTTTTAGTTTTTTCCAGTCTGCGCATCTGTACCTGCAGACTCATGTCAGGTGGTGCAATGCCTGTTCCCCTGCCCTGCTCACTTTTGCTTGCTGCATTCTCATCAAAGACTGAGTTTGCTGCCTCTTCTCTTTCTTTGAGCCAATCATCCATTGTGATACTTGCTGGATAGTATCGCTCACTTCAATTACAGCTCCAAACGTGACAATCAGGCCCTGGCTCCTCTCCCCGATGCGATATGGATATCCGCTTTAAAAGTGAAAGGCTTACCCGATCACCTGATATATATATATATGTGTTAGTGTTTTTTTCATAGAAAATATACACATATTTATATACCTATACATAATATATCTATCTATCTATCTATCTATCTATCTATCTATCTATCTGTCTGTCTATATTACTCCTCCACATGATACCATTTTGGCTGCTGTGTATCAGAGCATGGAGGAGCGTTGGCATTGATGAAGGTGGCTTTATTTGTGGCTTAACGTAACATTAGACTGCTCACAGAAAAACAGGTGCCCACATTGCTATCTGCACAAAATGACACTAGTTTAGTGCAAAGAGTCTGCTTTACGCATTTCACCTGTTCTAGCCGGCCTTGTTCACAACAATGAGATACCATTTTCTTTCTGGTTATATGTACTTGTGTGATCTCTTACATCATCATAGACATAAATGTTTTGCAATTTTTTCAAATGCTTTTCATCGTGCCAAAGTGCAAAAGTGTAAAAACAGTTCTATCACCTAATATATTTCATGTCTTTAAATATACTTACAAATATCCACCCTTTTTACATAATGTACGTTTTTTTTCCATCATCCATTGGGGAGAGGAGTTGGCCTAATGGCTAGGGCGGTCGACCTCGAATCTGGGGGACTGGGTTCGAGTCTCGGCAATGACGCTGAACATCCTGTGATTCGGGGCAAATCACTTAATCTCACCGTGCCTAACAAAAATGAATGTGTCCTCATGTAATGCAACTGGTGCTATGTAAAGCGCTCTGGTACCCGATTCGGGTCAAGTTCGCGCTATATAAAACTCTGTAAAACAAATCTCAAAAATCAAAATTGAACTCTAGAATACAACACCACGCTCCTCAGCTGCAACTTTTTGTGCCATGTGCAAAGGTTATTTCATAGACATAAAGGTTAATCACATTTTGTGACAATGCATTACATCATACTGGTAACTCAAACAAGAAACCATGTGTCAGTGAATAAAATGCGCAGTATGCAAAGTTCTTCCACCCTTTCCCCTTGATAATGGAGATCTTAACAATGAGCCCCAGGCACGTTTCCTGCCTAATTTGGTGATGTGTTACGTTTCCTGCCTAATTTGGTGATGTGTTATTGATGCAGAGGAATACGAGGACATCTCAACCAAACAAAGAAGCACTTATTTCATTTAGTAAAGAGGAAGCACCCATGTTTGATGGAGTTTCACCTCTTTGTAGTCTTGCCAACTTCTCTTGATGAGGATTCACATTATCACAGATTTGTGGATGAAGACGCTCAAGGACCAATCACCTTGCCGAAATTACATGCATATAAAAGTCACTGGAAACATTACCCTATGTTCCTTTACAGAGCTGTAGTGCAGAATATGCACGAGACATTTACCCAACAAGGTAGCACTTGATAATTAGCCAGATGAAAGCACTCCAGTTGGGTGGACCCTTTCGGCATAACTGGGGACTATTCTTGGAAAAAATGAGGTTCTATTCAGGCTCTGGTGCACATTTCACAGAAAATAAACATCAAAGGGAAGCACTCAGAAATATAAACATAGCAGGTGACCCAGTGGAAACTCCACTTCAGTAAAGCACAAACGATCCAAACTTCTTGGGCTTGGCAAAAGTAAAGCAAGTGTGTTTCGGCTTGTATTTCATGATAAAAACGATCTGAAATCCTTAATCAAGGTGACTGCATTGTTGATCTGTTGGAGCGCAATCTGATCTGGGGTGACTGTGATGAGTGATTTCTTTCTCATGTCTCCTGGTAAGAACAGAGTCCATGATTCTCCCTTTTAAATACCCTAAGTATGCAAAAGCCCAAAATGCATAGTACCACTCACACCCCTACCAACAGACATACATAGGCACTAACACACCCACTCACAGCCCCACACAGAACTCACAGAGCTACACAGGCACTAATACACCACCTCAGACACTCACACAGGCACTCACAGACCCACACAGGCACTCACAGATCCACACAGGCACTCACAGACCCACTCACAAAGCTACACAGGCACTCATGCATCTACTCAGACACTCACACAGGCACTCACAGACCCACACAGGCACTTGCAGACCCACACAGTCAGTCACAGACCCTCTCACAAGCAAACACAGGCACTCAGGAACCCACTAACACACCAACACAGGTACTCACCTACCCACTCACAGACCCACACAGGTACTCATACACCCACCCCCACCCCCCCCACACACACGGGCACTCACAAACCCATTCACAGACCCACACAGGCACTCACACACACACTCTCAAAGGTGACAGGTAACAGGATTCAAAATTTAAAAAAATGTATTAATTCACTAAAAAAACAAAGGTTAGAGGGATGTTATATTTTTTTTGTAAATATATTTTTGAGTTTTTCAAAGTAACATAGGTCATACTGTTCAATGGCATACAAGGATATAGTACACTTGATCAGGGACTCTGTGCCTCCAGATAGCAGGTGACCTCGGGGTGCGGATGTGCCGGTGGGCCCCAATAGCTAGACAGTAGTCCGCATGGGCGGATCTGTAGATCCTCCCTCCAATAAACTGGCACCAGAATCATCTTCCCCGTCAATGTCATGGTCGTGCAATTTAGTAATCATACTACCCCAGATCTCATGGTCCCACTCTGCATTGTTGTCTGTACGGACTCTCTGGAGTCTACGCTCCTCAGCCACTGTCCACTACAGGAGATCTGACAGTCATTTAGTCCATACCGGAGTGGTTGGGCTAGCCCAATGCATAGCTATGTGCCTTCAGGCTAGTACGAACCCCACCGGGTGAATTTGTACTGCATTTTTTCCCCTTCTTAGGGAGAGGTAACAACCCCAGTAGGCAATGTAGGATTGTGAGGTCTGCTTTCACACGTGTTTTTCCGTGCATTAGATGCAGTACATCATCCCAAAAAGGTCATAGCAGCGGACAGTTCCATGTGATATGCCCAAAAGCAGCCGGGAGTGCATTACAGTGAGTGCATCCCATGGGCCTAGTCGGCTAGACTCTGTGCAGTCCTTGCTGTGTCAGATAATCGTTATATATGAACTAGAATTGCATCAACTTGAACCTGGCATTAATAGCCACCTCATGTACCTGCGCACCAGTGTCTTCTTCCATTCACCTTCCATAAGTGGTATCTCTAAATCCTCATCCCAAGCGGTGTGCTTAAGGGCTATGTTAATTTGCTGTCATGCTTAAGGGCTGCATTCAGTTGAGATATACTACCCCTTGTGGAACCAGGATCCAATATCCCTTGTAACACCTGGAAATCTCCCAGCTCCTCAGGCAATGTCATCCAGATGTCTTGGGCCAAGTGCAAGATACTGGCATATTGTAGGAACTGCCCCGCCTATTACAAAGTGTGTACAAATTTCCTCCTGGGACATGAAGAATCTGTTTAAAGAAAGGGTCTCCCGCTCTCTGGCAGCCCCTGGCCAGCCACTTCAAGATGTCCATGGAGTCCCGTATGTGCACAAATTGGCATAGACACCAAATTAGAAGGTGCTTGGCATAGGGTGCCCAACATATCACCTGTCTGAATGCCCCCTCCCATGACAGCGCCACCTGTGTGACTACAAAGAAGGTACCCGCTGGAAGAGCGAGGCCCCACATGAGCATCTTATGGAGTTCAGCCAACTCGACAAAGCCAGGTAGGAGTTTTTTTCCCAGTTAGGGCCTTGCACCACAGAGCTGCATATTGCAGCAGGCCAGCTAGATAGTATAGTTTGAGTTCCAGAAGTCCAAGGCTCCCCTGGCTGGTATCTAATTTAAAACTCTCAAGGTGGACTCTTCTTCGCTTACCTGCCCACACCAGTGTCAACAATAGACAATCAATACTCTGAAACAGCGAGTGCGGCAGCATGCAGAATAAATTCTGCAGTGTGTATAAGCAGCGGAGCAGTAAGACCATTTTGCTCAATGCCACACTTCCATAACTGACAGTGGCAGGGTGGTCCAAAACCATATGGAGGAAGTGAGTCCGGTCATCACTCTGCCGATATTCAAATCATATTGCAGGTGGTGATTGTGGGTTATCCGCTCCCCCAGATAGCGAAAGCTAACCGTCTCCCAGGGCAATCCCTCCGAGGTAAGTTCAGGGGCACCTAAATTAGCTAGTGCTTGCAGGGGAAACAGTATAGTCTTTTGATGGTTGACATGGAACCCCGAGACAGCTCCAAAATGCACCATCAGCTGTAAAAAGTGAGGCATTAATTGTTCTGGTTCCACCATGTATATTAACTCATCATCAGCGTATAGAGACACATTATGTGTTGTGTCTCCCACACACACACCCCAGTCTCGCATTTCAACCCGAAGGTAGATTGCGAGTGGCTTCATTGCAAGTGCAAATAGAAGCTGTGCCAGTGGGCAGCCCTGTCGAGTAACCCTCTCAATGTGAAACGCGTCAGAGACTTCACCGCCAGTATGCACTCTTGTGGTTGGTTCCATATTCAGGAGTCTCACTCGTGCCAAAAAAAACCCTGTCCCAGGCCCATACGACAGAGCACCTCTCACTGGTATGCTCAAATATGTTTTGAAGGCTTTTTTATGTCTAGTGCTATTAGTGCCACATGCAGACCCGTGTCCCAGGTCGCATACATCACATGGACGAGACGTCTTAAGTTCATGTGCGCGCTCCCGGCTGGCATAAAACCGCATTGGTTGTCCTGGACCAGATGTGTAACAACCCAGCTTAATTGCAATGCCAGCACTTTAGCCGGCAGCTTAATGCCAACATTAAACATGGGGAGGGGCCTTTATGATCCAGGGTCAGTGGGATCGTTGCCCGGCTTGGGGAGCATAATAAAAAGGGCCTCACGCATCTGATCAGGCAATGCACCAACCTCATGAGCATCACAAAGTGTTTCTAGGAGAGCAGCAACCAGGGAGAAGGGAAACTGAATAGGTTTGAAAATATTCAACAAGGAGATATCCAGTCCTGTACATTTCTCTGTAGCCATTTCACTGAAGGTCCTCCACATTAAGATAGAGAAGAGCAACCCCTGTCTGAAAAGACCCCACCTCAGGGACATCTGTAACCGCTGGGGCTGAATACACTGTCCTCAGGTGGTCATAGAGTGTCAGATTAATTGCTGCCTGTCAGCAGCCATTGTGCCATTTGGGCCACAGAGTGCAAGGATAAGCTGTGGAGGTTGTTCTCGCTTGAGTAGCCATGCCAAATGCAGACAGATTTAGCACCATCTCAATGAAGACGTTGGTGGTAATCTTTTTGCACATGACAGTCCAGTCTGTCCCATGTAGCCTTCACCTGTCTATGTGCCTCCACCAGGGCCACCCCATCTGACCCACAATTGTTGCTGCAGACTTGCAAGGGCCTTCTCCCCTCCTGCAATTGCCATGCCAGTTTCCTCCTTATACCCAAGACTTTACTGAGGCTCTCGCCTCAGATGACTACCTTTAGTGCTCCCCATTCCATACCTCTTGTTTAAGAGGAGTTCCAATTTGTGGCGAAGAAACCCTGCAGTGCTCCCACCATATCTGTATTAAATTCTGGATCCCTGAACACCTCGGGTGTAATCGCCACAGTGGGATACTGGGCCTGCGACCATGAACTCTACACTCCAGTAGTAGCGTGGCATGGTCTGACAAGAAACGTACCTGGTGACTCACCCTCCAAACATTCAGGTCAACCTAGTTTGATAACAGAAAGCTGTCTAGTCAGCTATGAGCACCATGGGTGGGGGTATAATAGGAGAACTCTGCAGCCGTGGGGTGAAGTTTTCTCCAAATATCTAGAAGTTGTAATCTAGTCATAGTTTCCCATATGCTAACCACCATTTGGGGCTTTGTGCCCATCTGGGGTGGGTGCTGGTCTAGTCTACCAATCAATACACAATTAAAGTCACCCGCCCAAATTAAGGGGTGCCCAACGTAAGGCATCAATTTTGTCTATAGGGCCCTAAAAAACTTGCCATCATCTGTATTTGGTGCATATTTGTTAAGTAAGCAGAGCTCCCATCTATTTAGCAGACTATATATAAGTACATACCATCCTTCTACATCTGCAACCTGACCATGCAACTGGAATGGAAACCCGGGTCCACCCACATTGACACTCCTCTGGCGTAGGATGCAAAAGTGGAGGAATAAAGCTGTCCACTTCATTTTTTGTGAAGTTTATGGGCCTCTGCCTCCAGTAGATGTATGTCCTGGAGGAGAGCTATGTGTACCCCTGTCCTTCTGAGGTAGGTGTGGGTTCTGTGCCATTTCACGAAGGAGTTTAGTCCCTCACATTCCATGTTAGCAAACATACAGAATCATCCATTATATAAAGTTCTGCCCCCCTCCAGCCCTGCCACCACCCATCCTCACACCACCTCCGCCCCATCCGATCTCCCACAACAATCAGACACACAATTGACACTGTACTAAACCATGAGCAACTCCCCTTGTCCAACCCCAGGTAAACACTTTTAGATACAACTAGTGCCTCCCCAAGCACCTCACCACTCACACCTGCCCATGTAACAATCTTAATGGAACTTCAGTTTGTGAAAAACCTCTGTTGGGTATAAATTGAGGTTATAGTTAGGGGCAAAGCGCAGTCAGGTCCAACCTCGAGGGAGTGGCTTGGTCAGCTGTTCTGCACTCTTGTACACTGAGGTTTTCACACACTAAGTTAATTAACCAGACACACCAATCCTGAAAAGTAAAATAAAGAACAGAGAGAAAAAAGGGGGAAGATAGTAAATTTGGAAACAGAAGAGAGGGGGGCTCCCCAGTAGTTCCATTCCATGCCCCTCTTTTGGTGCCGCCATCATGTCCCATCCTGCCCCAATCAAGGACCATGCAATAATCACTGGGTGCACCCAGGTGGTCCGTTGAATGGAGGAGTCAATCCCAACTTCTGACTGGGTATCAATCCCCCCAAGCATGCCTTATACCTGCTCCACTGGGTTCAGAGTGCAGTGTGACTGTGCAGCAGCTTCAGGTGGTCTTCAAACATGGACTCACGCTAGGCCTCGGCCATATTTCTACCTGACTGGTCATGATCACCCACCACATCTGGGGCATATATGAGGAAGCACCAGAAGTGACCTCCTCAACCAGTGCCCTGGCTGCTTCATGCTCCTGCCACTGTGTCTCTAGGTCCAGGGTACCATCTGTATTCACCACCACTCTTGCAGTTGATCTCTAACATTGTCTATGTCTGCTTCTTCCTCTGAAAATAGGTGGGGGACCACCCCCACATTGCAGCGTATCCCGGGAACGTCTCAAGAACATTGACGGAAGACAGTCATCACTGTGGATCTCTAGCCAGTCCCAAGTTTCCTCGGGTGTCAAATGAAATGGGAACGACCATCTCATACCACCTTCAATTTGGTGGGGTAAAGCAACATATATCTCAGGCCCATTCTTCTCAGCTTTCGTTTGACGCCACTGAAGGACTGCCTTTGCAGTTGGACAGCTCTTGTATAGTCAGGGAAGATGTGTATGCTGCTGATTTCAAGTATTGGGTCACCATGTCGCCACAGCCCCTGCAGGACTTAATCGCAGTCCCTGTCATTGAGAAATTTGACAATTATAGTCTTGGGTGAAGCCCCCAGTTTAGGTGGCGGGCCGCTCTCCACTGCAAAAAATCCAGATAAAGTAGCATTTGGGAGTGCCTTTTTGATCCAATCTTCCAGGAAGGTTTCTGGGGCGCTACCCTCTGTGCCTTCAGGGACTCCCACAAACCTCAGATTACATCTGCGGGAACGTCCCTCCACATCTTCCATCTGTGCCTCCAGGCTACTTGAGTGAGCTTCAAGTGCGCCACTGCAGCCTTCCATGTGGTGACCTCTTCCTTTATTTACATGACCTGGGTCACCGTTTCCACAGACCATTCAACCACCTTGCGTAGGTTGGTTATGAGGAGGTTCACATCAATGGCCATGGCCTTGATCTTGGCCTGCCAGGCCGGAGACCTCAATTGCAGCCAGTATCTGGATCCCTGAAGGCTCACTCATATTTTGTATTGTCTCCCCAAGTGCCTTTGGTGGGTCGCCATCCGCGCCTTGTGCTGTAAAGTGGTCCATTTTCATCTGTTGGGTGTCACTGAGTGGTCTGTCATTACCCATGACGCAGTGTGGGGTTGGTGCAACAGTCAGGTGGAATACAGAGGAGTGTCCCTGGCAATGTTCCCAGGACTCCTGGTCAAATCACTTTAATTGCGGCCACTATCTACATGGGCGCGCTGGGCCCATCAATAGTCTGTCTCTACTGCAGTAAATCAAACCCTTCATGGGTGCTCAGTGATAGCACCCAAGCTGCAACACTTCGGGGGCATACCGCAGTCACCTCCTGCTTCTGCTGCATTCCTGAATCAGAGTTACCAATTGGGGCCCAACTGAGTGCTCAAGGGCCTTGCCAGGCAATCATATAGGTGTGCAAACATAGGAGCATAGTCCAGGCCAGCTAATATTTGTGGTTCCTGCCACCTTGTGGTGCAGGAGGGGTATACTAATATCAGTCCTGTGAGTGACTATACAGCTCACCCATTATGCGATGGGACTGCTCAATAGGAATGCTGACCCCATCTGAATCAGCGCACTACAGCACTGCCCAGTCCTTAGGTGGTTTTTCTGCTCTCCGTGCTCCCCCGTATGACTCCTCGGGGTCTCAGTCCAAGGGGGAGGGGGGCAACAGTTCCACATCAGCCTTTCAGGCAGTTGCACCAGGAAGTGCCCTTGCAACCAGGCCTGTACCTTTTCAGTTTAGGGGGCTCGGGACCCTGCAGCCATGCATCGCTCTCACCCTCCACAACAGGAGCGAAGACCCCGGACAGCATGACCCTGCCAGGATGCATGGGGACTCCAATGTGGCCCTACCATGTGGTCTATGGGGGGTGGTAGGCCCCACCAGGAACGCTGAAGGCCACTGCTGGGCCTGTTCCCTGGCACTCACACACCCAGTTATAGACCCACAAAACCACTCCCACTCACAGACCCACACAGCCACACAGCCACTCACATACCTACTCCACACCCACTCACACATTCACACAACCACTTACATACCCACACAGCCATTCAGGCACCCATTCACACACCCACACAGTCACATGCACACCCATTCACAAAGCCATAAAACCACTCACATACCCACTCATGGGCCAACACAGACCCTCACATAACCACTCACATATCCATGTACATACTCACACAAACACTCACACCCCCATACAACCACTCAAACACCTACTCACAGACCCACAAAACCACTCACATACCAAAACACCCACTCACTTACCTACTCACACACCCACACAGCCACTCCCACACCCAATTACTCACCCTCACAGCCATTCACATAACTGCTCACACACTCATATAGCCACTCACACACCCACACAGTCACTCACACAGCCACTCACACACCCAGACACAGGCAGTGATACACTTATAGATATTGCAATAGCATATGTTGGGATAAAATGTGTAGTTTTAGTATTAAATGTGTGCAGTATAACCGCAGACCCCTTATTTGTCCAAGGATTTGCAATAGATCCACAGATCCATAAAATAAATTTTCAAAAAAGAAAGACTTGGTGTATTGCATTTATAGAAAGACTTCGCAAGTTACCTTACCATCATTTTTACATGGTTAGTTTGAAAGTATATAATAAGAATGAATGTGTGAATAATTATATTTATAAACTTGTGAAAATGTATAATAGTAAATTGAATGTATGGGTCAAATCGTAGTACAATTTACATTAAAAAGAACAGATGATATTCACAAAAAAACAATGGTTACAGAGACTTTATAGTTAGGAAGTAGCATTAAAAATCAGTAGAAATGCACAGAAAAAACAAAGGTTACAGGGATGTTATAGTTAGGAAATAGAATTTTAAAAACCGTAGGAATTCACTGTAAAAAAAACAAAGGTTACAGGAATATTATAGCTAGGTTCAGAATTTACACACAGAAAACCATAGAAATTCAGCAGTTATAGTTATCTCAAGTAACTATAACTCGTGCCCTAAGGTAACTCTAACTTGTTTCCTTGCCATGCACTGCTTTTACCCCACATATTACATCACTCATGACAACTTCTATGACATCCTTGATAATATTGTTGCAACATTTGCAGTGAAAGAAAACTGAGCAGGGCGGTGGCGCGAGTTATAGTTACTTTAGGGCACAAGTTATAGTTACTTGAGATAACTATAACTGCTAAATTTCTATGTTTTTTTGTGTCTAAAATCTGAACCTAACTATAATGTCCCTGTAACTTTTGTTTTTTAGTGAATTATAAATATGTATATATAATTCACTAAAAACAAAGGTTACAGGGACATTATAATTAGAATAGTTCTTTCTTATTTATCACTACTTTGAATTCCCCAATGAGGAGGATGTGCTCACTATTTTAATTAACAACGCTGCACACAATACATATGCATTTTAAGCACTGAGGGCCGCTCATTGCTAAAACCCGTTTGCAATTGTAATTGTAATTGCATTTATATAGCACTTGCTACCCCTGACGATGTGTCAAAGCACTTTTTCGGCGAGTAGCACACTACTCTGGAACCCATAAAGGATTAGTTGTGAATTAGTATAGTGAAATATGAAATTAATTTGACTGGTGGATATGTTAGTCAGTTATTTGGATTGAGAAGGATAGCGGAGGGATAGAAGATAGAAAATGGTTTGCATTTATATAGTGCTTGCTACCCCTGATGAGGTGTTGAAGTGCTTTTTCGGCGAGTAGCATGCTACTCCGAATCCCATAAAGGATTAGTTGTGAATTAGTATAGTGAAATATGAAATTAATTTAAGTGGTGGACATGTTAATGTGTTATTTGGATTGAAAAGGATAGTGGAGGAATAGAAAAGGGAAGCGTTTAGAAATATATAAATATATATTTGTTTTGGAGCTCATTGTAGTAGGAAGAGGCTTAGAATGAGTAAAAGGGAGGTGGAGGGGGAAGAGTCAGAGGGAAGGGTTTAGAAAGGCTTGTTTTGGGGGATCAGAATACTAAAAGAGGTATGAGATGATGCAAGGAGGGGTAGAGTTGGGAAGAGTTTAGAAAGGGTTATATTGGGGATCATATTAGTTGCATGGGATTAATGAGAGAGTGTAGGAAGAGTATATATTGATAGAGGTATAGGGTGAGAAATAGGGTAGTGCATTGGAAAGAGTAGTAGAAAGAGGTTTGAGATGAGTCAGAGAGTTGAGGTAGAGGATATTTTGAGAGCGATATAGGGTGTAAATTAGGGTAGTACATTGAACATGCTGAATTAGAAGAAAAGTAATAAATATATAGATCCATAGTACATGGAAGGTATATAGCTGCATAAAGGAAGGTAGTATATGTAAATAAAAGTTGCATTAAATAAACTCCGGCTTTCAGGTGTTGTTGTACATTAAATTAATTCTATTTATTTATATATATATATATATATATATATATTATCTACTGGCGGTCGCCAGTAGATAGTTATAGTTACAACCTATTATCCATAGGAAATCCGCGACATTCTATTTGAAATAACTCTCTTGCCGGTTGACGTATCTTCGCAAAATTTTCAAACTTTGTGGGGCGCTCCGGTCCGCTCCTACCCTGAAAGTCTCGGGGATTCGTCAAGCGGGGCCGAGAAAAAGGGGGTCCCAAAACGCGTTTTCCCATGCAATTTTCCATAGGAAACTTTAGACACGGCTACAGCCTGAACTGCTGAACGGAATTAAACCAAATTTGGCAAAGAGGTATTTCTTGGTTCAGAAAGAACCCTTTTGTTAAATGGTGTAAATCCGTTCAGTAGTTGCTGAGAAAATCAAAAGTAAAAGTATAGATATATCTATGGCCGCGTCGGATTCGCGCACCCTGAGCGCACCCTGCGCGCACCGTCCCGATCACGAGCTGCATGTTAATTGGCTGTCAGCTGGCTGTCAACATTCCGATTCAGGAAATGTTGGCAGCCATTTTGTCCTCGGTAGAACCGAGGGACAGAAACAAGTGCGCAAAGCGCACAAAGGGAGCAGGGTAGAAACACCCTGACCCCTAGGTCTGTTCAGGGGTCCCATAAGGACCCCCTGGGCAGAAAAAGCATTTTTTTTTTAAATCGGCAGGATGCGCTCAGGGTGCGCGGATCCTGCCGAAAAGAAAAAAATCGAAGCGCTGGTCTCCTGCGCTCGATGCATTTGCCCCGGGTGGCCCAAGTCCCGGGGCATGGTGAGGGTGTTCAATTTATGTATGGGGGCCTCAAAGGGCTCCCAAGCCCCGGGGACCGCCACCCCCGGGGCTTTCTTTACAAATGGTGCGGGAGGGCTCTGAGCCCTCCCGCAGCCCCGGGGACCACCACCTCCCCAGGGCTTCTTTTTTAAATTAAAAAACCTGTGTGGGGGCTCCAGCCCCCACACGCCCGGGGACCGCCACCTCCCGGGGCACTAAACATTTAAATATGGGGGTCCGTAACGGACCCCCAAGCCCCGGGGACCACCACCTCCCGGGGCTGTGCACTGGATGGGAGGGGGCCGCGCGGCCCCTCCTGGAGCCAGTGATGGCCCTGGGGACCGCCACCCCCAGGGCCAGCTCCTGCAGTGTCCCGGGGTGCCTACCCCGGGACACTGCTGTTTGCTATGACAGGACGGGAGCCTCGCGGCTCCCGTCCTGTCATAGCAAGCTTAGTTTGCATTTTGAAAGAGAGAGCAGGAAACCTGCCTCTCTTTCAAATGCAAACCAATGCTTTCCACATGGGGAGCAGCATGTTAGCTGCTCCCCATGTGGAAAGCAATGCCGGTTTCCGCAGGAGGCGGAGAGCCGGCTGGGACTGTGGGGGATTGGGGACCCCCCACAGTCTCCAACGTGAGGCCAGGCCCCGGGGATGGGGTCCCCGGGGCCATAAGTGGCCCAGGAGGGGGCCACGCAGCCCCCTCCCAAAGTTTAAAAAACATAAAATAAAAAAAAAATAAGGTCAAGGCCTGCCCCGGGGATGGGGTCCCCGGGGCCTTAAATGGCCTGAGGAGGGGGCCACGCAGCCCCCCTCCAAATAAAAATATAAAAAATCGAGGCCATGCCCCGGGGATGGGGTCCCGGGGCCAATACAGGCCCAGGGAAGGGGGCCACGCGGCCCCCTTCCCGTTTTTTAAATTTTAATTTAAAAGAGTGGTAAGGCCCTGGGGGATGGGGTCCCCAGGGCCTAAAGATAGGAAAAGGAAGGGGGCCACACAGCCCCCTTCAGGGGAAAAAAAAACGATCGGGCCCGCAGGCCCCGCCCCTTCCTTCACCACTCTGCAAACGCGCCCTCTGGCGCGTTTGCAGATGAGGAAGTAATTCCCTTCAATACTGGGGGTCCCTGGGGCCAACTAGCCCACCAGGAACCTCCAGTATGCGCCAGGGGCTGCCTTGCAGAGAGGTGTACAGAGGCCACGCCCCTTTACACCTCTCTGCAACGCAGCTCTGTGGCGCTTAATGGAGGTAGCTGGTGGGCTAGTTGCACCCCAGGGACCCTCAGGATTCAAGGGAGTTAATCCCCCGACTTAAAACGCACCACGGGCGCGTTTGCACAGTGGTGAAGGGAGGGGCGGGGCTTCAGGTGACATGTGTGCAAACAGGCCCCGTGGCGCGTTTTAAGATGGGGAATTAAATCCCCTTCAATCCTGAGGGTCCCTGAGGCCAACTAGCCCAACAGGTACATCCAGAAAGCGCCACAGAGCTGCGTTGCAGAGAGGTGTAAAAGGGGTGTGGCCTCTCTACACATCTCTGCAACGCAGCCCCCTGGCGCATACTGGAGGTTCCTGGTGGGCTAGTTGGCCCATAGGGACCCTCATGATTCAAGGGGACTTAATCCCCGAACTTAAAACGCGCCACGGGCGCGTTTGCACAGATGTCACCTCAGGCCCCGCCCCTCCCTTCACCATTGTGCAAATATTCCTCTAAAATCTGCCGAACTACGAATTCCGATTTACTCACCTGTTATCAGGAGAGACCTCAGTGCTGTATCTTTCAGCCCAGTACTGGTCCTGAAAAGTAATTTTAACCGTACTTACCAGTAACTTGAATTTCCTTCCATAGGCTAACATTGACTGGTTTCACTTGGAAATTCTTCTAAGTGTGGAGTTTTGGAACTTTAAAATATTCCTCTAAAATCAGCCGAAATACGAATTCCTTTTACTCACCTGTTATCAGGAGAGACCTCAGTGCTGCATCTTTCAGCCCAGTACTGATCCTCAAAAGTAATTTTAACCGTACTTACCAGTAACTTGAATTTCCTTCCATAGGATATCATTGCCTGCTTTTGCTGAAAAAGTTTCTAAGTGTTGATTTTTGAAACATACAAATATTCCTCTAAAATCAGCCGAAATACGAATTTCGATTTACTCACCTGTTATCAGGAGAGACCTCAGTGCTGCATCTTTCAGCCCAGTACTGGTCCTGAAAAGTAATTTTAACCGTACTTACCAGTAACTTGAATTTCCTTCCATAGGATATCATTGCCTGCTTTTTGCTGAAAAAGTTTCTAAGTGTTGATTTTTGAAACATACAAATATTCCTCTAAAATCAGCCGAAATACGAATTCCGATTTACTCACCTGTTATCAGGAGAGACCTCAGTGCTGTATCTTTCAGCCCAGTACTGGTCCTGAAAAGTAATTTTAACCGTACTTACCGGTAACTTGAATTTCCTTCCATAGGCTAACATTGACTGGTTTCACTTGGAAATTCTTCTAAGTGTGGAGTTTTGGAACTTTAAAATATTCATCTAAAATCAGCCGAAATACGAATTCCGATTTACTCACCTGTTATCAGGAGAGACCTCAGTGCTGTATCTTTCAGCCCAGTACTGGTCCTGAAAAGTAATTTTAACCGTACTTACCGGTAACTTGAATTTCCTTCCATAGGCTAACATTGACTGGTTTCACTTGGAAATTCTTCTAAGTGTGGAGTTTTGGAACTTTAAAATATTCATCTAAAATCAGCCGAAATACGAATTCCGATTTACTCATCTGTTATCAGGAGAGACCTCAGTGCTGCATCTTTCAGCCCAGTACTGATCCTCAAAAGTAATTTTAACCGTACTTACCAGTAACTTGAATTTCCTTCCATAGGATATCATTGCCTGCTTTTTGCTGAAAAGTTTCTAAGTGTTGATTTTTGAAACATACAAATATTCCTCTAAAATCAGCCGAAATACGAATTCTGATTTACTCACCTGTTATAAGGAGAGACCTCAGTGCTGTATCTTTCAGCCCAGTACTGGTCCTGAAAAGTAATTTTAACCGTACTTACCAGTAACTTATATTTTCTTCCATAGGAATCCATTGTCTGGTTTTCAGCAGAAAAGTTTCAAAGTGTCGATTTTCACAAACTACAAATATTCCTTAAAAATCGACTGTATGACTTAAACGCATTCTTTCAACTGTTTACAGGAGATGCACCAGTGCTGGATCCAGGATCCAACACTGAGTAAGAAAAAGTAACGATAACAGTTTTTACCTGCTAAGTGAATTTCCTTCCATAGGATAACATTGGTGATTCTATGAGAAAAGTTTCTAAGTGTCAACTTTTAAAATACAATAATATTCCTTAAAAATCACGACTGTAACCAAAACGCTTTTACTCAACTGTTTACAGGAGATGTACCAGGACTGAATCTAGGATCCAGTCCTGTGGTTAGAAAAGTAATCCATAAAGTAACTAATTGCATTTAACTAGAAATTCACATTGAGCTGAATGTTGCATTGTGTATGAAAATGTGTTGCCCATTACAACAACTGTAACTACTGTACTTAAAAGTCTATTGCCTATGTGCAAAGTATTTAAACTAAAGTAATTCATTCTGAGAAAGTATTTTTGTAATGTAATGTATAATGTAATTACAATGTAATTTAAAAAATAAAATATGTAAAATAAATTGTTTCTAAAAATGTAGTAAATCAGTGTGAAAAAAATTAATATAAAAATTAATACATTTAAAAATTGTCATTTAAAAAACCTTTGAAATTCACTGAAAAAACCGTAGGTTTCAGGCACGTTATAGTTACAAATTAGCATTTTAAAAACCTTTGAAATTCACTGAAAAAACCATAGGTTTCAGACACGTTATAGTTAGAAATTAGCATTTAAAAACCTTTGAAATTCACTGAAAAAACCATAGGTTTAGGGACAGTTATAGTTAGATGGACATTGCACTCGTACAAAACCCGTGAAATTCCCCCGTTATAGTTAGTTCAGCTAACTATAACTCGCGACCCCGCAATGCACTGCTGATGACGTCACATATTACATCACTCATGACATGGTCAGTGACATCACTGATGACATCACTGATGACATCTCAAATGACATCACTGATGACATCATCCACGTGATAATCTGATGCAGCTCCTCACACCCTAATATAACCTTTGATACACCAAATCTAAATTACAGAGTGCCATTCGCAAAACCATAGACATTCCAACACCAATAACTACATACCCACTCACTGATTCTTAGGTCTACACACACACATCCACTCACTCACCCGTACAGTCACTCATACTTATGGTCACTCAGTACAGGACTATCATATGCACTCTTACTCCTATATAGACACTCAAACACCGCCACTCATCCATAGAGGTACTCACACACCTAGTCAGTCATGCAAATAATTAAACACACTGCCATTTACTCACCTATACAGTTATACACACACCAGCTCACTTAATCATACAAATACTAGCACATTGTTACGCTCTTATACAATCACTGATACAAGCACACACTCATCCATACAGCCACTATCACAATCACTCACTCTCGCTTATAGCTATTTATATACTCCAATACACATATATACTGCCTTTCACATATGTAGTTACTCACACATGTACCACTGGGACATACATTCACTCACTAACACACTCTTACACACACTTACCCACCCATACAGTCTATGACAGATGCACTCTTGAAACCATCCACCCAGTGAATCACCCACTCACACATCTATGCACAGTCGCACACACCCCATCCACACAAACACTAAGGCACCCATACAGATACTCATAGAACCAATCAATAACCCATATAGACACTCATGTAGCTATTCGCAAATCCATGCATCCACTTACACACCAACAGACGGATACAGACATTCACACAGTTTAGTCACTAACCCATGCATTCAGTAAAATACGTTTAATCACTCACTTGTAGAGTCAGTCACGCACGTACTAAATCATCCATTCAGACACTTATACACCCACTCATTCTTCAATACGCCTTTCCCTATATATATTAAACATATTTAAACTTTACAGAAACACACAGTCACTGGATGATGTCATCAGTGATGTCATTTGAGATGTCATCAGTGATGTCATCAGTGATGTCACTGACCATGTCATGAGTGATGTA
Source organism: Calotriton arnoldi (assembly GCA_963921515.1). NCBI lineage: Eukaryota > Metazoa > Chordata > Amphibia > Caudata > Salamandridae > Calotriton > Calotriton arnoldi. The sequence continues at coordinate 5,616 of CAWUFW010015591.1, read as the reverse complement.
ATATGTGACGTCATCAGCAGTGCATTGCGGGCGCGAATTATAGTTAGCTGAACTAACTATAACGGGGAATTTCACGGGTTTTGTACGAGTGCAATGTCCAACTAACTATAACTGTCCCTAAACCTATGGTTTTTCAGTGAATTTCAAAGGTTTTTAAATGCTAATTTCTAACTATAACGTGTCTGAAACCTATGGTTTTTTCAGTGAATTTCAAAGGTTTTTAAAATGCTAATTTGTAACTATAACGTGCCTGAAACCTACGTTTTTTCAGTGAATATATATATATATATATATATATATATATATATTCACTGAAAAACCATAGGTTTTAGGGACAGTTATAGTTAGTTGGACATTGCACTCGTACAAAACCCGTGAAATTCCCCGTTATAGTTAGTCCAGCTAACTATAACTCGCGCCCCGCAATGCACTGCTGATGACGTCACATATTACATCACTCATGACATGGTCAGTGACATCACTGATGACATCACTGATGACATCTCAAATGACATCACTGATGACATCATCCAGTGACTGTGTGTTTCTGTAAAGTTTAAATATTTTTAATATATATAGGAAAAGACGTATTGAAGAATGAGTGGGTGTGTAAGTGTCTGTATGGATGATTTAGTAGGTGCATGACTGACTCTATAAGTGAGTGATTTAACGTATCTTACTGAATGCATGGGTTAGTGACTAAACTGGGTGAATGTCTGTATCCGTCTGTCTGTTGCTGTGTAAGTGGCTGCATGTGTTTGTGAATAGCTACATGAGTGTCTATATGAGTTATTGAATGCTTGTCTGAGTATCTGTATGGGTGCCTGAGTGTTTGTGTGGGAGGGGTGTGTGCAACTCTGTGCATAGATGTGTGAGTGGGTGATTCACTGGGTGGATGGTTTCAAGAGTGCATCTGTGATAGACTGTATGGGTGGGTAAGTGTGTGTAAGAGTGTGTTAGTTAGTGAATGTATGTCCCAGTGGTACATGTGTGAGTAACTACATATGTGAAAGGCAGTATATATGTGTGTTGGAGTATATAAATAGCTATAAGCGAGAGTGAGTGATTGTGATAGTGGCTGTATGGATGAGTGTGTGCTTGTATCAGTGATTGTATAAGAGCGTAAGAATGTGCTACTATTTGTATGAGTAAGTGAGCTGGTGTGTGTATAACTGTATAGGTGAGTAAATGGTAGTGTGTTTAATTATTTGCATGACTGACTAGGTGTGTGAGTACCTCTATGGATGAGTGGCGGTGTTTGAGTGTCTATATAGGAGTATGAGTGCATATGATAGTCCTGTACTGAGTGACCGTAAGTATGAGTGACTGTACGGGTGAGTGAGTGGATGTGTGCATAGACATAATAATCAGTGAGTGGGTATGTAGTTATTGGTGTTGGAGTGTCTATGGTTTTGCGAATGGCAGTCTGTAATTTAGAGTGGGTGTATCAAAGGATATATAGGGGTGTGAGGAGGTGCATCAGATTATCATGTGGATGATGTCATCAGTGATGTCATTTGAGATGTCATCAGTGATGTCATCAGTGATGTCACTGACCATGTCATGAGTGATGTAATATGTGACGTCATCAGCAGTGCATTGCGGGGGCGCGAGTTATAGTTAGCTGGACTAACTATAACAGGGGAATTTCACGGGTTTTGTACGAGTGCAATGTCCAACTAACTATAACTGTCCCTAAAACCTATGGTTTTTTCAGTGAATTTCAAAGGTTTTTAAATGCTAATTTGTAACTATAACGTCCCTGAAACCTATGGTTTTTTCAGTGAATTTCAAAGGTTTTTTAAATGCTAATTTGTAACTATAACATGTCTGAAACCTACGGTTTTTTCAGTGAATTTCAAAGGTTTTGTAAATGACAATTTTTAAATGTATTAATTGTTATATAAATTTTTTTCATACTGATTTCCAAATTTTTTAGAAACAATTTTTTTAAAAATATTTTATTTTTTAAATTACATTGTAATTACATTATACATTACATTACAAAAAATACTTTCTCAGAATGAATTACTTTAGTTTAAATACTTTGCACATAGGCAATAGACTTTTAAGTACAGTAGTTACAGTTGTTGCAATGGGCAACACATTTTCAAACACAATGCAACATTCAGCTCAATATGAATTTCTAGTTAAATGCAATTAGTTACTTTATGGATTACTTTTTCTAACCACAGGACTGGATCCTAGATTCAGTCCTGAGACATCTCCTGTAAACAGTTGAGTAAAAGCGTTTTGGTTACAGTCGTGATTTTTAAGGAATATTATTGTACTTTAAAAGTTCACACTTAGAAACTTTTTCTCATAGAATCACCTATGTTATCCTATGGAAGGAAATTCACTTAGAAGTTAAAAACTGTTATCGTTACTTTTTCTTACTCAGTGTTGGATCCTGGATCCAGCACTGGTGCATCTCCTGTAAACAGTTGAAAGAATGCGTTTAAGTCATACAGGCGATTTTTTAGGAATATTTGTAGTTTGTGAAAATCGACACTTTGAAACTTTTCTGCTGAAAACCAGACAATGGATTCCTATGGAAGAAAATATAAGTTACTGGTAAGTACGGTTAAAATTACTTTTCAGGGTCAGTGCTGGGCTAAACGATGCAGCACTGGGTTCTCTCCTGATAACAGGTGAGTAAATTGGAATTCGTACTTTGGTTGATTTTAGAGGAATATTATAAAGTTCCAAAACTCCACACTTAGAAGAATTTCCAAGTGAAACCAGTCAATGTTAGCCTATGAAGGAAATTCAAGTTACTGGTAAGTACGGTTAAAATTACTTTTCAGGGTCAGTGCTGGGCTAAAAGATGCAGCACTGGGTTCTCTCCTGATAACAGGTGAGTAAATTGGAATTCGTACTTTGGTTGATTTTAGAGGAATATTCTAAAGTTCCAAAACTCCACACTTGGAAGAATTTCCAAGTGAAACCAGTCAATGTTAGCCTATGGAAGGAAATTCAAGTTACTGGTAAGTACGGTTAAAATTACTTTTCAGGATTAGTACTGGGCTGAAAGATACAGCACTGAGGTCTCTCCTGATAACAGGTGAGTAAATCGGAATTCGTATTTCGGCTGATTTTAGAGGAATATATTAAAGTTCCAAAACTCCACACTTAGAAGAATTTCCAAGTGAAAACAGTCAATGTTAGCCTATAGAAGGAAATTCAAGTTACTGGTAAGTACGGTTAAAATTACTTTTCAGGACCAGTACTGGGCTGAAAGATACAGCACTGAGGTCTCTCCTTATAACAGGTGAGTAAATCGGAATTCGTATTTCGGCTGATTTTAGAGGAATATTTGTATGTTTCAAAATCAACACTTAGAAACTTTTTCAACAAAAACCAGGCAATGATATCCTATGGAAGGAAATTCAAGTTACTGGTAAGTACGGTTAAAATTACTTTTCAGGACCAGTACTGGGCTGAAAGATGCAGCACTGAGGTCTCTCCTTATAACAGGTGAGTAAATAGGAATTCGTATTTCGGATGATTTTAGAAGAATATTTGCACAATGGTGAAGGGAGGGGGCGGGGCCTGAGGTGACATCTGTGCAAACGCGCCCCGTGGCGCGTTTTAGGTTGGGGGATTAAGTCCCCTTGAATCCTGAGGGTCCCTAGGGGCCAACTAGCCCACCAGGAACCTCCAATATGCGCCAGTGGGCTGCGTTGCAGAGACATGTAGAGAGGCCACACCCCTTTACACCTCTCTGCAACGCAGCTCTGTGGCGCTTTCTGGATGTACCTGTTGGGCTAGTTGGCCCCCAGGGACCCTCAGGATTGAAGGGGATTTAATTCCCCATCTTAAAACGCGCCACGGGGCCTGTTTGCACACATGTCACCTAAAGCCCCGCCCCTCCCTTCACCACTGTGCAAACGCGCCCCGTGGCGCGTTTTAAGTTGGGGAATTAAGTCCCCTTGAATCCTGAGGGTCCCCGGAGTCCAACTAGCCCACCATATACCTCCAAAAGCGCCACAGAGCTGCGTTGCAGAGAGGTGTAAAAGGGGCGTGGCCTCTGTACACCTCTCTGCAAGGCAGCCCCTGGCGCATACTGGAGGTTCCTGGTGGGCTAGTTGGCCCCCAGGGACCCCCAGTATTCAAGGGAAATTTGTTCCCCCTCTGCAAACGCGCCAGGGGGCGCGTTTGCAGAGTGGTGAAGGAAGGGGGCGGGGTCTGCGGGCCCAATCGTTTAAAAAAAAAAAATGTTGTCCCCTGAAGGGGGCTCTGTGGCCCCCTTCCTTTTTCCAGTTTTTATGCCCTGGGGACCCCATCCCCCAGGGCCTTACCCCTTTTTTTAATTACAAATTAAAAAAAAACGGGAAGAGGGCCACGTGGCCCCCTTCCCTGGGCCTGTATTGGCCCCGGGGACCCCATCCCCCGGGGCATGGCCTCGATTTTTTTTTTCGTAGGGAGGGGGCTGCGTGGCCCCCTCCTCAGGCCATTTAAGGCCCCGGGACCCCATCCCCGGGGCCGGCCTTTCCGTTTTTTTAAACTTTTTATTTTTATTTTTTGGGGAGGGGGCCGCGTGGCTCCCCTCCCGGCCACTACTTGCCCCGGGGACCCCATCCCCCGGGCTGGCCCTCTCGTTGGGGACTGTGGGGGTCCCCAATCCCCCACAGTCCCGCCGGCTCCCGTGTCCTACGGGAGCCGGCATTGCTTTACACATGGGGAGCAGCTAACATGCTGCTCCCCATGTGGAAAGCTGTCGGCTTGGATATTGGAAGAGAGAGCAGGTTTCCTGCTCTCTTCCAATATCCAAAGCAGTTTGCAATGACAGGACGGGAGCCGCGAGGCTCCCGTCCTGTCATTGCAAACAGCAGTGTCCCGGGGTAGGCCCCCGGGACACTGCAGGAGCCGGCCCTGGGGGTGGTGGTCCCCAGGGCCATCAAGGGCTCCAGGAGGGGGCCGCACGGCCCCCTCCCATTCAGTTCACAGCCCCGGGAGGTGGTGGTCACCGGGCTCTGGGGGTCCGTAACGGACCCCCATATTTAAATGTTTAGTGCCCCAAGGAGGTGGCGGTCCCGGGCGTGTGGGGGCTGGAGCCCCCACACAGGTTTTTAATTAATAAAAAAAAGCCCCGGGAGGTGGTGGTCCCCGGGGCTGCGGGAGGGCTCAGAGCCCTCCCGCACCATTTAAAAAAAGCCCCGGGGGTGGCGGTCCCCGGGGCTTGGGGGCCCTTGAGGCCCCCACACATTAAATTATCCCCCCACCATGCCCCCGGGACTTGGGCCACCCGGGGCAAAATACAATCGAAGCGCGGAAGACCGCGCTTCGATTTGTTTTTTTTTTCCGGCAGGATTCGTGCACCCTGAGCGCATCCTGCCGATTTAAAAAAAAAAAAATATTTTTTTGCCCAGGGGGTCCTTGTGGGACCCCCTGAGCAAACCTAGGGGTCAGGGTGTTTCTACCCTGCTCCCTTTGTGCGCTTTGCGCACTTGTTTCTGTCCCTCGGTTCTACCGAGGACAAAATGGCTGCCAACATTTCCTGAATCGGAATGTTGACAGCCAGCTGACAGCCAATTAACATGCAGCTCGTGATCGGGAGGGTACGCGGACCCTACTCGGCCATAGATATCACTATCTTTTTACTTTTGATTTTCT